>BOPP01000094.1:4814926-4874902 GCA_017312745.1 Gryllus bimaculatus
CTCGCGAAGTGCGCAAAGGCCTGCTAGAGCGGCACCACTCGCAGAAAAGCCATCATGGCGGACGTACCCTTGGTCAAGTCTCGGAGGCTTCCCCCACCCTGCGGCAGCTGAGATTTCGCCTCTCGGCGATTAGGAAGCGATTAGAAGGCAAGGAGAGGCGACTGCGAGGCGGAGTTATCGCTCTGACCGTTACTCGTCACTCTGCCCTTATCGGCAACAGAGGAACTCGAAGACGCCAAAGAAATGTCAATTCATCAATGTGTTCATTTATTACATTATCGTATTACTGAAATCATTCTTCAAGACATAGCTTGTTTTCTGTTGATTGTTTGGACAACTCCTAATGCAGAGATACTGCCATTCGTCCGAGCCTTCTCACTAACCTGTTTGTTATCGCAGTGTCGAATTACCGCGCGACTCACGAGACAAAGATAGAGATCTCTGTTCTGACAATGAGCGCAGGCAGGCGGAGAAATCTTTGTAGCCTTGGAGGGGAAGGTCACCTCAGGGCATGCGCAGTAAAGGGTTTTTTTAACACTGGTGGAGCTATAGTGGTCGTCCGTGATTATGATGTTCTCCGTTGCATATGGCAGCCTTTACTGATTCTCATGAAATTAACGTTAGTTTTGATATGGATAGAGAAGAAGTGCTACCAAAGTTTTCAAATAATTGCATTTCTTCCCTTTCGTGTGAAGAAAAGAAACGAGAAATTGGTAGTGGGCGACCATGTCTTAACCCAATAATATTTCAGAATTTAATTTTTAAAACGACAACTGAAGAATGGGAAAAACGACGGGCATGAATTTTTAAATATTTAAAATATATTATTCCAATCTTTACAATAGAAACTAAAACGCCCTCATTGTTATTATTTTGCGAGTATCGTTCCCTCTTTCTTACAGTATTATAATTTAAAATAAACAAGATTTCTGTTCAATAAACAAGAATTCAATTTTACTCTAAAAACGTTTGCGAAAAGAGTAGTGTGGGGGTTAACATTTTGCTTCATTGCGAACGCGTTATGTCCAGAGTAAGGAAACGCCACTGCTGCTGAGTGGCGTCGTGGGAAGTCCTTTATGCACAAGGCAAGATCATGCAAATACGCAAAATACGCACCGTAATTAGGAGCGGCCGTATGCTGATGACGAATGTCGCAAACCTCCATCGTGGCGTAGCTTTTTACTTTCTCGCTACCGCTACCGCAGTAGAGAGAAAGTTACGTAATGCTGTGCGAAAAAACGGAGAAATTTCGGCAGAAAGCTTATATTATTGGGCCCTGGTCACGAAAAATTTGAATAAATCTAGTTGCTAAATTTAGAAAAACATCATCGTAATACAATTCTGGTGTAGCCAGAATCCATGTTTTGTGGGTCCTTGGTACCGCACAGCCGTTTGAGGGCAAAACGGCTGTCTGCCCCTCCGTCTGTGGACAACGCTAGCTGTTAAGCAGTTCTGCCGATTTTCTCCAAAATTGATGTTCACGTGTCTGGCTGATGTTGCGGCCTCCTGAGTTTGAAACTGATATTTTTTTGAGGGGGTACTTGACATTAAGGCCCTGGGGCATTTTTTTTATTTTATAAAAATGGATTTACCTTTTCTTAAAATAAAATTGTTGGAGGATAGTCTGAATGACGTTTAAGAGAATGGTGAAGATCTCATGTTTGTTAAAATTCCCAATTTTTCGAATATCAAGAAAATTCAAACTTTTTTCGGGGTCTTCTTTCAACTACAATAATGAAGATAAACATTTTTTTTATGAAATGTGTTCATGAAAACAGATCTAAAAATAATGACATGTTCGATTTTTCAAAAACATGAGTATTATTTGCGAAATTTTGAGTCAAATATAGGCAATTTTATTTTCTTTAAACCATTTCTCTTAAAAACAACACAATTTAAAAAAATTAGACCTCAGATGGCCTAAAGGACATTTAAGAGATTAGAGCAGGTCTAAAGTTCGTCGAAATGTTGACTTTTCGAAAATTTAGAAAACTGTTTCGGAGTCTTCCTACAATAACAATTGTGATACATTTTTTTAATGAAATGTGTTCATCAAAAACAGATCTTCAAATAACGTCAGGTTGAATTTTTGGAAAATTTGAGTATCTTTTGAGTAATTTGGCGTCAAACTATGTCGCACTGAAAATACTGCGCTTCGTAAACGTAATTTTAGAGGTGTTTTGAGGCAGTTCAGTAAGTTTTATTATGAACATTATTTCATATTTCTTTGTTCGTTTCTTACATTCGAGCTTTTGTTACACGTTTACAAATTAATATTTTAAAAATTATTTGAAACCTATTTGAAATATATGAAAGAAACCTTGCGAGTCGTCAGAGAATATATTGGAATGCAACAATGGCATTCGGTGTCGCAAGTCGGCAGCTGAATTTCTGTGAGTTATGTCTCATTGTTGTGACAAGATTTAGCTCTATGAAAAGCAGTTTAATTGTCAAATTTGTGTTGATATTTGCTTGAAAACATTTAGTTTTCGCACCAAACGTGCTGCAATTTGTGATGAGTTTTACAAAAACTTATGCTTGAGATACTGAATGTTAATTCGGTGAAAAATTGTAATATAAATAGTATTACACAACCATTGCTAAAGACGAGAAAGTACGTGCTGTTTTAGCAACAGTTATTTTATGAACTGTTAAATAACGGCGCAAAGTATTGTCTTGTGACGAAAAAGAAGAGTTAAATTGGTAAGGGAGTCTAATTCTTTTAAAAGGGGTCGAGGTAGAAAATTATTAGAAGTTCGTAGTTTAGAAAAATGCTCACTTCTGAAATAAACCATAATGCATTCTGAAACAATGGATCTCCCATTTTCCGATTTTACTAAGTATTGCTCACAATCTTCAATGATATTTTTCTTAATATTTAGAGTATTTAAAAGATCGGGGGCGTAGCTCAGATGGTAGAGCGCTCGCTTAGCATGTGAGAGGTACCGGGATCGATACCCGGCGCCTCCAGAATTTTGATTGTACTCAAAGCATCGAAAAGCACAATCAATGGCTGATAGTACCACAGCTTGTCCCAGATTACTGTTCCGCAGGGGCCGGCAGCAGCTAAAATGCTACAAAACGAAACCACCCAAAATGTACGCAATAACGTATTTTCGTATTTCAGCCAAAATTGAAGCCTTTTTATGTTTTTTGAATTTTTCCCGAGTTTTGAGGAATCTAACGAAACAAAACACCTCCCACATGGTCGAAGACTGAATAGTTTACTTTCAATTTCTATGCGCATTGGCAATTTCAATTAGCAATACAGCTATTTATAATGAAAGATATATAATGAAAGAGAACATCAATGACAAGTGGCGCCTGTGTAAGAAGACTACCAAATCTATTCAAAAAATCTGCAGGGGATGTTCTCAGTTGGCACAAACATATTTCATAATAATATGTCATAATAATGTAGCTAAAATCACCAATCTCTTGCCATCCGACCTGATAAAGGAAAGTTTGCCTTATAACAAATATCTAGCGGAGCAGGTTTTGTCTAATGAGAGAATAAAAATCTTGTGGATTACTGCCATTGTTAGAAATAAAACAATAATAGATATGGCAGTTCCATTAGATCATAATCTGCTGTCAACAATTGCAGAAAAGAAAAGAAAATACCAGCTACTCTCTATTGAATTGAAAAACCTACACTAATAGAGGTAGATACTGTACCAGGAGTTATCTCAACTAATGGGACTTGTTGTTCAGATTGAAGGAATGTGAAAGAGAAACTATCTAAATGAGTGGAACTTCAGAATGAATGAAACTTCAGAACCATTCCGAAGGCCCTGTTGCTGACAACCACCAATATTGTTGGAATGGTTCTCTCTCTTAGTCAGTAAACGCGAAACCTGAGTGCACTTGAGCAAGAACTTCTCACCATATGAGTTGATCTGTTGTTATATTTGAAACTTATATAAAAATATCATAATAATAATAATAATAATAATAATAATAATAATAATAATAATAATAATAATGATAATAATAATAATAATAAAGTTCGCAATGAATATTAGCAAAATGTTAAATTTACAAGCTAAAAAAGTATTTTAAAAATTAATATATTTCTCTTTCGATGTAGGTTTGCAGCGAATTTACTTGTCTCATTTGTTTTCTCCACTAAAAAGCAAGGAGGTGGACCTGAATTCGGAGAACTAGCGTCATAAATGAAATGTTTTTCTCTACATTGAAGTATTTTGGGTCTTTCTTTGTTTTATCACGAAACCTTCACCTGATCTTGCAATTTCGGAAGTGGATCTAGCGAAGAGGTCTTAACGATTTAGCTGCAAAAAATCCAGTTGCGTCAGGAGCTCTGATATCGTAGATCCCTTCTAGAATGAAATGAAAAGTAATGAATCTATCACCGAACAATTTGACAGACATTCCAATTGACCAATGCCAAATGAACGCCTGTTAGCAAAGTCGCAAGTTGATGTAAGTTTGAGATATTAGAAATTTGAAAAATCAAAGCTGGGTTAAGTACGTTCGTCTCTAAATGGGACTTTAAATATGGTACACTCGCAAATCGCAGTATAAACTTGATATATTGTGAAAAAATATAACTAATTATATAATTATATATAGGGCACATTTTCCCTCTCGAAATAGTCAATAGAAAATTTATTTCAGTTGTACCGTTTATGCTCAAATAATGGTTCAATTTTGTGCATTGGTGGTAGAAACCCTGTTCATTCACTCATCCGAAGCAGTTCCCTGTTTTTTTAAATTCACATTTGCGCCGAAGTACTTAATCCTTCCCCCTCGAAAAAATAAAATAAAACTTGGAGGCGCCGGGTATCGATCCCGGTACCTCTCACATGCTAAGCGAGCGCTCTACCATCTGAGCTACGCCCCCGACAGCTAAAAGAGCCCGGGAGTTATAAAATTGAAATGTTGGTGCACTGTTGTACTGCAATTTGTTTCTCTAAAGAGCTCTTTTTTAACTTTCAGCCAGTAAGGCGATGAGTCGCTTGTAATTACACGAAGCAAGTCATCTCACTGATAAAAGTATTATATTTTGAAATTTCCTTCTGATGAATTGAAGCATTCCGGAAGAAATGTTATATTTTATTCACAGAAGGATGAGAAATGACTTAAAAAAGTGTCGAGAAATATCGAGATGAGATTTATTTACGATATTCAGTTAGTATACTATAGGTAGTTTAGGTAGTAAAATGGCACTCTTACAAATATTTCCACTTTGAACAATATAGGACAATTTTAATTTCAGGTGTGCCTTTAACACTGCACATGACTACAGTTATATTACATCTCGCGTCGCCTAGCATGTACAAATATACTAAGGAATTGCGTTTCGTAAAGCTGGGGTTAGGAATTGGTTTCTGTTGTAAGGTTTATTTCATCATTTCTTTTGAAAATGAGTAGAGCAATAGCAAGACCAGCCATAGAACTGAATAACAAAACGTACCTAAGGAAAACTACAGTAAAAAATGTTACAAAAATATTGTATTTTTTTACAGTTAAGTGACTCAGAAGGGAACTCAATTTTCAAATTAATATCTTTTTTTATGTTTAGTAACAATTTCTTACTCATTTAAATAAGTAGAAAATGTGCATTTTGTTTATACAGAATATTCAGTAATGCATTTACTGAACATTCTGTATCATCAGAAAACGTCTTAATTAGCAAAACTAAATTTTATTTTATTCAACTAAATAATTTTGTGATAAACTAAATAAAATAGTATGGTTCTAATGGCATAATTTCCATACTGTCTATTAAAAGTTGCCTTTCCAGGTAAAGTTCCTAATGCTTAGACAAAAACATTTAAATAAAACATGTACTTTCAAATACTTAAAAAAATATCAAACTCTGTGTTTCGCAGTCTTTGCATATTTCTCGAGGGACTGCAAAAGTACTGTTAACATAATTGTGAGAGTTGTTCAAATGCGCATTATTCCTTGCGAACAGTGCTCAGGTACACGCAGTGCTTGCCATTCGTAGCCCCGTCCAGGTGGTTGATTTAATCAAGGATGAATACTTCCATCAGTTTACACACGTACTTTATGGAAGGGCTGTAACACAACCACGTGCGTACCTTTCTTGTTCAAACTCACAAGGCTCATACATGAGCTTGGACGCTCCCCTGGACTGCACATACGTGTCTCGCTCTGGCACATGGACACGTGTACACAGCAGCGCCCTCTAGCCGCAACGCTCGCAACCTGTTCTCCTCCTCCTCACTCTGCCCCCTCCATCCCTACTTCGGTTCTCCCCACTCCTGCGCACCACGACACCGCACAGCTTGCTAGTGGCATCTAACGGAGCGTTTAACGGTTTCAAGAAAGTATTTGTAAACTGGAACACTTCCACGTGACTGGGGGCGTAGCTCAGATGGTAGAGCGCTCGCTTAGCATGTGAGAGGTACCGGGATCGATACCCGGCGCCTCCAGGTATTTTCCATCTGAAATGTATCATTATTACGTGGCATTGCATTAGGAAGGAACTAATTCATTGATTCCGGAATTTCACACGCCAATCGTATGTGTCCCGTAAGTGGAAAACAATACTCGACTTTTCACTCAACATTACATGCGATTCCTAAATGATTCTTAGATTATCGAGAAGAATGGATATGCGACAATTTGTTACAATGGAATCCATGAGCTCCTTAGCATTTGCTGAAAATGTATTTTCTACTCATACGTTATCTTGTTCTTGCCAGCTCGACATACACTGCATAACTTATCTGTATCGTTCGTGGTTACTAGAGAAATATGAAAACAGGTTCCACTTTATTACAATTAGTTCCCTCCAGTTCGAAAGAACATTAATAGTTCATAAACAGTTTATTTCACAACAATTTTTTGAAAATACACGTTTCGGAGCCCTATTGTGTCTCTATAATGGTAAATAATGTATAACTTATTACGTTATAAGTAGAGTGAATTCTAATACAGATTATGAGGCTGATGCATAACATTTTTGTTATTAGGATTACGTAAATAACCAACCACGTCATTAAAATACAATAATTTATCAATATATTCAGTCTGCAGAGATAAAGGTTTATAATTAGGACTCCAAACATTAGTGGACTCTATTTTGTTATTATTACTGCGTCTGTCCTTCGACTTCCTAGAAGTTGATAAATTATTGAATTTTAATGACCTGAATGGCTAGTTAAGTAATCTTAAATAACAATTGAATTTGAAACCGATATTGTTATTTTGGTGTTACTTTACATGAAGCTCCTGGGGAATTTTCCAAATGTTCTCAAAGTAACACTATTTATTTATTTTTATTAAACGTCGAACTCGATTAGCGTAAAGAATGCTAAAGAGAAAGACAATGGCCTCATTTTCGTTTAAATCTCTGATTTTTTAAAAATTCCCAAAGTTCAGTTTTTTGGTTTCTTCCTACAATTAATATATTGAATATAAAGATTTTTTTCTTAATGATATATGTTCTTATAAACAGGTCTTGAAATAAGGTAAGACAATTTTTTTAAAACTTGAGTAGTTTTCGCGTAATTTTGCGTGAAATATATGCAATTTTTAATTTTTCACAAAAACTATGCCAATGTTTCCTTAAATTTTCTTCTCCTATGCATCAAAAGACAATAAAAAGAAGATGGGGATAATCTAATTTCCCACGAACTGTGTAGTTTTGAAAATTCCAAAATTTTAACTTTTAAATATTACAAAACTGACGACAATATTTCTTTAAAGGAAATTTGTTCTTAAAAATCAGCTCTTAAAAGAAGTCTTGTAATTTTTTTTAAACGTGTGTTTTGCGTAATTTGTGCTTGAAATTTAAGCAATAAAAAACATTTCCCCCAAAATCGCTCTAAATCTTTTCTCCGGTATTTTCTTATTCCCACGGATAAAACAACAAATGCTTAAAAGAATTGCGGAGGTCTCAATTTTGTTGAACTCGTCGTATTGTCGAAAATTGCAAAAACTTAACATTTGAAAAACACAAAATTGAAGATGAGTATTTTTGCCTGAGAAAACGTCTGTTGTAAAGAATGAGTTCATTAAAAAGTTTTTATACAATTTTTTGAAAATTAC
Source organism: Gryllus bimaculatus (assembly GCA_017312745.1). NCBI lineage: Eukaryota > Metazoa > Arthropoda > Insecta > Orthoptera > Gryllidae > Gryllus > Gryllus bimaculatus. Next base: position 4,822,970 of record BOPP01000094.1, read on the forward strand.
TACTAGTTTTTGGGTAATTTATGCTTAATATTCATGAAATATCAATTTTTTTGTAATTATAATTTACTACTGAAAATACCAATATTAAATTCGATTATTACTCTATTGTACAATATCTATTCTCAATGTATTGATGCTCTTACTTCCAACCATTTCGCAAACCTTCAATGAAATTAGCTCAATTAGTTTTTCTCCTCTGAACAATACGATTTAAATGTAGTGAAAACGAAAAATTGAAAAAAATTGAACTTATATAAAGATAACTTCATAAAGATAACTTCATTTTCGTTATTTAGTTACTTCATTTAGAATTTCGTTATTTATGAGGAACTAGCGGAACTCGGCTGACGTTGTTCTGCCGTTCTTCTCCCTCGTTCTCCTTCCCTCTCCCTTTCTCTCTCTCTCTCTCTGTCTCTCCCTCTCTCTCCGTCTCTCCGTCCCTCTCTTCGTCCCTCTGCGTTTCTCTCTCTCTCTCTTTCTTTCTCTCTTTCTTTCTCTCTTTCTTTCTTTCTTTCTTTCTTTCTTTCTTTCTTTCTTTCTTTCTTTCTTTCTTTCTTTCTTTCTTTCTCTCTCTCTCTCTCTCTCTCTCTCTCTCTCTCTCTCTCTCTCTCTGTTCTTGCTTCAGTATGTCTGACTCTGAATCTCTCAGTTGTCTGTCTCTTCATCACTCTGTCTCTCTCATACACATTTAGGTGCAGATTCTGCTCTTCTCAGGGCCGCTGAACAGGTACTACTATAGGAGATAATTCCAGCCGTTCTTGAGTTATAAATGGTGTAATTTACCCGACTTCGTTTTATTTATTTAGATTTATTTACTATTAACTAGAGCGCGGCGGCGTTCCCATACAATACTACGATTGCCATGTGGCCGTTTGAGAAGTTATTCCAAGGATTTCATTCTCGAGTGGCGACATGAATGCAGAAGGATAAGATGAAGATAATCAGGCTTTATTTACTTAACGTTAATGTTACAATATCTATAATTTCAATAAAATTTAACGGAACATTTAATTATATTAAACTTGGGAACTGTGTGCGCAGACATATAAGGTGGACATTACGTAATGATATCTTATTTTCGCATGCATTCGCATGCAAGGCGATATATTGGATGATCTGTTGTTCTCGATGTTCAATTTAAACATTAAATTATCCTTGCTTGTCTGTATAATGTGCTGCAAATATTATAACAGCTATGACCTATTCATGCTTTTTTTTATTTTGTATTAGTGAGTGTAAGAAAGGGCTACTGTTCCTGACTACCGAAATTCTTGCAGCTATGCACAGCAGGTGCTTCGGTTGAATTTGTTTGGACTTCTGCACGTGATGTTCGATGTGAGGGCAGAAATTGCAATTTTATAATGTTACTAACCGTTCCCAATAATGCGAGAAAGTATGCGTTTTTGTTTAGTTTACAAACACGCTACTAATGGACGGCGTGAATGCGGAAAGCCCTCATGAGGTTTGCTGTGGTAGAGATAATGCTACGATAAAGCTTTGATGTCAGTTCCGTAGGGGAACTCTTACTCATTGTGCACTTGCTATTTAAAACTTGAAGAAGCGACAAAACCGGAAGGAAACATTCGAAGTGTACATTTCCTACATTTTTCATGATTAATTACATGTAGGTCAGTTTAAAAATCTTCACAAATGTGAAGTCTGTTAGTATGACCGAAAGCCGGAAACTCCAGATGGGCAGATTTTGAGAAAAACATTGAATTTCTAAGGCATTTCATAGAAAATCAAAATTTGTTTTCCGGACTTCTTTCGTGAAAAAAAAAAAAAACAACAACAAAAAAGCTGAACGAATTTCTACATCCTCTTCTTATAACTCACGTCACAATACACGCAACTGTCTGTTTCCATTTGATGAAAATTTTGAACAATATCATTTATCATTATCTATATTAATAAAATGTATTTGATACGTCAACATTCTAAACATTCTTTATAGACTTCATTACAGTTGGACCGTCTCTTTGACCGCATCTAGTTCTAATAGTCAAAGTCAGCTATGCATTCATTGGCTATAAAGTTATTACCTGTCCTTTTATCTAAAAATAGTTTATCAATCTTCTTACAAAAGCGGACAACAATAAATCGACAATAGTTTAGTCAATGTATGTAAATTCGATATTTCCTTATGAAGTACTTCTTCCGGACGAAATTGTTTAGTAAAATGTATTTAATTTCATTTATTTAGTAAAAGAATTAAAAATTGTATGTTACGTATGGGAGAATAATCAACTGCGCAATTTTTCTTAAGTTCCCGAACCCCTTCTCCACATCGGAGCTGTAAAAATTTGAAAGATGAATGCAAATTTTATAAATAAATAAGTAAATAATAATAATAATAATAATAATAATAATAATAATAATAATAATAATAATACAAAATTCAAAGATCGCGAGATTTGCGAAAATTTGTAGAATCTGGACATTTTTGTTCCCGAATTATAGAAAACGTATTTGCTTCGGGAAAAAAAACCCTCGAGGTTTCATTCTTCTGCATTACCAACAAAACAGAAACTCACCCCCAGCTCTACTTCTACCTCTACCACCACTACAAGCAAAAGGAGAGTTCAATAAAACGCGCGCATTGCATAAAGATACATTTATGCACTGAGCAAATTAGGGCCCATTGCAGAATTTGCTCAATGAATCAGGGACAATGCACAAAAAACCTGAGCGAGATGAGGATCTGAACCTGACAAAAACCTTTACGAAAAAACAAAACATTTTGTATATATTTCATACAAAATATTGAGTTTTCAAATAAGCCCTAGGTAAATCGAACCGTATCTTACTCATAGATTTATATTAAAATAACATTTCATAGTTGGGTTTTTCAACGATAGATGATCATCCTTCGAAATTATAAATTCCCGGGTTGGCAACCCTGGGCGCGAGGGCCTAATTGCTGCAAAGCGTCCCTTTCAGCGGAGTAAAGGAGCTTGGTAGGTGACGTGGACGCGATGCGCGGTGGTCCCATCCTGTGGTAAGCCCTCCGCTCGCCCGCTCCTTATCTAATCCCCTTTCACTTTCAACCTTCCCGGAAGGCTTAGCGCTGTGGCGTCTCAAATTCTTTTGCTGGGGTTTGACGACGAAAATAATGAGGGTAAATTTGTATTCATGAGTCTTGTGTTAACGTATTCTTGTACCAATCCAAAAGGAACTTTCGAACACTGGCAATTGCAGTGACGCATCCTGTAAAAGGGGAAGCGTATAGAATTTCACACCTCACCCCCAAGTGGAGGATACGTTATTACAATGAATTATTGCAGAAAATAAATGATAATTTTTGCAATTTCGTGATAAAATTTTTAATTAGAATTTTGGTCTTTCCTTCGCATTTATAATTTATCTATGACGAAAACATTATTTTTGAACTACATGTTTTCGTGCTCAATTAAAAATACTCAAATTACTGAAATAGTCGTGTGTCGTTGTACTTCTTAAACACTTTTTAAACAGATTTAATTTTGTACGCACATCCAGAAAAGTTGTTGATAGTAAACAATGTTCAATTATTAATAAATTTTCCATCTTTAACAGAACTTAGTTTGGGAATTCGCCTTTTTAAAGAAATTCGCAAAATTGTTTTTTTTTTTTTGTTATTTAATGTCGCATCAACATCTAGGTCATTAGCAACTACTACTGCATTTAACGGTATGGTAACTGTGAAGATGACGTGATATGGTGATGACACAGGTGAAAGGACGAATACAAATACAACACTGCCCGAGGCGGGACTCGATCACGCGATCCTTCGGTCCGTGATCGCTTCGGCACTTCTGCCTTAACGATTTCGGCCGTCCGGATCGGCATCAGGATATTTTGATTGGCGTTTTTATTCTTCTTCGTTCATTTCATCGTCCAAAAGCTATCAAAACCTGCAGCTGAATCCTTTTTAAACTTCCGACTGTATTTTTCAACTGTTTAACTGAGATATCTAGGCATCCATAGTAAACATTACATTTCTATCTTTATTTGCCATCAGTAAGTCGATGATTCCCACAAAGTTCGTCAAAATGCCGTTATTTTCCCCCACAAAAACCGCTCCTAATTTTTCTTTAAATGTTTCCACATATGTAGTAAGAAACGGTAAGAAATATGGCTCTAGTCTCATTTTCGGGTATTGCTCGCTTTTTTCGAAATTTGTAAAAAAATCATTTCATAACTAGAAAATTGGAGATAGAGTTTTGCTGCAGACTAAGTCTGTTCTATGAAATTAGCTCTTCAAAAAAGGTCACGTACAAGTTTTTGAAAAAACGAGTTGTTTTGCATAATTTCTGCTTTGAATTAATGAAATATGTACCGGCTTCACACCATCTACGAACCTCGTTCCATTTATAGGAAAACTGGCGCTTTTAGGAAGAATTGATAAGAAAATATGTGCCCATTATTGTCAGCGCCTATTGCTGCATGCGCGCTTTGATGTCAGCGCTCATTGACTGTCAAGTCGGTATAAACAGAAATGCGATATAATATTATTATATAAACGTTACGAAGGGGCGAGAAAGTGTGTGCTGTGTGAGTACCACTAGGTTTTTTTCCAATGTCTTTTAGTAAAGACATCAATGTTATGTTATGACAAAAGCAAACGAACTATTTGTTAAGGAATTTTTTGCATTTTTCGTCGATTTCGACTAATAAGCCATTTTTAACTTCGACATTTTCATTTTTTTAAAACCTTTTTTCACTGATTTCATCGATTTTAATACCATTTTAATGGTACTTGCTTCAAACAGTATTTACAAGATGCAAGAAATGTTCTCCACAGAATTACTCAGTAGCCTATTCCAATTTTTCGCTCATAAATTTCAGTGCCAGTCATTGTGAGAATGTAATCTAATGATGCCTATCACTATCACCTAAGATGCCTATGTCAGAGTCAGATCAGCCGATTTCGGGATATTATAACATAGATTTCCTGTTAAAGAATTGTCCAAACGTAAAAAGTTTGCAAGCTGAGCCATTGTACATGTGTATAAAAGTTTCAGAATATCTATTTAAATTTGTCAATTGATGTGTTCGGGTTTAAACGTATCTCGTATACGTTTAGGTTGAAAAAATTATAGAATTACCTATCTCATGAATTTATTTCATATGGAAATTAAATATTTTCAAAATAACAAACAAAATGTATTTTGTAAAGACAAAATGTATATTCGAAAAAGTAGCCTAAGCTATGCCTTTCTTTTCAGTGAAAATTTTATCGAAATCAGACCCGCTCCAAAGATTACCCCGGAGAGATAGGCAAAAATCATAAAAATAGTTGTTGTTTTCATAATAAATTACTTAAATAACGAAATGAGAGTACAAACGATCAGTTATTTTGAAAGCACAGATTTGTACACTCCCGTTTTATTTTTTTGAATATATTTGTTTATTTGGCTTAAGTGCATTTCGTTGAAGACGAAAACGTAAGGAATGGAGTTGTATGGTAGAGAAGGAAGCCTACGAAACCAGAAACAATTCTTCTATTCCTTCCCCTGTCCTCCGGCCACAGCAAAATTATTACGTGAGCTAAGATCCACTTTCAAGGTTCATGTGTCAAAGAACAATTAAAAAGCTTCCTGGAGGATGTTATTGGAGATCGTGAGCCAACTTTGAAACTTAACACTTCCGACGTTGAGTAGCCGGAAGGATTGTCATGAAGCAAAATCAGCAGCTTGTGCAGGGGATATTTCTAGAAATGACGTCACTCAAGACAACAGCAGCCACTCGGCAGCGATCTTCAACCGGTGTTCTATGACGTCATTTTAATAGTCCGCAAAGAAATGCGTATAGTATTATTTAATGTTCTAAGAAAATTGAATTTGTTCCAATCATATCATTAGAACAAGAACATTATAGTTTTTACGAAATGATTAGTTATAAAATAGTTCTCTGACTTGCAAAACAATGACCACAAAGGTGATGTGCTCGACTCCAACAGCTCGGGCACGAGTAGAGATATTTCGAGAAATGACGTCATTCAAAACTAGAGCAACCAATCGGTAGCGGTCTGGTGGCCAGTAACGTAATTTTAAAGGTCCTCAAAGAATGAATATATTATTTTAACTTAGATATTATTTAAAATTTCTAAGAAAAAGTAATTTGTTTTAATTATATCATTAAAACAAGAATATCACTTTATTACTATTTGATTTGTTATAAAATATCCAAAAGACAGTGGCAAAAATAACCAACAACGTTTTCATCTTTAAAGCAACGATTTATAATGTGTGCAAAGTTCTCACGCGGCCAGTAAGTCATTAGAGAATAAAATTTACTTATGTCCTCAAGAACCTTACAGATTGGGGTATATTTTTTTATGCGCGTATTATATTATGCTTATTTAACTTTCTTACGTTTTCGGGTAATTTTTCATATTTAGCCTTCCGATTGTATCTAGCTTTTCGATAATATGCTGAACACCAGTAGAATGTGTTTGATGAATGTGAGTTCTCGACAAAATAACGTACGAATATCTAATTTATATAAAGGCGCGCGTTTTTCTTTAACTAGTCTCTTTCCACATGAACAAACTACTCGTGACTAGCATGGTATGTTGATCAACGACTTGTACGATGTCGTAAAATTCTTTAAGAGACAGAGACTTGGCTTCCCTCTGCGGCAGAAGTTCGCTTCTGCTTGACAGTGGGAGGAATTGTGGGAAGGTTCAGCCCAGCGATATCCTTTTGCGCACACGTTCACGTGAGAATGTTCACTTAGGTGGAAGGCTGGGCCACATCGCGGCTGTCTCGGCGCGGTTTAAGACGCGAAAAAAACGAGATACAGTGCCAACTTACTTAATTCCCATGCTAAAATTTTTCTGATGTTTTAAATTGGTGTTTGTTGCAAATATCATTAATACTAGTATCCTGCAGTAGCAATAAGCCTACTTACTAGAAATTAGTAATTTAGATTCTTCATGTTCTTCTTTTTCCGGATCTTCTTGTTCTTCTTCATTGTCGCTATTATTTCATCCCCTTCGAACAGACTTTCAGGATATTGTCGCATATTTTTCGCTACCTTCTCTCAGCAGACTTTCTTCTTTCAGTTTTCTACCGACTTCGAAAGAATGAGGTAATATAATTTTCAATATACGATGCGTCTGCCATGTCAGTTTATGTTGCACTAATGTTTTCTTTACTTCGCATTATTTAATTGTTTTATACGACCTTGTCATATTTGCGGAACACTTTCCAGTCAATAAACAATGAATGTAAGAAGTAGTTTCCATGCATGAGTGCTGAAAAACAATATAACCTACATTACTCGTACTACTATATTATTCGTGTGTTTGGCATATGCATTTTAAAATTCCGGACTCAGTTTCGGCCATTGTCCCGTCAGTCAAAATTTCATTTGTAAGCCAAAGACTCGCTTTCAGTACTAGTTACGTAAATAAATATTTTACTTTCACTCCAAAAATTAGTAACGAGAAGTAAAATAACTAAGGTTAAAAAATAAAAAGAGAAGAATCTTTTCGGCACCGTTTGGACATCTTCAACCTGTCAAATTTTCAATAAAATATTCTGTCTTTGTAGTTTCTATATTTGAATCAACTTGGTATTATTGTAATAAAAATTAAACAAAATGATTGTCAGCAATCTATTCAAATTTATATCATTTCTCCGGAAAACCCTCAAACAAATTTATTATTCATTTGACTACTTTTTGTTTAAAGAAAAAAGTAATTTCAGACATGTAACATAATTCTAGTATTTAATTATTTTACTGAGACAAAGCCAATGACGGCAACAATTTCCAAAGGAGAAAACTCTTGCTAGTGATTCTTTGACTTCTGACTGATTTGTAACTACATAATAGTGCTTTTTGGTAACGCCTATTGGAAAAATATTAGTACATTTTAATAAAAATGTGTCTTCTCATATATTTTCCAACCCTCCATTTCCTTGGGTAGTTTTGTTGTTATATCTTGTTAATACACTTTATTTATTTATTCTCAAATATACAATTTGTTTTTACTTCACTTGTTCACTATCATCTCGCAACCAGCAATTCCTAAATCTGAAAACATTTTGTCTTCACTTGTTAAAAACAGTGTTGGTGTCGTAATATTATATTACAATAATTAAATTCGCATCAAAAATAAAATCAATGTATGCAGTCCAGGTTGGAGAAAGTTGGTACCGTTCAAATAACGCGGGAAAGAAGCCGCAATGGAAAGAAGATTTTCAAGCTTTGGCGACACTGCTTGCTTCCCCCTCTCCCGCCACGCTCCCAATGTTTCGCAGCCTGGCAACAGGCGATGCAGCCCGACTTCGGCCGACCGCTCACGAAAGAGTTGGCGCAGGAGGGACACGCAGAGAGTATATTACGGGGACACGCCTGAAGAGCCAGGTTCACGCACTCAGTTGCTGTTCAGCTGGTTGGTGCCTTGTGTTGTTTCGTGCGGCTGGGTGTGTGCGTGTTCCGCCGGAACGGACTTGGCATTATAATCAGTCGTTACGCTGCTAACAGCAGCAAGCAGCTACCTTGCCGTGTACAAAAGTTTACATTTACGTTCATATTCCGTTGTTTGTCGGACAGCCGGAAAGACACTGCACCTGACAGCGACTGCGAATTACGACTGCATCCACTCGTAACGCTGCAGGACTAAGGTAAGTTGGTTTTAATTTTATTCCACCTTTGATGTTGTGTGCGTGTTGTTACAGTGTTGGATTTTTATTTAAATATTGTAAATAATGCATGTCACAAAGTCTAAAGGACATAAACATTAGCATGATTGTTTGCCTGCGTAATACGCAGTTATAAAATAAGATTCAATTTGTGTTCATGAGTACAGCAGCCACATTTCCTTCTTTTATGTCTTCTTATCTTCATGTGAATTTATGATGTTTGTGATGCACGTTGGGTATCTGTTAAGTATTTCACTCGTTTATAATGCTAATATACTATTTTGCAATCTACATTCGAATCCAGAATTTCGAATATTCTGTTCAATGTGCTCACCATTTTTATGACAACGGTTTAAATACAATTTAAGTTTAGTTTCCATCTCTTAGGAAGTAAAATTTCACTGGAGCGAATGGAATGTTGAGGGGAACCCCACGTAATTCTCGTAAGCAAACAGCAACGTTAAAAAAACAAAAGCAAACGGATCTCCGTCAGGTGATCCAACTTACACGACAAAACTGTGATTATATTAGTTAAAATGACAATAGTGGTGTGTGGGGGTGGTCATAGCAGTAGTAATATTGTATATACGTATAATATATTTATAAGTACCAAGTATGACAGATTGAGAAAGTGACAGTCCGCCACTAATAACTGAATATGATGGTGAAATACAGTTTATACTCGTATTCGCTACTTTCTTGTTATTATTTACCAAAATTCACAAATGAAAACGTAAATAGCACCATTGGAACTCCAAACTGAAAATGTGTGTAATGTTTTAACATAAGATGAGAGGTCGCGTTTCAAATAACACCAAGACGAGGATCGCGGGAACAACATCCATACAGAGGTGCTGCCGTACGGCAAGCTATGCGCATCACTGAAACTCCACAGATCTCCGGGAAGGGGGTATTCTTTGTGTGCAGGTTTGTAGTTACAACGCGTCGTGTGTGTGTATGCCTTGGTGTTTTGTTTTTAGTGTCTGCGTTTGGAGTTGTTAGTGTGTCTCAGTAATAATGACAAATTCGATAATAGCATGTACGTTTTGCAACTTGTGCGGTGTTTTGTGATGACCATAACTTCAACTTTTTAATCGATATTAGCGATGCAATCCACATGTGCAATTAGCACAAACTAAATGTTTGGCGGAAAGCTTTAAATACCCCGATTATTGTATTTGATAGTAGAAAACTGTGCGTGTTTTCAGATTTGACAGAAGCTATTTGTATTGTTTCTTATTAGTTTTTCTTCCTTTTTCACCAATTGGTATGGTACCTAGCGATAGAGACTAAACTTCATAATTTAAAAAAATCACAGTTTTCGGAGGAGACGCAACGAACCTATTTTTGACATTACTTGGTCACTGAAAGTAGTCTCGGAGAAAACGCAGGACAGAAATAACTTATAATGATTTATTTGCATTAATCAGTAGTTACTAACAAAATAATTTTTGTGATTTACTATCCAATAAAAAGCCTTTTTGCAAGAACAACATCAAAATAAATACGGCATGTTAAATTATATTGAACTATAGGTGTATTGTCAATTCATTACATTTAAGTTATTTTTTTACATCTTTTTAACAAACGTTCCATCATTCACGCTCTGCTTATTACAGAATCAATGTTAGCTTTGCCATCCAACTCTTTCTTTTATTCTACGTTATCACGTTAGCTACAGAAAAAAGACAAGCAATGCGAAGCACTTGTAGATGCTGTGCGGAATGTTGGAGGAATGTTACAAATAATGACTAATACACGCATGTATTGAGCACGAGTGTGTTATAGGAAATGTATGACTTTTTTTTACCGCCAGGTAAGGTATTCTCGCTCTCGATCATACGAGCTACCTAGTTATGTTGGAATAGTAAAGAAGGGAACTTGCCTTCTCTATAAGAACGAAAGATGCTACATGATAACATGTTAGCAATTAGTTTCACGAACAAAACAAAACAATCTGGTGGGTGATTGCGTAATTCTGGCTTCAGATTTATCGCGCGTCGACATTCGTAGAGAAACATGTGTCTAGTCTTTGGATCTGGCTACAACACAAAAATTTAAAAAAATATCACGGTGGTTTTTCGAGATTAAAAAAAAAGACTGGATGGTGGTAGCGCAATTTTCAAATGTTAGGCATATCTTTGAGACTTCACCAAAGTTACGGTTTTTAAAGCAGATCTGTCACTTTTACAATTTCCCAAATTCCGTTAATTACTCATCAAATGTTCCTACCACAGTGTAAGACATGCATTTCATATGTCGTGAGATCACCAGAGTTATTATTTGTTCACCCTGAGGAAAATACTGATGTAAACAAATACACGTGTGTTCGGATAATTCTCATTGGTTTATGTATGTTCTAATGCAGAGAACTATTTACTTTAGCGTCAGGGTCCCTACAACAGCAGAGCTCATACTGCAAACCAATGAGAATCATCGTAACGCACATGTATTTGTTTACATCAGGGTTTTTCCTCATGTGAAAGGACAATTGCTCTGATGATCGCTACGCGACTGAAGATATCATTAGAATAAAAATATTGACATCTGATAAAACATTTTGTATTATTATTATTATTATTATTATTATTTGCGTATTGGTCATTTATGACCTCGCTACACGTTCTCTTGTGCCCCGGAGAGATGAACGTGTGTAATTCTGGGGACCAGTTTTTTACGGCTGTATCCCTTGATAAGGCAAGGTTGTTACTCCTTGAATTATGAATAATGAGGTGAAATAATGATAATGAAGGGCGAAGGGACAATCACAACTAAGACATGCCTACGCATGACTCAAACTCTACTCTACAGCCTCCACGGCGCAACCGTCTGCCACGGTGCCGGTTTATTATTATGAATAATAATAATAATAATATGTGGGTTTTAAAATTCAATTTGCGATGGTTTCAACAGAATATTAAATATATCTTCATTGGCAGCGTAAGTAAAATTTAAATTGGTGGAACACCATCCCTTATTATTAGTAGTTCGTAGTATGAAAACACTATATTGGTGAACTATTGCAGACATTTCACATCAGAAAATTGGTACCTTGAATATACAAACCGTATAATTTTAAAACGCTTCATATAAAAAAGTTGATGTTTTTAATATTTAGAAATCGTATAACTTACGTTTCTAGTCTTCAGTTTTTTCTTCTTCTTTTTTTTTTCTTTTCAGAGACGCATAGTTTCATAACAATGAATGTTTTAGTTTGAACATTTCTTTCGCAGTAGAAATTAGAAATATAGGTAAACAGAACAAGCAAATACTCTACCAATAAAATGAGAGAGTTGGCTCCCGAGAAGAATTGCGTGAGAATGGTCCTCCGAGTATTGGTATAAAACTGCCCCAAAATAAATTTTCTAATAGTTCAGTACCCTTCGTTTCGATGAGTTGTAAAACTGTGAAAGAAATGTAACGTTGCGCAGTCGATGAAGGGTAGTGGTCGAAACAATATCTCTGATCCCGCGTCGGTGAATGCACTGCAAAGGACAGAGAGCAAAATTTTAAAATCCCCATTTCTGAAGAAAGAAAAATAAATTATTCACTAACAATAACCAATTAAGAAACATTGAAATTTTAATTCACACTTAAGACGCGACGAGACATTTGTTGAGTAATTAACGAAATTTGGATAAGTGTAAAAATAACAATCTGACTTTTAAAGTGCTATCCATGGTGAAGTTTCAAAACTACGGATGTTATGAAATATTTTACACGTGAAAATGTCGTGTTGAACAGGAAATTTGGCACGTAATATTATAAATTTGAGATGCAGTATTTTGGAAATGATATTTTGAAAAATAAGTGCATTTTTGCTTTCATGATTACAAAATAAACTAAATCGTTAATTATGTTGATTTTACTTCCATTTTCGACGAAAATGGAATCTGAAGTGTGCGTCCAATCCTTCGCTAAACATCCGATGTTAATTAAACTACTTGGTCCTGAGCGAATATTCCGGACTCTATATAATTCTTGAACTAACCTCACACCTTACGTACACACTTGCCGAGAGACCGGTCGGACAGTTTAGATCTTGCCCTGGCTGGGAAGGTGTCCCGTTGCTGGAAGATACCTGGTTGAGGGAAAAATCCCTAGTCGACTGGTCGGTCGGAGCCGTATTTCACCAGCCAGCGGGGAAAAATCACAACCACCTCCCGCAATGAAACATACATTACACTTACGGGAATAATGACCTTAGCAATTGACGCGTCTGGAATCGCCAATCAATCGATAAATTGATCGAACGGCTTAGCCTGAAACTGTGTGTTATCGCATTAAATGTCATGTAGTGTGTGTAGGTAAACAATCTGATATTGCGAAGCTCTAAGATAAAGTGCTCACAATATCAATTTCATTTTGCCTAAAGTTCGTATTTCTGCTAGCTTTGAATCAACTTTCTTACGGAATTAGTGTGTTCGGAAGAGCAAAACATTGAAAAAAAAATACATTGCAATAAAAAGTATGATTCTGTACATAATTCCATAGTAAGCATATTATTCCATTAGGGACACGAAACTGTGACTTTAAGGGCTTTGATTAATTGTTAGTGATTCCGGGCGCGTCAACTACTCTGGTCATTAGTGCCGTAAATGTAGTGTGTGTTTTTGCTCGGGAGGTGGCGGTCGTTTTCCCCCGCTGTGGCGAGATCCGGCGCCGACCTACCGTTGGCTAGCGAGGTTGTCCCCAACCAATTATCTCCCAGCGGGGCAAGCTCTAAGCTCCCGACCGGTGTCCCAGCATATGTGCTAGTGTAGTGCGTGCTTGTGTCTGAGAAGTGAGGGTAAAAACAGGAAGAGGTACGGAAGATATCGTGCGAGCCGTGGCCCGTTTGTGAAGGCAATTCTCTTGCATTCGCCGGGTGTTGAATGAAAATACCGATTAGACCAGCCGGCCGCCAGCCTTATCCTGCAGACACTGAATTCTACCTAGATGATGAGGTAGCGTCGAAAGTCTTGCCACTGTCGGGACTCGAACCTAGGACCTCCCAGTCCGCAAGGCTGCAGTGACATCAGTATTTACTAGGCTGTCCGGGACCGGTCACCTGGACAGCCTAGTAAATACTCACTCCGGCCGCGGAAGCCTACGCTCTCACTGCAGTGACATCAGTTCGTGCCCTGGGCAATATCTCTCGATTTAAGGGCATAAAAGACATATACTTGGGGTTTTATTTTTTGGCGCGTGGGGCCTGTCTTCACCAAGGTACATCACGGAATTTCGCGTCTTTCTCGGGCGTGGCGCTAGATACTGCATGATCGCCAGCACATAGACAATGATAATATGTGTTGCAGTTTGCACATGCGTCTGCAGTTTCCCTTATTTCATACTAAAATGCCAACATTCATTAACAGCTTAACTCTATTTGATTCTGGCTGGGAAGCGGTAGTTCCCTATCAAACAGTACCACACTTACGAGATTTTGTGTTGACTGTGTCGTATAATTGGTACAAAACTCTCATTCTGTTCTGTCCGTGTCATTCTGTCCGTCAACGTATTATAGGTTTTATTTTAGGTGTTTTCTCTCCGATGCACAATTTCACCAAAAAACGTCCTCATTTAAGGCCGACAGTACATTTTCTAGAACAAACCGATTATATTTTAGTCTTTAATAGAACAAGGGGGAGTATTTGGGTCAAATTGAAAAACCGATTCGTTGTGGCACAAATGTATAAAAATGTCAATTTATTCTATGGTTTCTAAAAATTGTGATTTTTTTCGTAATTTAAATCTATTTTTAATTATAGAAGAGCTATGTTTTTGATTTTATAGCTCAGAAACACACAGCAAGAAACGAAGTCATTGTCATTGTTTAACCTTGGCCCGGTTGTATGTGCACCATATAGCAGGCTGTGGCATCGCAACGTCTCCGTGTCAATCATGTGTTCCTATTCAAAATATTCGAACCCTGAGAATAATCTGTAAACGTTTATCACTATTGTTTTGAACTTCAAGAAGAGTTTCTTCAAAATTATAATCGCTCTGAATACAATTTTTAGCTATTTATCCACATTCTTTCACCCGCCCCCTATTTCCATATTATTTCTAAATACTTTCATAAATCTTAGATCCTTCAATTTCACATAACATATTGTAAAGACGGAAGATATGGCCCCTTGTAGATGAGCTGTTGGGAAAGTTTTATTCCCAACTTGCTCAAGAGGTGTTAAAACATGCCGATTTTGCGTTCGTTGCTTTGATTTCCATTCATCCAAGTTTTTAATTCATCCATAAGAAATTTCATTAGCTTGCGTGTCGTGGAGAGGGAATTACCCCGTCCATCCTCCAGCAATTAGACCTGTAGGAGAAACGTGGAAGTTCGCAACGTGGCTGACGCGGAAGAGCAGGCTGCAACGCACATTGCTCTGCCCCCCCCCCCATACACACACATACACCAAACAATGGTGCATAACCGTGTAAGGCCGTTACAGCAGCTTTTTCGTTCCTCTTAAGCGACACGTGCTATGTTTCTTGAAAGTAAACTACAAAACGAGAACATTTCGTTACATTTTCATTACATTTTCATGATACCTCTACTTAGTAGTATGTCAGAGACGCTCGATTTTTGGCTTCAGCATATTTTCAGTTAAAACTATGATCGCACGGAAGAGCGGGCCTGCTGGCCTGAGTCTTGCCACGGAAAATAAGACATCAATTCAATTCAAGTGTTCGGATAAAGGATTGTAAATTCATTTTTTTAGCTGAAATGTAAATTGGTTGAATTTATTATTCAATACCTTTGTATTGTAAGGGTCTTGAGTTGTGAATGTCAGGTATTATCACCTCGAGGATTTGAAAGTTGAACATGTGCTTGCAGCTTTTGACATTCTTGTCATAAATATTAGACGAAGCAAACCAGAATATAATTAATTCTTATGAAAATCACAAACTTTACAAATAATAGTGTATATACCAATATCAAGCGTAAAAATCTAGAACGCCCCCAATTAATACTACTAATAATTTATTCCATTGCCGTTTCTTACAATTATCCGCAAAAGGTATTGTGATTAATTTCCGAATTTATTTCTTCTCATTACATAAGGAAGACAAATAAAAGCTTTTTCCGAACTACGAAAATAATATATTCGTAGTTTTTACATTACATTTGCATTTGAAACATTCGCTGCAGTTTTATAACTTCGGTCACCAGAGACGCCGACATGCCTCAAGGGCATCGATTTGAAACAGAACTTTTGAGTGTTATTACTAATTTTTACCTTTGTTTAACGTGCATGGACGTTTCTAAAGTTAAACTAGAAATTAAATACATTATTTTACTTATTGCATACAATAACCTTGAAGATTTAGAGCAACGTTTCTTGTAGGAACAAAATGACTACGTTCAACCTCATGCTTGCCCCCATACCGCAGTGATGTGCTATTGTTATTAGCATCGCAATTTTATCAATTCAAACATTTGCGTTTTCGACGTTTGTTACTGAAATGTATTTTTTTCTCATCCGTAATACAGTGCTGATGTTGACGAGTCGACTAATCATCAATCAACGTGCACTTAATTGAACAATAGAATTCGAGAATCTGCTGATGGAAATGTGGACTTATGTCTTCTGTCATCATTTTTACGTGTCAACTAGGACATTTATAATGTACACGACGTCAATTTTTTAACATTGTTTTTTAGAGTGTGGGATATAAAATACCAGATGCATATTTTCCCGTGAAGAGGTAACTTAAAGTTACCCTCTCACGGTAATGTTTCGCAAACATAAATGGCAGAGGTGGACCAGTTTTATGAAGTATTACAGATACACAACTACAAAAATCTGTTGTTTTTTATCTTTGGTCAAATATTTTCCATTCACAAATGCGTGCATACGTGGAAGTTAAAAAAAATCGAAGAACAGAAGACACTTAAAAAGAAGTTTTAGTTATGAGGTCGAATTATAAATATTACGCGGAGCTGTCTACGGCACAATGTTTGGATTGTACTGAGGTGTTTCTGGATTTTATATGTGCGTGTGAAATACGTTTCAGTGTGGGGCGCTACTCTGTCACATTCCGTGATTTTCAGCCTTGTTTCGAGACGAAGATAATGCACGAGAAACGAGCATGCTCTTTGTGAATCGTTGTAGTGACTAACAACAATAACCTTTCCATTGACTTCGTCATTTAACCTCTGTTCACCGACCCCGTTTACCGTTTACTTTATAACAATCTTTTAATTCAGGGTGGAAGGTGGGATTAATATTTAACAATTCTGAAATAATACACATCGCAATTACGATCTTGTGATACCTTAAAATTAATTTGACAATCTATATTATAAAATAGACTTTTAAACGTCATCCTGTGCATAAGAAGGTTAATTAGTGTAGTCATTGAAAAACTAGAATTTGACATAGAATTAAAGCGCGAAAGTTGATTTGGAACAATAACAGTGAAAGAAGATTAGGGCACTAGGCTGAAATTGTATCATTACATTCATAAACGTGAATTATCGTAACATCGGGCGCATTCTAAAGCAAACAGTATAAAACCGTCTCTGGAGACTTAAATGCAAAAATAAGTTAGTGTACTGAAAAAAACAAATTACTGTAATATAATGCAAAAAATAAAATAAACATTGAAAAATTGTAGTATTTTCAATATCATTCATTTGATCAGCAGATATTCCTACACTACAAGGTAACACTAGTTAGTACTGTCACGCCAGTATCTCGAACATAGGATTTGAAATTTGCACTATCAGCCTTGTATGTAAGAGAGTAGAAAATAAGATACAGCAGATAACACAGTCTTCTGAATTTCCATATCTAGCAGTCCCATCCACCAACGTCCCTGCTCTCGAAATGTGACTAACACCTCAAGAAAGAGGAAGAATGTTGTAAAAGTGTACTTACTGCATAGAGAGACTATTTTCTGTGGTATCATCAAATGAAGAACGTCAAGCGAAATCCTTCCTGTTTCGTAGGTTAACCAAGAAGAGAGATGGCGAACGGCGCTGGGAACGACCAATGCTCGTGCCCTTGCTCGAGGAAGATTTCGCGCCTGCGAACGGATCTTCACACCATGTCCCTGCAACTGGACGACTGGCGGCACCAGCTCGAGGAGAGTTTTCGCAATCACCAGAACGAGATGGAGAGTTCACTCGCGTTCGTGGAGCCAATGGTGATGTCGCTCGCTTCCAAAGTTGATAGGTTGGAGGAGATGGTGGACATGTGGTACTCAGCTGACGACGAAGAGGAACAGGAACAGGAGCAGGAACAGGAAGAGGAAGAAGCCGCAGCCGCCGCCGGCCCCGCCCGCCGCCCGCCCCGTTCGAGCCCGCCCCGGTGCCGGCGCGCCCGTCTGCCCGCCGCCGCCGCTGCCGCGGCATCGCAGCCGCCTCACCCCTCGCCGCCCAAGCAGCATCACCTGCTCCCGACCTGCCCATACGCGCCGCTCTGCTCGCCCCCCCGCCGCTGCCCGAGCGGAAGGCCTGGCCCGGGCCTCCCCCCGCTGCCCGCGCGCGCCCCGCAACCCCAGGCGCTCACGCCGCTGCAGGCGGCGCAACCAGTCGCGGCGACGCGGCCGGCCTGCGCGCGCCCACCTGGGCGCCGCGCCAGCCGTGCGAGCGCGACCGGCAACGCGACACGGCCTGCCTATGGCGGCGCGCAGGTGCCACACGGAGGACTTGCACGAGCTGCTGTGCCAAGGAGCAATGAACCGTCCACACCGCGAGCGGCGGAAGGGCGCGAGGGCGTGCGCGGCTGGCAGCTGCGCACGCCGCGGCCAACCGCGCGGCGCAGGGCACGAGCGGCGCGGCTGCGCTGCTTGCTGGTGCGGCTCGCGCGCGCCGACGCTCGCGACGCGCAGGGCAACAGCCCGCTGCCACCTGCGCAGGCGGCGCGCGGCGGCACGACATGCGCGCTGCGTGCGGTGCGCGAGGGCGCGGCGTGACGCGGCCAACGCGGTGGCGCGGTCGGCGCTGGACGCCGCCGCGCACAGGGCCACGAAGCGGCTGGTGCGCTGCTGCGGCGACGGGCCGGCGCCAGCGCGCCGCCGACGGGCGCGGCACGCTCCCGTCCGCGCTGCGCGCCGCGCCGCGCGCGCCACGCCGGCTGCGCCTGCTGGCGAGCCGGGCCCGACGTGCGTCAAGGCGACCGCTTCGGCAAGACGGCGCCGCACTTACGGCCGCCGACACGGGGCCGTGAGGCCGGCGCGATGCTGCTGGAGCGCGGCGCCGCCGTGGACGCGCGCGACAAGAACGCGCGCAGCCCGCTCATGTGCGCCGCGCGCAGCGGCCGCGTGGACGCGGTCCGGTTCCTGGTGGAGCGGCGCGCGCTGGACGCGGAGCGCAGCCCGGGCTTCCTGCTGCTGGAGGCGGCCAGGTGCGGCCACGGCCGCGTGGTGGAGCTGCTGCTTAAGATGGACGCCGTCCGCGAGGCGGCGCCGCTGGACGCGGCCGTGGAGAGCGCCGGCAGCGGGTGCGTGGTGTGGGCGGTGGCGTGCGCCGAGCCGGAGCGGTTCAAGGCCGCGGCTAAGAACGCGCTGGTGGCGGCGGCGCAGGACGGGCGATGCGAGGCGCTGTGTGCCATTATGTGCGCCGTCGCGTCCGCGGACTGGCGCGAGGATCTGAGCAACGCGCTGTACTTCGCCGCCGCCGGTGGCCACGCGGACTGCGTGTCGTCGCTGCTGTACGCCGGCGCCGACCTCAAGCTGAGCTTTCGCTCCCCGCTGCACGCCGCCGCCAAGAAGGGCCACGTGCAGTGCGTGAGGTTGCTGGTGCAGAGGGGCGCGGACGTGAACGCCAAGGAAGGCGGCGACACGCCCTTGAGCCTGGCGCTGGCCGAGTACCACTCACAAGTCGTCGACTTGCTCGTCGCCGCCGGGGCCACGTGCGCGGAGAAGCCGGGCTACCTCAAGCTGCCGATGGGGAGCGACTACCTGCAGCAGAGGATTGTGTACAATGTCATTGATAATGTCATGAACTCGTCCTCCGCCCATGGCTACGGCAAGCCTGCGCTCTGTGATGACTGGTATTCCAACGGCGTGTTCAGGTGAACTGCAAGATCGAGAAGAGGCCAGATTCACGTTAAGGATTTGTTTTGTCGTGAACTACAGAGTATACTCGTATTTCATGAACTTCTCATTTACGACAACGATTGAAGAACTGAAATTGGCTGTATTTGGATACTGATCAGAAAAAGAATAAACACCACTTACATTTTGGCTGCAGGAAATTGAAAAGTAAACCAAGTGGATAAATTGAAATGATGTAGTGAGTGATGTGATTCATAAAGATGTCTTCCTGTCAATTATGCTAAAGTGACTCTCCCAAGTTATCTCCGCGAACGTTTGCACAATCTTTTTCTAATTTTAGGAAGTGAGTGAAATGTTCGTTTAACTACAATTATATTGATTGGAAAAGATGATGCGAGTGGTTTATAAGGATGTGTTCCTGTGACTTGCGTACGTAGCTGTCCAAAGTTATCTCGGTGTATTTTTCCAGAATCATTTTCTAATTTAAGGAAGTGAGTGAAAAGTTCCTTTAGTGTAGTGTTATATTGATTGAAAATGATGTAAAGAAGATTTGTAAAGATGTCTTCCTGTCACTTATGCAAAAGTGACTCTCCCAAGTTATCTCTATTTTTGCAGAATAATCGTGTAGTTTTAGGAAGTGACTGAAATGTTCCCTTAGATACTATTATATTGATTGAAAATTATGTGGTGAATGATTTATAAATATGTTTTCCTGCCACTAATGCTTAAGTGCCTCTCCCAAATTATCTCGGTGTATTTTTGAAGAATCTTTTTGTAATTCTAGGAAGAGAGTGAAATGTTCCTTTAAATACATTTGCATTCCAAGTTTTTATAATACATTAAAATAACTTTTTTCGTTCCAGCTATTCTCATTTAAAAATTTTTGTGTGAGGAATATTTTATTTGGCTTTAGCTCTCATACCAAATGCTTAGTCATTATTAAAATAGTTGTTTTTGGTGCCATAATGTAATAATTTCTGCAGTGTGTTATATTTTGTTTTGTGCTATAAACATAAGTGTGTGTCCGTATAATTCAAACCAAACATACCAATGTTGTTGTTCCAAGATGCTCATTCTATTTTCTAGTCTTTGACTATTTTTACTAATGCTGACCATTTTATTAACAGACAGACCATATTTTACTATTGCTGATACTTTCATAGAAATATATTAGAAATAGATCTTTCTTAAATGTGATCTAGTCTTCTAGCTTTAAACATATGTACAAACATAACATTCCTATATTCCGAGCCATTATTTGTGTACAAATGTATTATATATAAAGATATGTTAAATAGAGCTGTGTTATATGTACAACAATATATTGATATTCAACAGTTTGAAGGTTCTAATAAGACTGAATATTACATTGCATCTAAATAATGTAAACTCGAAGAAATAAAGACTGTTTAAAAACATTGAGGATTTTATTTCCCTTAGTCCATTCACATATGAATGTTATATAAATAGTAATATTGCTTGTGTTAATTTCATTTTATTGGTTATAAAATTCAATAAGTATCATACCAGTGAAAAATCTCCTCTCCTCTATGTCGGGGTAGCTGCGATGGAACTAGCTCTGACATTCATCTGAATGCGAGACATTTTGATTTTGAAACATTCTCATATTACGATGAAATGATACCCTCTCTCACGAATGCCTTGTCTGCTTTAAAGCCTGAGACAATTCGCGCCCACTCACGAACAAACCATTATGATATCTCAAGTGATGCGATAAAGAAATTTGATAAAATATTATACGAACTTGTGGAAGATTGTGAACTTATGAACAATGTTAGTGCATTGATTAATTTTTACCTTATTATATATACTTTCACTGGCTATTCGAAAAATGAGACTTTAGGGAACAAGACGATGGTGGGAGGGGGGGGGGGAGACTGCTGCGGTAAATCCCCGGACCTTATCGGGACTCCAAATGATTTTTGTTTTCCATTCGTAAGAAATGAAAGATAATTATATCTTTAAATTAAATTGACGCGACGAGTAATTTCTTAAGCGTAGAGAAATAAATTATATTTCTGATTTGTGGAGGGTATTCTTTTAAAAAATAAGGTGACCCATGGATCAACTGCCCCCAGGTCCTGGGTTTCTGTTGTCAGACCCGCACCTTTTTTTGAGGGAGGGGGATATCAGAAGTGACCCGAATATATTTATTATGTAAACAGTTGATATGTTGAATGACTTACGTTGGTATAGAAAATTAGTATAGGTTGAATTTTTAATAAGTATTGACTTCTGGGAAAATGAGATTGAGCCCCCCGGGCGCGCTACTGGTCAATATGAATTTCTCAGGATCTCTCGTTCCTTTTTATGTTGAAAGGAGAACAGAAGCACTAATTACGAAAAGACTGTGCGAGTTTACTACTCCACAAACTCTTACGAAAATGGATTTTCAATTTATTACATCTTCCAGAGCAATTTTTGTTGAAAAAGTCTTAAATGAAATTTCTAGGAATTCAATATTTTCCCATAAATCCAATGCCAGCGAATCTAGTCCAAAAATCGGTGTAAGTTTAAATATGCACACTTTTTTTATTAATAATTTTTGCATCTTCAGTAAAATTATGTCAATTTCTTAGTTTTGTGCGAACATATATTGATATTCGTGAATTGTAATTGTTGGGAAAATGACTAAAATTCTCCTATTTTGACATTAACAGTTTATCAAAAACATTTTTATTCAAGTCATTTTTAGTTTAGTCAAGGAGACATTCAGTTCTTTGTTTATGGAATTTTAAATCGGTATATAATTGCAAGAAACGCTTTGCTTTGGCCAGCAGAAGCGATCAGTCATGTCAACGAAGCGCAGTAAGGTAAAGATAACGAAGCAGCTGAACAAAATCTCGGAACTTCACTGTGCTCACGATTTCCCAAGGATAAACTCAGATTTCCTTAAATTCTCAACGTCATTTCCAACAGCTATTAATATAAAATAATAACATATTAATATTTTATTCAATGAATTATAAAAATAAATTCACATCAAATCAGATTTTTCAAAGTTATACACTGAACACAGCCTGTAATATTCAGGACAATTAGCGTGAGAACGAATGTCGAAGTATTATTTTGTAAAATGTTAACACCCCTGAAAGGCAGCAATGCCGAACAGGAGGAAATAAACAAATAAAAAAAGGAACTACACTGTGAAGTTCTCTTCCCTTCCTAATCAATGTATAATGTCGTTATACAAAATAACAGTGCAAGCAACTCGTTTAATTTGTTAACGTCAAAATTCAAGAAGGCGCTAAACATTTGATTGTGAATAATTTATTCGTGCAATAAAGAATAACAAACTAGAGTAAAGCATTTTGAAAAATATTTTTATTTTACTTTCTTACAGCATTAACAACACTGCTTCTAATAACTCAAATAAAGTTGTTACAAAATATTAACCCTTGGTCATGACATTTTGGACGTGACTGAATTTTTTTGCTATCCGATAAACTTCCAAGGATATACGTATTCACACTTATTCACATGTCAAAACTTCTATTGAAGTCTTGTATGTCGTTTATTGACTATTGGTCAAGTTACTTGCCAAAAACTAAGTGGTAACCCATAATTGGATAATTTCCCTAATTATAGTACATCCGTCATTGAAATCGATAGTGCAAGCATACTATTGCCAATATTTATCGCCTGAGTAACGTGATGGGGAGTTTGTGTGTAAACTCAAGGTACATAGGATAAGTGTAAACCAATCTAAGAGAAGGGTGTGAATCATTTACTGCTGTATCGCCAAATTTGACCATTGGCGACTTATTCTCTGATTTATAAATAAGTAAAAAATATAATAAAGTATTATAATAAAATAAGAGTTTACCTTAATAATGATATCAACAAAATACATCAATTCCAATACATTCAACCGCAGATTACTACATTTGACGTGTAAATATTGCAATTTGCCAATTCTTGGTTATTAATTTTGGCTAAATTTTATTGAGCTCTACGATATCTGTAAAGAATTTAATTCATTTTCCTCATGTATGGATGCAATAATTAATTCAGTCTCATTCACTGTGCGTTTCTCTGCACTTGCTTAATGGTGCGAGTCACGTGTTCCGCTTGGAAATACTGGAATTCGCAGAATTTAATGTGGGGTAAAACAGGTAAGTAATATGTATTCTCAATTAACCGAAAAGTTCAGTATTTTAAATAACTATAAAATATTTACATAAAATAATAAATAACTACTTTTCCTCGTTAGGTCTATGCTCTATTGCACGAAAAAAGAATATGCACGTCATATCTACCACTTAAAACTGACAACGAATATTCTCTGTAATTACCGGAACAATTGACATAATTATGTTCTGTATACAACAATACATTATGTTAAAGTACGTCAAGAAAAGATTCAAAAACGGAGCGGACCCCTTTTTTTTAATTTTCAACAAAAGAATAATTTCAAGTGTTGAACTAACAAGTAACATATCATAAGAGTGTAGACAATTGGCGATACATTTGAACCACAGCAAGATTCAATGGTAAATATCTCCATTTTGCAAGAATGTACTATATTCTGGCAAATATTCATTTCTGAAGTTTTTGCTTGCCCGGTTTTGCAACTGAGCCCTTCTTATAAAATTTTCCAATTTTGTTTCCTATAGTCAATTCTTCTTTCCTAAACACTTGTTGATAAACATTTCTGAGGCAGAGGAATGACGGAACTATATATTACCAGGTATTGTGTGTATAAAATCGTTATCATTATTGCAACAAAAAGCTATATCAAATGAAATAGTAATGTTGCAGCAGGAATGTTATTTTTTCGGGTCATTAATCAAACCTTCTCAACAGTGGAAGTGTATACATACGTGAAATAAAAATAAAATAAAAATATATACCATAAATATGCTTCATTATTACTGACAGGCTAGCGGCGGCAATAAACCCGATATCACTTACATCTATAGAAACCATCAGGAGTCTTTTCTTATCGATATATCAATACCCAACACCCACAACGGATCAGCAAAATATCATGAGAAAATCCAGAAGTTTACCGATCTCGCCCATGAAGTCGCAGATCAGTAGAACTTCAACAAAGTGGCAACTGTGCCAATAATAATATCAGCCACAAGAGTGATCCCGAAAATGACACTCGAGCACTAGACTGTCATCACTTGGATGCCAGGAGTACACACAATATGCAGAATGCAGTCATCTTCAGTTCATGCCGTATTGTTAGAAACCACCTGAATCTTAAATAAAGCAACCGCACACCTTGTCATCATACCTGTGAATGGTTGACATACCGACCAGTAAAAACTGTGAATAATAATAATAATAATAATAATAATAATAATAATAATAATAATAATAATAATAATAATAAATAATTAAACAGTTTCAAGTATTATACTTACTGCTCTTATAGAAGTGTCAAAAAAACAGAGACAGCAAATTCTAAATTTGCTGTCTCTAGATAGAGATTTTTTAATAGTTTTTTTAAACTTTAGTAGTTTAATTTTTGACCACCAATTGCTCATTAGATGTTTAATACCTAATTTCGTTTCTTGGCATTTTAAACGATTACATCGTAATCGAGATTCGAGAGATCCAAAGCATTCGTGAATCATTCATTTGAATTCGATAACAGGAAATTGAAGTTTCATTCTTTTAATGAAAACCATAGAGGCAGCTGCTTCAAATATAGCTCTTCTTACTGATCATAAATTTGTCCTGCCCTATCTTGGCGTTCCGTTGATGGAATAGGTAGTTGATTTGAGATATGAGATGTAATTCAAACAATATTAAGCGACAGGTAAGTAATACAGCATTGTTCTAGAGGGTCTGCGTAGAATTCGAACCTCATGTCCCATGTTAGTTCTGTAAGTTCCCCCAAAGTATCAAGAACAGACAGGGTACTCTTCCAACAAACACGAGGTGATTCCTGAGAGGAAACAATAGGCAAAAGCAGTGCGAAGGAAACAAAAGGCGACTGTATCAAGCAGTGCTGGCGATCATGCGACATCTAGAGGCACGACCGAGAAAGAACCGAAATACCGTGAGGTATTCCATCGTGAAGCGCGCCAAGAAATGAAAACCCAAGTATTGAAATGATACCTTATTTTACGTGGCGAGACTCGGGCCATCAGACCCGCTCCTCCGTCTGACCACGCAAATGTTGCTATGCTCCTTTCACCAACTAGCGGAGAAAGGATGTATTTCTTGGGCGACGAAACAGGCCATTTTAATATAGCGTCATTTAGGCTTGAGGATCATTTACATGCAAGTAAATCTACTAACATGGGACGGCCGGCTTTACTTCCCCTCGGAAGGATTTTTTTGTCCTGAAAAA
This sequence comes from Gryllus bimaculatus, assembly GCA_017312745.1. Classification (NCBI taxonomy): domain Eukaryota; kingdom Metazoa; phylum Arthropoda; class Insecta; order Orthoptera; family Gryllidae; genus Gryllus; species Gryllus bimaculatus. The sequence goes on from BOPP01000094.1 coordinate 4,848,923, forward strand.
GGGGGTCGATCGGGTTTGAACCCGTCAACTTGGGTATACCAGTCCGATACGCTAATCATGACACCATGGCCGCCGGTGTATAAACCTCTCTGTTGGTAGGAGCAAGGTCTTACGGGCTTATGGGGCAGGAACACCGCCACCCACCCCCAATTACCACATGCACTACACTTGCACATGCACTACAGGGCTAAGGGAAGTAAAGTCGACGCGCTCAGGAACTAAACAATCATTCACTTATGACGTGGACGAGTTCCTTTTGATTTTAGTGTAGAAGAATTCTAAGTTAAAGGCCAACTCATTACGTTCGTAATATACACAAGGGGAATTGAAATTCGATATCTTGATGAAATGCCAATGATGTTTTTCTCGAAGAAATGTACTGACAATACAATATCCCACAGCTATACTTATGTCTGGAAATGAAAAAGGCTTACAGTCACTTCCGGAAAAATTGAAACTAACATTAGTAATATGGTAAAGGAAATAATCGTCCACAAATGGTTTAATAATTTTCATTAATTATTACCCAGAGTTAACTTTCGGGAAACACTTTTCCCATCCTCAGTGGGTCTCTAGCAAGGAGGAGAAAATTGAAACATGAACACCAGTTGAACAAAAATAAATACAGTGAATTTAGTGGGAGAAAAAAATCACTATAAATAAAATTGAAAATACTTACTAATAAATACTAATTTTATTTGATATTATTTGTTGTTGTTTATTTTTCACCTAAACCGTTCAGATAATTTTATCCAAAATTGATATTCCACTATCGACTTAAAGGAACTAGAGGCTCTGCGAGTTTTAAATGGATATTTTGATATTTGGGTTACTTCGCATGAAGCCTCAATTACATTTTCAAAATTTTCTCAAAAATGGCTCAGAGTTTTTCATTAACTTTTGCTCTCGGGTAGCGCAAATTATGCTTACAAGAATGGCGAGTGTCTCATTTTCGTTGAAATATCTGTTTTTTCTACAATTGAAAAAGATGGAAAAAAATTATGCGTCTTCCTACAACTACAATATTGAAGAACCATATTTCTTATTTAATGAAATTTTTCAGCTCATGAAATAATGTCATGAACATTTTTCGAAAGTAGTATTGCGTGAAATGTAGGCAATGTTTAAAGAATTATTTCCTCAAAAACCTTTTTTTTTCTTTAAATTAAAACGCGTATGTATCAAAGGACGCCAAAAACAGTTATTGTCCCATTTCATAGCTCAGGGTGAGATGTGCGGAAAGGAGCTGAATGGATTTGGGCAATTGCGCATAAAGCAGGGTAAACCCTATCAGGGATTCACTAGAGGCAGAATTTATTCCTTTTTATGGCTGAATACATGAACTAGATAAACTGATCCTAGAAGTTCACGTATTTATATTCCGAAAAATAGGGAGGCAAAAAGAGATTTATTTTTATTAAATTATGCATTAAAATGCATTTATTCAAACTGCAAAAATGCGTATAAACAAAGAAAAATCGCATTGAAAAGGAATTATTGTAAAAACTTAATAGTTAAAATGATTAACATTTTTATTTCTAGCTAAAATTTATATGAGCTGTTAACATGTAAGGAAACGATCTTTTCTTGGTAATCTCGATTCTACGTGTCCTGTAATCGTCCCGTCGTGCCTCTAGCTGTATTGTAATTATTTTTACATATATTATTTGTTTTATCTGATATTCAAAATCTCTGGTTAAATTTTAATACTAATCTTTCCGGTACGTGCGGCATTGGCACTGGAATATTTGTTTTAGGATCGTTAAACTGAAGTCCCTCCTTTACAGGATGGGGAATTCATCTTTCTTGAACTATAAAAAATAGTCATCATTAAAATGTATTCAGCACCGTGACCAATGGTACCATTAATTTATTCTGCGGCGTTAATCTGCGCCGTCGCCATTTTTTGTGTGACGCTGCAGATAAAAATGACTCAAAACAAGAAATACCCTTTTAACACGATAACATTGAATCTAACTTCACATTAACACTTAACACAAAAAATATTTACGCAATTCCCATTCATACTGCCCACGTTATTAGTTTGATGAACATCCATGTTATTTCAAGGTATTTACCAAATTTATTAAAGACCTTTGCTTTCTCATGAATGTATATTTTGTACGCGCGGGGTAATATCTGGGGATGTTCACTTCCCTGAATAAGATGACGTTGCTTGTGAATTCGCTCCATCCACCCTTTCACCATAGCGTCTTCCTTGGGAGGGGAAGTAAAGCCGACTGTCCCATGTTAGTAGATTTACTTGCATGTAAAAGATCCTCAAGCCTAAATGACGCCTCTGAGCTAATTTCAAATCGCCTGTTTCTCGCCCAAGATATGCCTCCTTTCACCGCTAGTTGATGAAAGGAGCGTAGCGAAATTTGCGTGGTCAGACGGAAGAGCGGTCCTGATGGCCCGAGTCTCTCCACTAAAATAAGGCAAATTCAATTCAATTCACCATACCATTCCGTCACCTGAGCACGCCATTTCTACATTATCACACTTTCGATGTGTTTCTGCGCAAAACCTGCAGAATCCAGTACTTCCATTGAATTCCAACTATCTAATTACTGAAGTCAGCGCAAACTTCAATGCACCTTCTCTTCGATAACTAATTTCACTCTCCAAAACACATCATTATTATTATTATTATTATTATTATTATTATTATTATTATTATTATTATTATTATTATTGTTGTTGTTGTTGTTGTGGTGGTGGTGTAATACACGTGTTGCTGTTGTTGCGCGTGCGCAGATGCAGCCACAGGCGCTGGAGGCGAGCGGGAGCGGGAGCGGGGCGGAGAGCGAGCGCTGCGACAGTTGCGAGGGTTGCTCGGCGCGCGTGCAGCGGCTGGAGGCGGCGCTGCAGCAGGCGGCGCTGCAGGTGGCGGCGCTGGGCGAGCGCATGGCGGCGGCGGAGGCGGCGGCCGGGGACGGCGCGTGGCGCGACGCCGTGGCCGCGCGGATGGGCCGCATTGAGGAGTCGGTGGAGCGCGCGCTGGCCACCGTCGTGCCCAAGGTGCAGGCGCTCATCGACGGCATCCACCAGCGACGGCCCTCCGACCTCCAGGTGAGGACCGTTCACTCGTTATAATTAAGTCGGTTTTCCTAAGCGGCTGCAGAGGGCCAATGCCCAAGCTAGAATACTTTTTTTTTTAATTTTAAAAAATCAATTATTGCAGAAACCAATCAAACGCCAAAATCTGAAATACGCATGAGAGGCGGATTATGGTTCCAAGAGGATAGACACATCGAATACTGCATATTTATATGAAAAAATATTCATTTATCAACTGGGTTGAGAAATAGTTTGAAATTGGGAGATTTTTGGCAGTTTTCTCGAAATGAGGAATATGGCTTTTGACGGGTTTCTGAAATAAAAAAAAAAATCAATTACATTAGAGACCGGATTTTTATGTAATTACACATTTTTTGTCGTTCTACTAACCGTACTCAAAATTGAAATCTCCGCGAATCATCACCGTCCTAACACATTATCCAATTTTTTCGGTGCATATTTAGTGCTATATTACATATCTCACATATTTTCACAAATACATATCAGTTTTGTTCAATTTTATTACATATTTTTTATGAACGGTTTTTAAATCAGCATTTTTTTCCTGCATTAATTCTGCTTGCTTCGTATATGCCGCGCGTTTCGTGACCTTTAACCTCATTTTCCGAAAAACCTTTGGCGATCGCGACGTGTAACACTCCCATGAGAATGCTGCACGCCGCTGTGTTTGTTTGCTGGTCGCAGATACCGGCCGTTTCTACGATGGCTTTCATTTAGTTTAGCCTGGCTGCTCAACTACGGTCCTAGTTAACACTAAATGAAGCTTTTACTACTGACATGAAAGTTGTTTGGTGCAAAGTGTGCATCACCTTGTTCTCTCCGGATTAGTTTTAAAACGTTTGTATTATTTTTAAAATGTGTATACGAATATTTTTATCAATGTAATTTCGTATTACATAAATATATTTTATTATTAGTGTATTTTAATATTACATATTATATCATATTTTATAATTTTATTACATATTCTTACTGTTTTCATGACATATTTATGTACATATTTTGACGTTTCATTGTAGTATTTTTCCGGTCTCTAATGATAATCATCAATATAGTGATTCCATAATTATTAGCGATTCCGGACGCGTCAACGGCTGATGTCTTTTATCCCGTACGTTAAGTGCATGTTTATCCTCGGGAGAAGTCGATGATATTCCCAAGCCGCCGACATTAGGCCCACGTTAGCTTGTGGGGTTTTCCCCAAACAGGTATCTCCAGCGTGGCACCGCCCCACCCGGGACAAGCTCTAAGCTCTCAACGGGTCTCCTGGCATGTGCAATGGTGGAGTGCATGCTGCCATGTGTAAGGCGGTTTACCCATTGGGACACGCGGTGGCGGCGCGAAGCTACCGTTTATCTGCTGCCTCTCTATTGTTCACTGATGGGCCTCCTGAGCCGAAAGTGGCGTGACCCACGAAAGCTTCCCCTGCCGCGATGGGTGGCGGGCAGCGGCGGCCGACGGTGACTGTGTGGGAAGGGCTCTGCCGCTTCTTAGAAGCGGTGCTGAGGGAAGGGTGTGTAAATAAGGAGGGAGGAAAGAAATATCGCGCGCAGTCCCTCGTGCGTTTGTTATTGTACTGCTTCGGCATTCGCCTGGTGTTGATCAGAGAAACCTTGCAAAACTACCGATTAGAGCAGTCAGCCGCTAAAATTCTCCTCCTGGCAGCGACTGAATTCGACCCAGTTGACAAGACGGTGGTGGCGGGTTGTAGGCTCTACCTACGCGAATATACTCTGATTAAAACTTATGGCGATTTGACTTGGGATCAGGTACGAGGTCATTATCCAATCTGAGCTTCAATGCCAAAAATTAAGCTGTAACGAAGTTCCCCAATTGACTAACCGCGTCCCAGCAGATCGCTTAACTCGTCTTTCGTTTTAATTGTAGTGTAGGTCGAATTCAACCTCAGTGTGTAGAAGAGTGCTAGTTGCCGGCTGCTCTGATCGGTAGTTTTCCGTGTTTTTCCCCATCAGTTCCACGTGAATCCCATAGTGGTATGCTAACAAACTGGACACTGACCGCACCCAATCGTTTTTCATCATATTCTCTTCTAACTCCTTAAACATACATTTAATGTGCACCCATATTATATGTTGTGACGTCATGGATACTCACAGCGACCACAGACACAGAGCTTTCATATAACAAATATATTTACTAACAAGAAAACAAAACAAATATACACTTAATAATCTACTTATACCATAGCTCTGATAGACCTACTATCCCCTGATCGCGGGAGCGATCCTAACCCGATTGAAGATGGTTATTGAAGATGGTTTTGATTGTGGCATTCGCCACTCCTACTTGTGAAGCGCGCACAAAGCCTAGCTTCCGTGACCGGATGTCACGCTGGGACACAAAGCCCGTTCTGGCTCACCAACGGCTGGTTTGCCTCGATCGCAGGAGCGATCTTATCCGATTGAGAATCGGCGTGAATCGTGGCACTCAACCACTCTTCACCGCGGAGCACGCACACAGCATCGCTCCCCCGTAACCGCAGTCACCCAAGGACCTAATGTCCGCAGGCTTCGTCAACTAGTGACTCGAGCCTCGCGAGCCTGGCTCGCATATGCACCGTCGTGGCGCCAAGTTTTGTGCACACGCACGAGGTTCTCCCACTGGCTCCGTACACTCTGTTATATAGGCGAGGCCCACGTGACCTACTACGTCACGCCACCCCCTCGCTTGTTATAACAGTGAAAAGTTTCTATAGGCCGGATACTCCCAAAGCCTTATGTCTCCCGTTTCCGCGTTCTTCCCTTTACGGAAAAACCCTACTTCCTGTGGCTAGGCTAATCCTCTTCCAAGCGTCCCCAAATAGATGCCATGAGGCACGCTGGCTAATACGTTACAATGTGCACTCAGTTCATGTTAATGCGTGATCGAGTCTCGCCTCGTAAAATAAGGCAAATTCAATTCAATTCAATTGTATCAGGTAGTGCAGGCTGGGGGAGATACATGCTGGGAGAAAACCCCCTTTGACTGACCTTGAGGTTGGCTCTGGATGCGATGGAACTGGAGATATCTCTGGAGAGAGGAACGTATCTATTTCCATTTCTGGAAGTGTTCTTTGTAAGTCGAGTAGTTTCTCGAGGTTTGTGGGCCCCTTGTTCGGTGAATTATTCAGCGCCGGAATGTTGACTTTGGAGATGCATGAAATTAAAGTTTACGTAAATACGCCGACTCCGAAGTTCGCCCGAATGAACGATTCGTGGGATTGTGAAAGAAACTACATCAGGATGTACCAAACGTTCTCAAACGAGGTAATGCGTGTTTGTTGGCACGTAAAGGCCCATTCACAATGCAAACGTAAACACATAGACATAACGCATAAACATAAACATTAACATACGTAATAGACTTCACAATGTCTAACATAAACGTAAGCAAAATAAGTTTCTATTGGCTGTGAGACATTCTAGTTTACTATTGGTTCGATGTGAGAATCGATTTCAAGGTATCGACTGTGTCCATGGCCCATATGGTGATAGTTCTTCTATCGACTTCGCTCCAATTTTGATTCTCGGTTTTGAGTTACCGTTGTTTGATTTGTTCATGTCTTATGTCTTACTTAAGCATAAGCAGAGAAGGTTGAAGCTTGAAGCTTTTAAGTTAACGTCTTACGTGTTATGCTTGTGCGAACACATTGTGAATGAGTCCGCTTATGGATGTAGTCCTAACTTTTATGTTAACCCCATGCTTATGTTTGCATTATGAATGAGCCTTAAGAGAGCATTATGAACTTTTTTTTGTATGGCGACTTGTTTCTAACACCAAATAATATGATTTAATATAAATCATTTTCGTTAATTCTTTATTGACTAATACTCTAGATTTCTTAATTATTTTGTGGAGGCTATTCACAAAATTATTTATCGTTTGGTAATTCACATGAATGGATAGGCTGCGATGCATCAATAACCTAAGTCTATCTTGCTCTGACTAGTGAGGTCGCTCTTTAATAACTTTATTTAATATGACAATATTTCAGTCATAATAAACATTTGTTGAATGTTTTAATTGTTTAAAACAAAGAATACGTTTAATGATGTCTGCAGCATCATTTCCGGGTAGCTAAAACTAGCGAAGTTTGTTATTGAATATGCTTCATTAAAATTTACTTAGCTAATGTGTTTCACATTGCAATATATTAGGAAGGTATTGCTATTCGAGGATTCAATTTTTCTTCGATGCGAAACACAAGCAGGAGCACGCGTTTCCCTCTGAACTCGCGACACAGCCACGGCTTCTCGGTTCTAGGACTGCGGGGGCGGGGGAGGGGGGCTTATGCGCACTTCTCCGCAGTTTACCTGTTTGAAACCGCCCGAGTGCGGCCTGTTCTTACATAGTTGCCAAAGCGTCTAGTTTTCCGTGCTCGGTGTTGTGTCTCTGGGCCCCTTCCCACGTGTCGGGCGCTGCTGCGGCAAGAGGCAGCGGGCTCCCGCTACGCGAAGCGGAGGAGGGCGTACGCGCCACCGCTAGCAGAACATAGCTTTGGGCTTTTCTCTCCTCATTAATACTGTGAAGGCGGGAATTTATTATACGCAACAGCGCACAATTGAACCACTGCCTTGCGGCTTAAGCAGGAAGAGGGACGAGCGTTGTTGTACTAACTGAAATATACTTAATCCTAATTACACTGTTAAAAGTACATGCACATTGGCATACCTAATTTACGGGTAATTATAAATTTGAATCTTTGTATTGGAAGATGTTTCCTTTGATGGGTTAGATTTTTTGTTGTTGCTTTTTTTAAACATTTTTACCTGTGTTTGGTGTGTGTTGTAAACTGATATCTGATAAAATAGGTAAACATATTTGGCATGTACTGCTAAAACAAGGGCCAACCTGCGAATTCGTGGGGGAAATAAGGAACTGCAATCAGATGATAATTCGTCTTAGAGTTTTGGAGCTCTAAATCCTCCCATTTTACGCGTCAAAAATAAGTTCTTGAAGGGCGAAAATATTGATTGTAATACTTGGCAGCACAAATTAAGAGAAAAATAGTTTTTCATAATAAAATTAATGTTATGCTAAGGTGTTTTATTGAACTCTTTGTTAGCCCTATTAAGTAAAAGGTACGTTTTGTCTCAGGAAACCTGGAAGCTATGAGCCGTTTAGTGCTTGTGCTTATTCGTGGCACACATACGTAAATCATGGGATTCTGACAAATACTACAATTGCTTAAGTTAAATTATATTAGTGCTTCTCTTCCGTATTTGGAATATGGTAGATAAAAATTGCTTTCTGTGCATTTGAAAACAATCGAATTCCTATGTCCGATATGAGCGATTTTTTATTTATTTATTTTTATTTTCGGTTTTAAATAGCACACTCACATTAAAACTCTCTCGCAGGCTGCAGGTATTTCCAAATTGAGAGTATTTCTACGAAGTATGAAAATTTATTTGACTAAGCAATAATTGTAATTTTTGCGACCATCACTAGCGATAAGAAGCGCTAAAAAAGCTTGCGATGATATTCTGAACACGTAACAGAACTGTGTCTCATTGAGACAAATAGATGACTTATGAAGGTTGTACATAGCCAAAATGATAAAAACTGACAATGAAATCATCAGTGAACGAAAATACACTTTTAGGTCTTTTGTTCAAGGAGGCATTTTCGCATTACGAATGTAGTTCCTGTAATTTCGAAAAGCTAAGGAAGGTGTTTTTAATTAACTTCGGATGATTCCATCAAAATAGAGTAATTTTCTTGAAAATGCCTAGGCCTATGAATAACCACAATATTTTACTTTTCATCCTACATGGATTTTCCATCTACTGAAATATCGAAATTTCATGTTTTTAAAGCTTTGTTGAAAACTGAATTCTGTTCATCCACATAACCCCCGTCTGCAGTCACAAGAGCTAATCAATGTTTTAATTTAAATTATCTTGAAAGTCACCGGCAAATCGTTCGTATCGTTATAGCCCATTAACAGAATTCCCGAATTTCAATTATTAAAAAAATGCATTTATTCATGAAATTTGCACTGTATTAAAATAATACATATTCATTAGGGTAGACTCTGTCGACTCCAAGGATATCACAGATGACAGAAATAGCTGCGAGATGGGGTCACAAAACGTCTGTCATTCCACCAAGTTGCGTAATTCCTATTAGGAACGTGAGTTCTCTAAACAATAAAACACTCGTGTGACAGCAGCTGTCGAATGCTAGAGACGCTTAAATCTTTTGTGGAGTTTTGTGAAAGTAAAATTATTTTTAAGTAATCTGGATATGTAGTAGACCAATAGTAAATTAAATTATGCGCTGAAGTAAGACAGACGTGCTCAGTGCACTATGAGAAAATTAGAAATGAGCGGGCAGTGGACATGCTAGGAAAGACGACATGCCAAGCCATGCCATGCCATGCCATGCCATGCCATGCCATGCCATGCCATGCCATGCAATGTCATATCATGTCAAGTATTGTAAACGACATGGGACAGGCCAACGACAAATTAAACCAAAATGAAAAACGTAGTCTTTCACTGATTATGAGCACATGTGATATTGCTAGAAAAGTCTGCATGAGGGACTAAATTTGTTCTCTGCAACATATTTGCGTGTAGCGTCAAATAGGCGCCTCGAGGCATCAGAAGAAGTGCGTACCTTCCTGGAGTGTTAGTTTAATCCACGCCAATGTATTTACTCCTTATGTTCGGTGTGTTGTGTGAGAAATTTTGGTGCGTAGTCGATAGTGTATTGGATCAGGGAATATTTACGATTTAGGAAATTCGGGAAAGTATTTACCTTTCAGTATAGCAAATGTAACAAATGCTTAACTAAAATATTATAATTCTTCAAAATTACTTGTTTTCGGCAGTTTTGGCAATTAGACAATAAAATAGGCATCGACCGCCTTTTTAGGGCATTTTAGGTAATATTACATGCATTCAGTAGGTCTAATTTTTCATGATTCGTAAATATTTGCACTTATTTTCCACAATCTCCTAAAATAACTCAATAAGTATTTGTCGTGAAATCCAAGGTCTACTGACAACTTGTATTAAAAGTTTCTTTAGTACCAAAATGAAGCTAAAGCTACTGGATGTGCTTGAAAATGAGGGTTGAGACAAATGTCCTGAGTCCCCCCCCCCCGCCACGCATGCGTCCAGTATGTTTTAGATTTTTTCACTCCAGTAACCGTGGAGAGGCAGGAGTTTATTCATTTTAGAGTGTCATTTTAGCCTGTAGGGTGTGTAATTACTGCTGCCGATTAGGTTTTAGCACTATTAGGCGGGCATGTATCTTCAAAATACTAGGTTAAAAGCTAATCTATATCTACCTCATAATTAATAAAAATGTCTCTTTGGGCCGTCTATTTATTTATTGTGTTTTAAGAATTTTTAAACACTCCTTAGTGTAAGTCTTTTTTGTCATCTTCTGTTATGGCAGTCATTTGCTCATTTATTCGCTTAAAATCTATGTATATAAACACTTTAGCAGCAATTGCACGCGTCCATAATGTTCAACGGCGTACCGGGTCGTTGGCGGAACTTGACGATTCGAGAATAACTGAATTGTATCCCGCGGTCAGTTTTCCCTCGCCATGGCTTCCCACCCAATCCCCTTTCACTTTTCGTTACCTGAGAAGGCTTAGTCCGACTCCATCCCGTTTTGTTCATCTGGTGTTTCTGAAGAAAGAAAGAAAATTAAGTTAAGTTTGCATTCATAAGTAGTGCATTTAGATGTTTTCGCAAGTCAAAGAAAACCTTGAACACGAGTGAACATTACAAAATCTTCGGAATTGTGTGTGTAAGGTCAGCAAGATAATATGATGCTCGTGATAAGTCATTTCATGTTTTGCTTCCTTAAATTTTTAAGCGGTGGTTTTCAAAGTTGGCAGTGCTCCAAAAGGACATGCAACAGTTTCTTGAAAACAGAAGTAGATAAATTATAACCGTATAATATGATTGTAAGCAGGCCACAGGAAACGGAGAAATCAATCCTCGTACAAGAAAATCCTTCGTACGCCTTCGTACGAGGGTAAGTAAAGCCTTCTGTCCCATGTAAAAGATCCTCAAGCCTAAATGACGCCTCTGAGCTAAATTCAAATCGCCTGTTTCTCGCCCAAGAAATATCTCCTTCCTCCACTAGTTGGTGAAAGGAGCGTAGCGAAATTTGCGAGGTCAGTGGGAAGAGCGGGCCTCATGGCCCGAGTCTCGCCACGTAAAATAAGGCATCAATTCAATTCAATTCAATTCATACTAAGGGCCCCTTCCCACGTCGCGACGGTGCCGCGCTTCGAGCGCCGCGGCGCGTAGCAGAGCATTGGTTTGAATTGAGACCTTCCCACGTGCAGCGGGCGTGCGCTGCTGCGGCAAGCAGCGTGGAACTCTCGCTACGCGAAGCGGAGGAGGGCGTACGCGCCACCGCTGGCACCAACACAGCTTTAAATGGTAGCCACTGTGCAGCCAGTCGCGTCGTTTTACCTGCTGCGGTCCCTTTGTTCGATGTCGCTGGAGGGTCGGCGAAACATACCCCTGCAGAACCCACCCCTTTCCATGGTGGGCGGCGGTGCGGCCGTGGCTGCGGCGGTGGCGGCGTCGGAAGAGCTCTGCTGCTTGATGGAAGCGCGCCGCCGCCGCGACGTGAGAAGGCGCTGTAAGGAGGAAAACAGAACGGGTCGGGAGTTACGCTCTGCCTTTTTGGGGAGGGAATTGAATTGAATTGAAATTAATGCCTTATTTTACGTGGCGAGACTCGGGCCATCAGGCCCGCTCTTCCGTCTGACCAAGCAAATTTCGCTACGCTCCTTTCACCAAGGCAGGTGAGGGAGGGAGGTAAACTGTTAGAAAACGTTGACCGGGAGGTGCAGTTGGTGTACACGCGACGTTTCACCCTCAACGACGTACGCCCCCAAGGCTTAGCGCCAGCGGGCACGGGCCGGTACCGTTAGGGCGCCGGGATCGCCCCAATAATAATACTCTCTGGTCGCACCCTTTCCACAGCCGACGGGCAGCGCGCTCCAACCACTGCCTTCAAACGGCGCGCCGTTGGTCATTATGGGCACGTGCAGTCGCTGCTAACGTGTTTACATACATAGATTTTAAGCGAATGATTGGAGTACAGAAAGACTTACACTAGAGACTGTTTAAAAATTTTTGAAACACAATAAATAAATAGATGACCCAAAGTGACATATTTATTAATTATATTATTAATTAAATTATTATATTATTATATTAAATCAGATCTAAGCCACCTTTATAAGTGTAGTTTACTCTATTTTTACAGAAAATTTAAAGAAAAAACTGTTGCCTTTTTGGAGAAAATTTTGAAAATGCCCTGGGGTCTCCATGTAAAAAACTCCCAAATTCGGAAGAAAGTTTTTCAAAATTGCGGGGTCTTCAATGGAGCCATATCGACAGAGGAATATCTATTTTGGAAAAAATTATACGTATGGTTTAGGCGTTAGCGGTGTTTACAGCTGACGGACATTTTGCCGCCAATTAGTTTTTCGGTGTCAAGGACCCACAAAACAGGAATTCGGGCTACACTCCGTGTTAGTTGATTTTTTTCTTAATTTAGCAACTGGATTTATCCACTTCATTATGACTGCCTGGCAATTATTTTTTTTCCGACCGTAAATCCATTTTTTCGCATAGTATTATATTACGTCCCTGTACTACGTATGAAACTCCGTATATGCGTATATGTACAGGAAAGTAAAAACGTTCCAATGTTGATATTGTATGATGTGAAAGTGTAAACCTTTCAAAATTGCAATGCAAAATGTAATTTTTTGTATCGCATTTTTTTCAAAAACAGTTTATTTTTATTATATTTCCAAAGTTAGTTCTTAAATTAAATTAAGTATTGTACAGTTATTTTAAATTAAGTGTATTATAAGATTAGCTTTGTTTTCGTATTATCTTATTCTACTTCATTACTGTTTTCGTAGTCATGACTCTGACTTCCAGCAACTTCTTCCTTTCGTACATGACGTTTGTAAATTAAAGTCGGTCGTAACCCATCGTGACCGGGTGGTTCCGCTAAAGGCGTTATTTTCGCTTTTGTGAGCCCAGGGGCCTATTATTAATTTGTTTAAATTGTGTATTACATTATTACTAAATGTATATCTTAGGAAATTCTTATTTTCAATTTTATCTTCAAATTTTGTGTTACATGTAGGAGCGGGCCCGATTGATCCAGTCTGGACACACTAATAAGTCACTATATTTATTATTATTATTATTATTATTATTATTATTATTATTATTATTATTATTATTATTATGCATTCTTCGCAGGTAGGGATGTGACATCGATGTGGATGTTCTAAATATCGGTATATTAAACGTATGTTTTGTGCTGGTTTTTACATGTTTCGATGTTTTGTTTGTAAATGATAAATCCTCGTAATCATAGTTTTGTAAAGTGGAAGTGTCAAATACTCACTCGTGTGGTGTCAGTTTGTGTGCGAACCAAACGATCGGCGGTTTTGGAGTCGTGGCGTCGTCGAGCCTCAGCTGTCACGTCTCCCCAGATGAACCCGATGCCTGCGTGTTTTATTCCTCGTCGTCGCGCACTGGGAGGGCGGTCATTGCCTGGCTGCGATGCGGAGCTGCCCCCCCCCCCGCGCGTTCCCCTTTTCGGCGAATTGGTGTCCTTAGGCCCTCAATCTGTCAGTTTTAGTTTTGTTCATTGGTGTGTTTATTTTTAAACTTTGTTTTTATTTATATCGTAATAATGAAGTAAAAACTCGGACATTGTCAAATGAAATTTTGTGGCGCTCAAATTTAATTTTGGAGGTTACGAAACCAGTTTTAAACTATCGACCGTTGTTGGCCGATGTATTACAATAAACCCTTGTTTATACAAATTCTAAGCGACTGAAATAATTGGTGTTGTTATAAACATTCATGTTATCCGATTGTATATATAATATTATACATATTATTAATTTTGTTTTTATTTATATCTTAATAATGAAGTAAAAACACGGACAATGTCCAATAAAATTGTGTTTAGGTTAAATTTAATTTTGGAGGTCACGAAACCAGTTTTAAAGAATCGATGTTTTTTTGGTGGAGAGTAAAGCCTCGTTAATGCAATTACAACGGACTGAAATAATCGGTGTTGTTATATACATTCGTGATATCCTATATATATATATATATATATATATATATATATATATATATATCTTTGGCAGGATCAATATTTTGTTCGTTGAACGTGTTAAGCGAGTTCGGGCCAACGAGGTGAAGCGATGATTTCGTTGTGAAGATCAGAGTTGTGTTAACAATGGCGCGTCACTGTTCGCAGGAGGCGCCTGACGCCGCGCCATCCGGGCCGCCCTCGCTATCAGCCGCGACCGCACCCAGCGCGCCGGCCGCGTCGCTCACGTCATCGGGGGCGGGGGCGGAGGAGGCGACGCGGGCGGAGTGGGTGCTGGCGGCGGCGGCGCGCGGCGACCTGGACGCGCTGCTGCGCGCTATCGAGCTGCTCGAGGACGGCGAGACGCTGGCGCTGCGCGACGCGCGCGGGGACACCGCGCTGCACCACGCGGCGCGCGCCGGCCACGTGCGTCACATGCCTGCACTTACTCCTTCCGCTGCTGGGTTTACACTTATTCCTTCCGCTGCTGGGTTTAGGCTTATTCCTTCCGCTGCTACGTTTAGACTTATTCGTTCCGCTGCTGGGCTTTGACTTATTCCTTCCGCTGCTGGGTTTATACTTATTCCTTCCGCTGCTACGTTTAGTCTTATTCCTTCCGCTGCTACGTTTAGACTTATTCCTTCCGCTGCTAGGTTTAGACTTATTTCTTCCGCTGCTAGGTTTATACAGCCTGGTGGCACAACACTACAATTTACATTTTACAATTAGGAATATTAATATTATATGCGCACGGTTGCATGAGCCCTGGAATATCTATCCTTTTTCCTGGATTGTGTGAGCGGGAGTCAGCATTGGTCACATGCTGTTAGACATCGGCACTCTTCGTGTCTATGTTGCCATCTGTGTTCAGGCTCTCACTTTCAAAACAACAGTAGTTTCCTAATTCTACCGTCTGCAAATGTGTAATAAATGAGTAATACGCAGCGTATACTCTAGCATTAGCAACAGTTACGTAATATCACAATACCGCAATCAGTCGGCATTAATACATCCCAAACATCGCTTGTAAAACTCATTACAGATCATAGAGTATTAGATGTAAAAACTATTGCATCAACACAAATTCACCAATCCCAACCTGCGTTTTAATACAGCCACAAAAATCGCTCAACAATGAAACAATTGAATTCTCAGCATTTCAAACTGCAATGTTACAATACAGTGAATTACAATTAAAGTATCGTCGTGTTGTACAGTAAACAGTTTGCTGCGCCGTCACAGAGCAGACAGGAAAGTAGATAAAAAAACATTTATCACCCGTGGGTGATAAAGAAGAACTGAAGTACCACATAATTGACCATTGAGAACCCCGCTTGGCAAGAGTCTCGTCAAAACAAAGACGTATTCAGTTTGAGGATGCTTGCAAAACGTAGATATTTCATTTTAACTTTTCCGTGTTTTGGGTTCGATCATTGCCTACTCGCCCGAGACACCTAACAACGTAAAAGTATGTACTTGTTATACACTATATTTTGATTCTCGTTTTCGAAAAGTAAAATATTGTCTCCATAAAAGAGACAACATCGTCTTTGTCAGGTATTACACTCCATAAGATGTTTGTTAAAAACTTTTGATGAAGACCTTTGTGGAAGATCTTTGAATTTTGACAAAAGGAACATGGCAAATAAATTTGACGATTGCATTCAATATTTACATATACTCTTAGTTTTCTCGCAATTGAAGATGGATGATTTGCAAATCATTGCGTTTGATGCTACATTACGCTCGTTTATAATTACCTCAAACATACGCCTAAGAAGGAAAGGGTAAAGAGGAAACGTTTGTGGGCGAGTGGCACGTCGGAGGCAAAGAAGCATCAATCACTCTTAAGTTAAGCAACTACGAGCTGAAGACCCAAAGACCTATAAGACTAATTTGAGGATGGACGTGGCGTCCACTGCTCCATTTGTTTAAAAGTGGGACATCTGACTACGTTTGAAAACAAATTATCTTCTTGAATGGATGTGAATTACCTGGCCCGCATTTTTTCTCCCGAGAAGTTGTTATACGCATAAGTTCGTTTGCTGTTATTTTTGTATGGACAAAACTGGACATAACTGTGTTAAATTTCTAATTTTTCATAATCGGCAAAAAATGGGTTGAACATTACCCTAGTGTTCTTCTCGGACACCATGCTACCGAACATTCGATAAATATTAGACATTTCGGGATTTTCGACATTATACTGCGATTTTCCTAACTCTGCCTCTGGCAGGTATCAGCTGTTGACGGTTTCATCTAATCACTATGGTGACGTTCGAGCTCCCGATTGGATGAAACCATCAATAGCTGATATCTGCAAGGGAAAATCGCAGAATAGCTAGATAGCTGGGTCCAATTAAGACGCTGTCTGGAGGAGAATTCTAGCGATCGGCTGCTTTGATCGGTAGTTTTCCGTGGTTTCTCCGATCAATACAATGCGAATGCAGGAGCAGTAGCGTAACAAACGGGCTGCTAACCGCGCGCGATCTTTCCTTCCCATTACTTGCCCTATCCACACCCCTTACACACACTTACTCTTACATGCACTACACTATCACGTATGCCGTCAGACCAGTTGGGAGCACAGAGCTTATCCCGGCTGCGGGGGGGGGGGCGCTGGTGGGAGATACCTGGAAACTCCGTTAGCTGACGGCAGGTCAGCGTCGGATCTCGCCATCCGGAGGGGGAAGATCTCCATCACCTCTTGACGAAAACAAATGCACAATACTGATTGGAATAATGACCTTACCAGTTGACGGGCCCCTGAATTACTATGTAATCAATGAATTGAACATTTCAGAGCAGATTTTATCAAATAACGTGTACAAAAGGGAATTTTTCATAAAATGTGGGCTTTTACGCTGTCATATATTTTGATATAAATTATATTAGACCAACAAATTTTACTTTTCAAAAAGTTTATTGATTAATCGATTGATTGATTATTTCGTGTTCCGGGGTGAATCAATTGATGTGGTCAGCCCGGTAAGTGGCGTGCAATGTTTTATCACGGAAGATGTTAGTTTTCTCCCTCCGCTGGATGATGAGATCCGTCTCCAACCTTCACGTCTCGTTGGAGGTGAGGGGTGGACGAAGGCGTGCTGTTGCGCAGGTGGCGGTGGTGGACTTGCTGGTGGGGGCGGGCGGCGCGGAGGCGGGGGCCCGGCGCGGCCGCACACGCGCGGCTGGCGCCTGGCGCACGCGCTGGCACGCGGCGCGGCGCAGGGCCAGACGACGCGCGTGCTCGCTGCTCGGCGGCGCGCGCGGCCGACGCCGCCGACGCACGGACGGCCCACGGCGCTGCACCTGCGGCCGAGGCGGGGCAGTCGCGTCCGCCACGCTGCTGCTGGTGGAGGGCGCGGCGGCGGACGCGGGCGACGCCGACGGGCTGACGCCGCTGCACCGCGCGGTGGCCGCCGGCCGCGTGGACGTGGCACGCGTGCTGCTGGAGCGCGGCGGCGCGCACGACCTCGTCGACCACCGCGCGCGCACGCCGCTGCTGCTCGCCGCCGCCGCCGGACGCCTCGAGGTGCGACTCCTTTCACGGCTTTCGCATTTGCGCCACCCGTCACGCGCCTGCCCACACTTGTCGTAATGCTGTTTATAAGATAAACACTTGGAAACAAGTGTTGTTTTTTTGTATGGCATTCATACGCCATCTTGAGCTACAATCCATTTTTAATGAGTTATGAGTGATATTTTGTTCCTCTATTTGGTTGCATTCGTCTACCAGTATTTCAAAGTAGAATTAGTAAATCGGTATTTGAAAGTTATTGATAAATGTTTAAATGAATAAACAATGATATATCTATTATACGCAATTCCGTCTCAGTTTCCTTCTGTTTTACTTGTTCCCTTTTGAAGGGCGTTGTCTTGAATTGAAGTATTTGCATTCTACTTTTTTTTTTAATTCAGGATCTCGGAATACTTTTTCTTTCTTTTAAGCGTCATTCGGGGTGCAAGGGTGAGTGTCATTAGTTCCTTGAGGGTAGTGCATGTTATAGAGTCAAGTAGCGGTGTTCATTCCTGGCTGGAAAATGTTATTCGACGACAACCTACTCCTGAGTTTTCCTTCCAGGTATTTTCCCCAGCTGGTAGACAAGCAGGCAAGCTCTAAGCTCACATGTGGGGGGGGGGGATAAGGCAAGGAAGGAAAGATCACGCGCTGCTCGTGCCCTTTTGGTTAGGCTCTTGTTATGGTATACGCCACGTTTTCATCGGAGAAACCTCGAAGAATTACCGATCAGAGCAACCGGGTGTTCGAATCCCCCCCAAGACAGTGGTTGAATTCGACCTAACTATGTAGTTCGCGTCGAAAATTCGACATAGGAATGTAAGACTTCTGTGGCATGGTTTATATAAAAATTTATGCTGACTATGGGACTTAAAAATGCAAACCTTGCCTCTTACTAGACTTGGAAACTTCCTGTCAGATTCCTTTTTATCGCTTATTCTTTATCCTTCGACACCATAACGTACTTCTTCTACCCTAGCCACCTCATGTTGGATAATGTAAGTTCGAAATATGCTTGAAAGCTTTTCCTTCAGCAGACATTAACCACTCATATTTTATAGCGTGATTATTAAGCTGCTGCTAATTCGAAAATTAGCCAGATTCGCACTTTATTCATAACATGAACACAGTAGTGTGCTACACAAGTATCCTGACGGCTCTCCTAATGAGTGACGAATGAATGAAATCTAAAGCTTTCAAAGAGACAGAAATGGTATCTCAGATGGCGTCACTACAAGCTGAGCCAGAGCAATGCGTATCCCCAATTTTATTATCTTTATTGAAGAGCTTCATTTCATATTTGATGGAATTATTTAAAAAATTATATTTCATTAACATTAGTGCGTTATCAAATGAAAATTAAAAAGAAATTTCAAATGTCGCTGATGCAGAATTCTCCATATACACCTCGGTTGTTAAAGTAACAGATGTTTTGTCTCCATCTGAAAATAATACTTTCCCTTTTAATTTTTTCAAGGATATTTCTTCATTTTATCTGCGTCCTTAAATATGTGTGACGATGTGCTATTCTTGCCACGGTTGTGTTCTCGGCCTACAGCCACTGGAGATAGTGACCTGTCTATGACGCCATGCACGAACAAGTCGCTTTCGCGATCTTGGAGTGTTGAGGTTCTCATTGCATTGTTGGACGAACAGTGAAGCATGTAGCAGCCGCGACCGACTTTCAATCGGCTCTATGCAAGGTTATTATGCTAGGTTTACCTCTGGCTCCTCAGTTCTTGTGAAGGCGACATGGAAAATCTTACGCTGGATAAGGATTAAGGTATATTTCCTTGGTCTTCTGCATTGCCTGCCTGTAGCTGAGTCATGAGTGTAGCTGTCCATGGCATTAAATTCTCCGAGAAATTTTACTTCCGGATCACTGTCTAGTGTATGATTTCGAAAAAGTTTATTTTTCAAGTATAAAATTATTTTTATTAAAAATATTTTTTGGAAATTGTTGACAGTATAAACGTGAATGTGTCGGCTGCAAAAGCCTCAATATTAACAATAATTAATTTAGTGAAAACTGTCATTTTCCACGTAATCTTATTTTACTACATTTATTGTGACAAGGCGAAATATTTTATACTAGCATAGTCCTAAAAAGCAATCGCGAATTCACAAAAACTGTTTTTAAATCTATCATGGTAGTGCATGGTGACATGAACGATGGCGGTTATCGTGTTTAATGTTCAACCTTTCCTACACGTTGGAATGCTAACAAGCTACTGCTTGTATGTTAATCCTTCGTTCCCGGCTACTGCTAATGCAGCCGGCACTGAGCCATCAGCATCAGCTCTCGGGGCTAAACGTTCGGCGGCGAGTTTCGACGTTTCAATCCCGTTTGGGATATCAATTAGGACCACGTAGTCGCATGGAAACGAACAATTATGTGCGTCAAACTTTTATGAGTTTCTCTAATGTGTCCTTCGATCAATTCCTGATCCTAACCGAAAATGTAAATCAGTGCGGTGAGAACGACCGATTCGATAAAATATATGCTTGTATTGTTTTTTGTAATGTAAACCCCAAATATTATTTCCAACTGAGAATTGTGCCCTGCTATCATATTTAAAAAAAATACTTATACAACAATTATTGATGATTCACTGAAAAGTTGCGTTTAGGGACAGAATCTTATACTATAAACTTTGAATCCCAAAATTATGTAAGACATTTTTATTCACAAATTAAAACTTTTCACTTTTATTATATTGTTAGAATGCATAATAGTTTTCGTTTTCTTTCACTACGTTTGGACACTCTATTTCAATGTCTTCTTCATGTTTTAGGTTTCAATTTGAGATAACTATCCTATTAGATGTGTAAGTAACCACAAAAAATACTTCCGGCATTCAAAACAATTGACAACGCCCACCCCCACATTTCTCTGTAGAGAGATGTTAATTATGATTTTAGGAATATATTTGTAATGACGGCTACAAAAAGAGAAAGAAAATGTTTACGTCTTTATGTCAATGTGGACACATATGATAGAATGTTTCCTCAGATTGAAACCGAGAACCAGAAGGTACTGAAATGGAATGATGAACCGTGAAATAAAATGAAAAATGTTGTGTATTCAATAATAAAATTAATGTGAAAACCGTTAGCTCGTAGGCAAAATGAATCTGTCTTAAAATAACTTTTGAGATTGAAAGTTTATAGTCAATATACAATATGCAGTACAAAAACCCGAAGAGAATCGTATCTTTTGTTCGAAGTATGGATATTCTCAACATCATTATCCAATTTGCTCAATGGATGGAATGACCACTTAAAATGACACGTACGTTTTGAAGACAACTTCCATTACACGATGTTTTGGATAGCATTCTGCCCACTTATACCACCTACTCTTCCCTTCTCATCACACGATCCCATTAGTCTCGTCTTAATTCAGTAGTAAATAATACATTCCAAACATTTTCCTTTGATGTATTATTGAGCACTATAGTATAGCTACTTTCTGAAAAATATTATTTTTAACACATTTCGAAAGAAGGTATTTTACCGTGGACAGTATTAGCTTCTTGTCCCCCCTCATAACTTTTGAATTAATCAGTGGCCGTAGGTTATCCCCAAACAAAACTACCTAAGGGTTGGCATGTAAGTGATATATTCCGTAAAGGTGGATAAAATATTACTCTTTTTCATGTACGTCGATGCATTACATTATCAGAAGACATTGTACACGTTCTCCAACTTATGTAGAATCTTAAATTCTTTATAAGAAGTTTGAGGGCAGGTGAACTCAACACACATGTTCTTGAGCTCCGAATTACCTACCCTCTATCATTTATATGCACAGTTGAATTATAAATAAAAATAAAAACAATTGTTGTTGGCAACATTTGATAAGTCTCGCTCTCATATAATAAAAACCATTTGCGCCAGCCAACGACCTATAAATTTAATTTGATGGTATAGTTGACGAAATAATTGAACTCCCCGATGTCCAAGGCCTTCTGAGCACTGGGTATGGATTCATGTACATTTACAT
Organism: Gryllus bimaculatus; assembly: GCA_017312745.1. Classification (NCBI taxonomy): domain Eukaryota; kingdom Metazoa; phylum Arthropoda; class Insecta; order Orthoptera; family Gryllidae; genus Gryllus; species Gryllus bimaculatus. Next base: position 4,870,645 of record BOPP01000094.1, read on the forward strand.
TTACATTTACATTTATTATTAGAACTGCAATTGGGTGTGACCCGGTGGCAGTTAATGACCAACGGCGGCCGTGGCCGTGGCGGGCGGCGAGGAAGAGCGGCGTGCAGCCGGCCCTCGTCGCACGCGTCCACGCACGAGCCCTGCTCCAGCAGCGCGCGCGCCACCTCGCCGTGCCCGCCCGCCGCCGCCGCGTGCAAGCGCCGTGCGCCCGTCGCCGTCCCGCCTCCGCTGCGCGCGCGCCCCGGCTCCAGCAGCAGCCCCACGCTCTGCGACGCGCGCGCCGCCCTCTTTACTCCACTGCCACTGGCGTTACTGCAGATGGCAGCTTATGCAATGGCATGAACTTCACAAGCTCCCAGGCATTAGAACTGCTTTTTGAGCTTGTTGATACGATTCGTTCACGCGCGAGAATATCATAGATGGGAAAAAAAATACCAAAGGGACAACCAGGAGGCAAGAAAATGGAGACTTCCCTCCAAAAATTAAAAAATATATGTGCCAATTACTTTCAAGGTGTACTCGCATAACATGCGTTAGTGATGTGTTGGACAGACTGACGGATATTTCGTGTTAATGCAGGAGCCGAAGACCCGAGCCTCGGCCTCAACTTGAAACTGGCATAGCGACGTCACTTTCGCGGGAAAATGCATCGGCCGCACAACGAGAGACTCATTCTCTAAAAAGACAGCGCGCGTTAACGAATGCGTTTCAAAAACTGCATTTTCTCCCGTCACTAGTCCAGTAAACGTGGTGCATTTTACAGTGCGGTTTCATCTTTCGCTGCGTGAGATCCAGCGCCAAACTAAATGTCGACTTGCGGGATTTCCTCTTCCAGGTAGCTCCCAGCGGGACAAACTCCAAGCAGTGACTCATCTCGGGGAAGCAGAGTAAAAAAAAATGAAAAGGTTCACCGTCTGGCTTCTATTGGGCGGGCTGCTACAACCGCTCTCGCGCCAGGCGCTATCCCACTACTGCTCCCAAGGGAACTTTTACTGCTGGGTTTCCGCCCGCTGTCCGGTTCGCCCTCCTTAACAAACCTGGACACCTAGGCTCCCAAGCGGTGCCCATGTTGATAGGCAGGCTAAGTGCGGACGCCCAGTCAACGTAAGTTACTGAGTCACAGGATTTCCCGTCCCAAGCATCCTCTAAACCTAGCTCCAAGCAGCAAGGATTAAAGGAGAACGCCACCACTCCCAGCTAAGAAGTAAGGGCTTAAATAGGGTATTTAAGTTCACTAGTTCATAATAGCGCACCCAACTTGATATTTTTTTTGAATTAACAATTCATTAAGTGTGTTAATTTCCAATGCATACTATAATTTAATATCTCTTTTCAGATCAGCAATTTTACAATGCGTTTTCATCCTCTCCTTCGTGAGATCCAGCGCTAACATAATGTCGGCTTGCAGGATTTCCCCTTACAGCTAGCTCCCAGCGTGACAAAACTCCGCAGGCACTTGACTCTTCTCGGGAAAGGGACTCTTTTTTGGAAAATAAGGAAAATAATGAAGATAAAAAGGCTCAGGTCTGGCTTCTATTGGGCGGGCTGCGACACCGCTCTCGCGCCAAGGCGCTATCCCACTACTGCCTCTCCACGGGAACTTTTGACTGCTGGGTTCCCCCTGGTCCGGTTCGCCCTCCTTTACAAACCTGGACACCCTAGGCTCCAAGGGTACCCATGTTGATGGCAGGCTTAGTGGCGGACGCCCAGTCAACGTGAGTTTACTGAGTCACGATTTCCCGTCTTCAAGCCATCCTCTAAACCTAGCCTCCAAGCAGAAGGATTACAGGAGGTACGCCAACACTCAAGGCTAAGAAGTATGGGCTTAATAGGGTATTTGAGTTCACTAAGTTCATATCCCGCACCCAACTTATATTTTTTGTTCGATTAAAAATTCATTAAGTGTGTTAATTTCCAATCGCATACACAATTTAATATCCCTTTTCAGATCAAGCAATTTTTAACAATGCGTTTTTCATCCTCTCCTTCGTGAGATCCAGCGCTAACCTTAATGTCAGTTTGCAGGATTTCCCTTACAGGTTAGCTCCAGCGTGACAAGCTCCAAGCACTTGACTCTTCTCGAGGAAAAGGACCTCATTTTTGGAAAAAAGGAAAAATAATGAAGAAAAAAGGCTCAGGTCTGCTTCTATTGAGCGAGCTGCTACAACGCACGTTTCTCGCTTCTAGGCGCTATCCCACTACTGCCTCCCACGGGAACTTTTGACTGCTGGATTTCCCCCCTGGTCTGGGTCGCCCCTCCTAAACAAACCTGGACACCCTAGGCTCCCCAAGGGTGCCCATGTTGATGGCCGCTTAGTGCGGACGCCCAGTCAACGTGAGTTACTGAGTCCACAGATTTCCGCGTCTTCAAGGCCATCCTCTAACACTAGCCTCCAAGCAGCAGGATTACAGGAGTACGCCACCACTCCCAGCTGAGAAGTAATGGTTTAAATAGGGTATTTGAAGTTCACTTGTTCGTATCCCGCACCGACTTGCTATTTTTTTGTTCGATTAAAAATTCATTGTGTTAATTCCAATAGCATACACAATTTAATATCCTTTTCAGATCAAGAAATTTACAATGCGTTTTCATCCTCTCCTTCGTGAGATCCAGCGCTAACCTAATGTCGGCTTGCAGGATTTCCCCTTACAGCTAGTTTCCCCAGCGTGACAACTCCAAGCACTTGACTCTTCTCTGGGAAAGGGACTCTTTTTTGGGAAAAAAGGAAAATAATGAAGAAAAAAGGCTCAGGTCTGGCTTCTATTGGGCGAGCTGCGACCCGCTCTCGCTCCTAGGCGCTATCCCACTACTGCCTCCACAGGAACTTTTGACTGCTGGGTTTCCCCATTGTCCGGTTCGCCCCTCTTCCAACAAACCTGGACACCCTAGGCTTCCCCAAGGGTGCCCATGTTGATGGCAGGCTTAGTGCGGACGCCCAGTCAACGTGAGTTACTGAGTTACAGATCTCCCGTCCTTAAGCCATCCTCTAAACCTAGCCTCCAAGCAGCAGGATTACAGAGTACGCCACCACTCCCAGCTAAGAAGTAAGGGCTTAAATAGGATATTTGAGTCACTTAGTTTCGTATCCCGCACCCAACTTGATATTTTTTTGTTTGATTAAACATTCATTGTGTTAATTACCAATAGCATACACAATTTAATATCCCTTTTTCAGATGAAGCAATTTTACAGTGGCGTTTTCATCTCTCCTTCGTGAGATCCAGCGCTAACCTAATGTCGGCTTGCAGGATTTCCTCCTTACAGCTAGTTCCCCAGCGTGACAAACTAAAAGCACTTGACTCTTCTCAGGGAAAGGGACTCTTTTTTGGGAATAGGGAAAATAATGAAGAAAAAAAGGCTCAGGTCTGCTTCTATTGGGCGGGCTGCGACACCCGCTCTCGCTCCTAGGCGCTATCCCACTACTGTCTCCACGGGAACTTTTTGACTGCTGGGTTTCCCCCTCGCCGGGGTTCGGCCTCCTAAACAAACCTGGACACCCTAGGCTCCCCAAGGGTGCCCATGTTGATGGCAGGCTTAGTGCGGACGCCCAGTCAACGTGAGTTACTGAGTTACAGATCTCCCGTCCTCAAGCCATCCTCTAAACCTAGCCTCCAAGCAGCTGGATTACAGGAGTACGCCACCACTCCAGCTGAGAAGTAAGGGCTTAAATAGGGTATTTGAAAGTTCACTTAGTTCGTATCCGCACCCGACTTGCTATTTTTTTGTTCGATTAACAATTCATTAAGTTGTGTTAATTTCCAATCGCATACATACCTTTAATATCTCTTTCAGATCAAGACATTTTACAATGCGTTTTCATCCTCTCCTTCGTGATATCCAGCGCTAACCTAAATGTCAGTTTGCGGATTTCCCTTACATGGTAGCTCCCCAGCGTGACAAACTCCAAGCACTTTACTCTTCTCGGGAAAAGGACTCTTTTTTGGGAAAAAAGGAAAATAATGAAGAAAAAAAGGCTCAGGTCTGGCTTCTATTGAGCGGGCTGCTACACCGCTCTCGCTCCTAGGCGCTATCCCACTACTGCCTCCACGGAACTTTTGACTGCTGGGTTTCCCCCCGGTCCGGTTCGCCCCTCCTTAACAAACCTGGACACCCTAGGCTCCCCAAGGGTGCCCATGTTGATGGCAGGCTTAGTGCGGACGCCGCAGATCAACGTGAGTTACTGAGTCACAGATCTCCGTCCTTAAGCCATCCTCTAAACCTAGCCTCCAAGCAGCAGGATTACAGGAGTAGCGCCTA
>BOPP01000094.1:4881699-4893058 GCA_017312745.1 Gryllus bimaculatus
CGGGAACTTTTGACTGCTGGGTTTCCCCCCTGGCCGGTTCGCCCCTCCTAAACAAACCTGGACACCCTAGCCTCCCCAAGGTGCCCATGTTGATGCACGGCCTTAGTGCGCGGACGCCCAGTCAACGTGATTACTGAGCTTACAGCATCTCCCGGCCTCAAAACCATCCTCTAAACCTAGCCTCCAAGCAGCTGGATTACAGGAGTACGCCACCACTCCCAGCTGAGAAGTAAGGGCTTAAATAGGGTATTTGAAGTTCAACTTAGTTCGATCCCCACCCGACTTGCTATTTTTTTTTTTTGATCTAAAAAATTATTTAAGTGTTATATTCAATCATAATACACAATTCATATCCTTTTCAGCTCAAGCAATCTGTTTTCCTCGTAAATTAAAATATATTGCAATTGCATTTCAGCCAAAGGGCATCAGAGGCATCCCGTGGCGAAATTAAAGAAACTTCCAAACTCTTCTTTAAAAAATAGGAGCCTATGTTGCGCTGTACGGGAAGCAATTTTGGACATTCTCCTTGTTTACCCAGCAAGAAATGTTTCCTTTCCTGCGAAAGTCTTTCAGGGATAAGACGACCACAAAAGCAGTGGATGGTAGAAGTGCAGGTAAATGTAATAAGCGACCTAGCAAAAGGAACGATATCAGGCAATATAGAAAGCAAACCTCAAGGACTACGTAGTTCTTAGAGAAAAATTAACAATAATTTTCTAAGAAGAAGGGGAATAGAGGGCCAATGGGAGTCTTTTAAAAACATCGTAAGAAACCGCTTTAGATAAGTACGTTCCTTGCCAAACATACTGAAAAGTAATTCTGATCCTGAATATTTTAAAGCGGGCAATACGACGGTTTAAAGAGAAAAGTAGGCTACATTTATAGAGACATGCAGCTTGCTGACATGATAAAGTTTTAAAAAATACTACAAGGAAATTAGAAAAGAAAAGAGAAAATGCTCATGAATATCTTTTTAGAAACATGTTGGAGACGGGACGAAATAATTGGTCAAGCTTTATCAAATATGTCCGCAGACGCCGGGGGAATAAGGAAGAAATTCAGGAAATTCGAGTCGCAGATAACGAAGCCACCTGCACGGCGACCAAGCCAAAAAGCAAATGCGTTTAACGCGTATTTCGTATCGGTATTTCAAACCAGGAACGGGCGCAAGGAGCAAGTTCACTTATTTTCCCAGGTAGAAAATCAATTCAAACTCCACGCATGGGAACCCGCAATCGCTATAAAATCACTGGCGAAAACGGTAAAGTCACGTGGGCAGACGGTATCATCCGACAGATTTTATTAAACTAGGCGGTGAGGCGATATTGCCCTATTTGTTAAGATTATTCAATATTTTCCATTATAATGCAAGTTTACCAGACGATTGGAAGGCAGCTATAAGTGGTTCCAATTTTCAAAAAATGGTGATAAAAACGACAAGTATGTAATTATAGACCTGTAATCCTCACATCAGTAGTATGCAAAATAATGGAGCATTTAATAGCTCGGTACATTCGTCGCGATGGGAGAAGGCGAACTGGATTTCTCACGACAGCATGGGTTTAGAAGTGAACATTCGTGCGAAAGTCAAATTGTTCTCTTTTCAAATCTAGGCTGAGTATTGAGCGGGTGGAGGGTGGATGCAGTAGTAATCGACTTCGCGAAAGCATTCGACGTGGTTACCGCATAATTTACTTATTAGGAAAAGTAATTAACCCTCAGGAGTTGATGCGTAAGTTTGTGAGGTGATAAGCGAATTTCTCAGGGACAGGAAACAAAAAGTTCGAATTGGCAATCAGTTTTGCGACTAAGGGGAATTGTTACTTAGGGGTTCACACAGGGAAGCTGTGTAGGGCATTACTTTTCCTTAGCGTTATGGTGAACGATTCTCCATTGAACATACACAGGTGCGTTATTTGCAGCACGATTGTGTTATAACCGAAACATCAAAGATGCGCGCTCTGACGAAACAATATTACGCCAGGATTTAGAGCAATTTACGTGATTGGGCTGAAAAAAATGACATGGAATTAATGGATCTAAAAGCAAAAAATAACGTTCGGGCGGGAGAAATTATGAGGAAGCGCAGACTATCGTCTTAGGTGATGTTTCTATCGCCAAGAGTCTCATCATGCAAGTATTTAGGCATTCATCTAGATTAGTAAATTAGGGTGGGAGATGCATTATTAAATCAGACAGTAAGAAAAACGTGAAATCTTGCATTTTTGTAATGCGAGTACTAAAGAAAAGTTCTGCAAACGCCAAAGGTTAGATATCTTACGCTGGGTTCGCCCTCTCATGGAATACGGAGTTGCGTGTTGGATCCATACAGAAAGGCGCAGCCGGAAAATCTGATTAGAATACAGAGAAAAGCGAATAAGTTTACCCTATAGAAGAAACGCAACAAAAAAGTCATGGGAACCTCTAGAAACGAGAAGAACAAAGGCGAGGCTTTGCGCTCTTTAAAATCGTACGTAGGTTCAACGCAGCTTGAAGGAAATTCAGATTAGATTAAGAAAACCAAATTAATTTCGCGAAGCGATCACCCCACAAAATTCGAGCAGGAAACAAGAATTCAGATTTGGGCAAGTTTCTCTTGTAACAGAACAATTAGAGATTGTGAACAAGTTTACTGCAAAGCAGTTCTCAAAGTCTTTCCTCGCAGGGTCCGCGAAGTTTTAGAAACAAATTAGAAAAATATATTAGAATAAGTATGTGCTGTGTAGTGCGTGAAGTGCTGTGAAGATGCTGGTCAGTGTGTAATTCAAAGGTAATCCAAAGGCAAAAAAAATATGTAGTGTGTGAAGTGAGTGCGCGTGAACGTGATTCATGCTCTTTTCATGCCTGCTTTTCGTCTTGTAGCTGTATTGTACGGTATAATTATTATATTATTATTATTATTTTATTATTATTATTATATTATTAGTATTAGTATTGTTATTATATCATTATTATTATTATTATTATTTTATCTATTAATTATTAATGTAAGTGTTGTAAAGTGCGTATATTATTGCGTGGTGCGCGCGCTGCTGGCGGCCGGCGCCTCTGCCAACGCGTACAGCGGCGACGGCGCCGCGCCGCTCGAGGCCGCCGCCGCCGCGGGCCACGCCGCCGTCGTACACGCCCTGCTGCGCGCCGGCGCGCCCTCCGACGAGGACCAGGTGACGAACACGCCAACGGGGGGAGCGGGCGTCGGTGGATGAGAGACAGAGAGAGAGAGCTGTGCGTGCGAGAGAAAGCAGTGGGTGACAGAGAGAGAGAGGTGTGGGTCTGTAATAGAAAGAGAGGTATTTGTGTGTGTGAGAGGGAGAGAGCTGTATGTGTGTGTGTGTGAGAGAGAGAGAGAGAGAGAGATGTGTCTGAGAGAGAGCAGGGTGTGACAGAGAGAGAGGTGTGGGCCTGTGATAGAATGAGAGAAAGGTATGTGTGTGTGTGTGTGAGAGAGAGAGAGAGAGAGAGCTGTATGTGTGTGAGAGAGATGTGAATGAGAGAGAGAGGGCAGTGTGTGTCAGAGAGAGAGAGAGGTGTGTGTCTGTGATAGAAAGAGAAGGGTATGTATGTGTGTGTGTGAGAGAGACAGAGATCGCTATGTGTGTGTGTGTGTGTGTGTGTGTGTGTGTGTGTGAAAGAGAGAGACAAAAAATAAATGACAATGAGAATGTGCTAAAACCGTAGAGCAAGGAAGATACATACACAATCTCTCTACGCCGAAGCTACTATGAGACTAAGAGTCGGATAGGGTAAGAAAAATTATGTGAGAGGAGGAGATGGAGAGAGGTTGAGAAAGAGTGAATGAAACTCTGAGCCTATAATATAACAAGATACTAATAATAGATATATAATAAACTATAATGAGAATCAAAGAATCACATACAGAGTAAGAAGTGTCTATGTGTGAAAGAGAGAAAGACAAAGGGTGAATGAGACGGAGAACATGCTAAAAACACAGGGAAGGGAGTGTCTAAGTTTTCTGTGCTAAAACTGTAACGACATGATAAGACTCCTATAGAGAGCGAGGAAAGGTGTGTATAAGAGAGAGTCGGGCAGAGATAGATTTGTGTGAAATATACAAAGATCATGCGTAAGATATAAAAAGACGTTTTCCGTAGTGACGTTTAAGCTCCCGATGGGATAACAGTGTAACAGCTGATGAACTGTCGAAGGGCACGAAATAAATCAAAGTACAAACGCTGGGCGACGCGTTTTGCGCATGCACTGCGGATATATTCAACTAAAAACATCTCTCTCCGGCCTCTCTTCGTTATCGCAAAGAGTCTGCGTGCGATAACAAAGGTGGTAGAACGTTGTCTTGTAGACGCGTAATCGCTGTGCCTGTGCGGTGTGTACCGATTAGAGTAAATTTTTTATTGCGTTCGGTGACTTACTACTTACGTGAAATATATTTCTGAAGAAGGATAGAATAATTCATAGTAATGAGCGTACCAATGCGTTGAATTTCCTTCCAGTCATATTCTTTTGCACTCCCGAGCCCCACTTCCTGAAAATCCCGGCCTTGTGCAACATATCACGCAAACAGATTACTGTCATTTCCTGTCCACGCGTCGCGGTTCGACAAAGTCAGGAAGTCATTCATGCTGTGACAAGAGCCAGTCGTGATGTACCAAAATATTAACTCAAGGAAAACGAGACATGACGTGACAGTCTATGTTTTCAGTTGGTCGTTTAGTGTAAATTGATTCAGATTGCGCGCCAAATCGCCAGAGACATTCTCTAGCGCCCCCAAGTCTTAGGGTCCGGTGCCAATCAGCGCTTTCGAATGGTGCGGCTGCTAGCAAAGCATTGGTTTAAATGGAGGTAGCCGTTAAATCTTCAAGTCCGATGACACTTCGGCAGCTGTGACACTGTTATCCAAGGAGCTTGAAGGGACATTAATCTGACTGTCGGTGACGTAACGTTCGGGCTCACACGGCCCGCAATGCGTGCAGGCACAAGTAAAAGAGGGTTTATATTTAGGGGATTTTTTTCTATTTAAGGTACTAACCCTACTTGTATTTGTCATAATCTTTTATAACGCCATTGAACAATGTGTGAACGGACTTAATGATTTAATCGAATCGATTAATCTGCTATGGCGATCGGTGGCGGACAGAACCTCGTTCGTGCCACCGCTAACAAAACACAGATCTAAACGGCAGCGGCCACACGCGCTTCTGAAGCGGACTTAGCCAGCTGCCGCATTGTCAGCCGCCTGAGCCCAAGGGGTGCCACACGAAACCTTTCCCTCTTGCGGCGGCCGGCGGCTGGCGTGGGGGTGGCTGTGTGCAGGGGCGGATCCACAGGTGACTTTTGGGAGCGGAATTTATTTTATTCGAAATATTTTGGTAGAATGTGACGTATTACAGATTATGTACAATGAAACAGGCTAAATGCAGCTCGTGTTGCGATATATTTTTTTCGTTTTAATGTTTATACGAAAATATTTTTGCTTGAATGTTTCGTGTCTAGTTAAAATGAATAGTTCCTGAAAAAATTGGGAGGGGAAATCTCCCACCCCATGGATCCGCGCCTGCTGTGTCTGAAGGGATCTGCCACTTCTCCGTCTGTATGAATGTGTGTCTGTGTGTGTGTGTGTGGGGGGGGCTTGCTTCATGTAAATGTAGCTTCACTCTGCGCACATTTTGTTGAACTCTCCTTTTGCTTGTAATGGTAGGAGAAGAGGTAAGGGTGAATTTCTATTTTGTTGGCAATGCAGAAAAATAATACTTGCAATTCGTTTACCGATGCCAATAAGTTTTCTATAACTCGGAAACGAATGTCTATCATTTTTGCTACTCTCGCAATTTTTGAAAATTTATTTTTAACTTTTACTTATATTTTAACTATTTATAGTTAAAATGACAGGAAGAGATTCTGGAACTCAAGAAAACGTGCGCAGATAATCTTCTCCCCCATTCGTCACTTAAAGTTTTTACTGTTTTTTGACTAAAGATATGTAAATCTAAATTGGGTGGCGGCAGATGGCGCGCGCGCTGGCGGCCCGGGGGGCGGCAGCGCGGAGGGCCGGTGTGGGCGCTGGCCGCGGCGGCGCCCGACGCCATCGCGGGCGGGGCGGGGGCGCGCCCGCCGCTGGTGGGCGGCGGCGCGCGACGACCCGCGTGGAGGTGCTGCGCGCCTGCTGCTGGACGACCGGCGTCGACCCCGCCGCCCCCGACGACGCCCCCGCCCCCGCCGACGACGCCTGCTGCGGCGCCAGCGACGGCGACGACGACGACGCCCACTGCCGCGGGCGAAGCGCCGGCCCACGGCGCCGCTGCGGCGTCGACTACTCGGGGCGCACCGCGCTGCACGAGGTAACGTCGTCTTTGTATGTGTGTGTGTGTGTGTGTGTGTGTGTGTGTGGAGCGAGAGAGAGAGGGGGGGAGAGAGAGAATTTTTCCCCTCCAGGTGGTATTTTTTCCCTCCAGTATACTACCGCGCGACCGAGGTTAAGCATGAAATTCGGTGTCTTATGATAACAGTGATGCCAAACGTGGCGCTTTTCTGCTGTACTGTATGAATCGAAAGTTACGCGCACCCCGGTCCGGATGACCGACATCGCTAAGGCAGAAGTGCTGTAGCGATCTCGGGCCGAAGGGACGCGGGTTGGAGCCGCCTCGGGCATGGTTGTATTGTGTTCGTCATTCCACCCCCTATCATCACCATAATGTCATCTTCACAGTTACCATACCGTTAAATGTAATAGTGGTCGCTAATGATCTAGAAGTTGATGCGACCTTAAATAAGAAAAAAAAATCCCGCTCGTTGGTTTAGCCCGCATTCGGGCGGAGCGCTGGTATAGCTCTAAAGTATTTTGCCTGGAACCTTTCGATTTTTATGAAAGCGTATTTTCTTCCCTATCTCCATATCTAAAAATATTCCTATGAGACTCCTATACACAGGAAACGTTTCTGTTTAGCTTCTCACGTCTTTTGTGCTTCGAAATGTCATAAGAAATCAAGAACAAATATTAATTTGAAAGTGCAATACGATTTCAATACGATATTCAAAATTCAATCTAACTACATCCAGTTGCAGAAAGGCCAAGACTCTTGTTTCTTTTTTAACAGTAGAGAAATAATAAGGTTTGATTATCGAACACAATATTTAAAATAAAATATTCCTTTGACGACAAAATAGTTCCTGCTGGAACTGTTCCTGCTCCCGACCAACTGACAAACTGATTTAATTCACTGAAATCCGAGCTGCCTCGTGCCCGCGGAGTCATATCCCGGTAGGCACTGAGAACGAATCCCGTTTGAAAACATAATTATAGTTTAATACGTATAAAAATTAATACCAATGTTTTTTTCCTAGTATGGCGCACTTTATCACTCTGACGATTTACGGTTAGTTGCTCACACATTCTAAAATATTTTTATTATTATTAAAAACAAAACACAACTAAACCCAGGCAAACAAACACAGGTAAAGAACTGGAACTCGAACTTTCTGAGCATAGTATATGATATGGCAATTGAAGCACGTGGCACCGCAGCTACGACTGATCAAATGACCCAACTTATCCCTTTACAAAAATTAATACATTGTATAGATATTCACCACGATTTGTGGTAAATACATTATGTATACGAGGTATTCTTTTACTACAGTTGTCTTGGCTATCCAGGACGAGCCGCGTCAATGTCATGGGGGCTAACGTTTCGGCCAGCGTATTGTGGCCTTCTTCAGCTGCTTCAGCTTCTGCTGCCAGATGGCTACAGTACGCTCTGAAGAAGGCCACAATACGCTGGCCGAAACGTTAGCCACCCTGACATTGACGCCGCTCGTCCCGTATAGCCTAGATAACATAAACTCCCGCCGCGGAAGCCTGCGCAACCATTCTTTTACTACTGTAATTCTTGTTATAAAAAAATATGTTAATGAGGATTTTATGTTTAATGAGGAAAACAGTTTTGAAATCTTAAAAACGGGGAGGATGTTTATTGACCGAAAAAGTCCATAAAACCCTGTACTTCATTCCTTTCCTCAGACGCTCTGTAGTAAGGTATGTGAAGGAAATATGGCCACATATTATCTTCGCCTCACATGTTGCTGTTTATATATTTCAACATTTGACCTAATTAACAGCTTCATGAGGAAATTTAACATTTCTGCTTCAAGTTCAAATAGCTATATCCCTAAAAAAAGATTCAGGAATATTTTGTTGTTATTTTACAAATATATTGTAATTTGAAGGTAATATGTCCACATCATGTTTTATGCCCATTGCCAAATTAACTTGTTTCTTGCTGTATGACAACGGAACTAAGGCTAGTTATACTAATATATAATATAATTTACACTCTTACAGTCCAATCTTACAAAAATATAGCATGAAATAAATCATTTTTTAAACAATATTGCGAGATTTTGTAAGAAGTTATAAGGTCAGAGCTCCTTCAGCGCGTACTTTACAATAAAAGCTCCTAAAAGTCTAGTAGGCTGTTAACGCACTTCTTACACTCTCTCAGACTGCATACTAGCACAATCAATCGGAAATTGTTTCAGCTAACATCATAGCCACTACTTAGCCATATTACCTGTACTAGCCATATTTGCATCAGTTACCTTATTACTCTCGACTGCTAGGGGAAAAGAGTATACGTCAAAAATAGACATGTTGCAGGAGAGACGTTTTATTGTTTTTCTTGGAACAAATAATAGGAAGAAGATTTGCCCTTTGTTAATTAAGCTAAGAAGAACTCGTAATTATCCGGAATAGCTTTATATGGGAAAGTATGAAAAGTTAGAACACGCTTCCAGGAATCAGACCATGGACTTCACGCAGTTTGTCCATTTTGTGACTTTTAATCTTTTTCCGTGGCTAACTTCTTATTTTATTTTAAAAACACAACAGTACAAGCATTTTATTCCTTATTTTATATCATTCGAAGTTTTTGTGTCTCGAAGAATTCAGTATCGTTGGCACATTGTTTAACCGCAAACCTGTGTGCACGCTAAGTAGCACAGCCTACGACAAAGAGGGTAGGAACAACTAACTACATTGCTGGCCCCCTTTTCCTTTAAACTTTTTTACTTGACCTTTCGAGGTCACGGGCTGGCTGGCTTGTTGTATAATCTAAGTTGAATCTTGTTGTTTCTAATCGGAGTTGGGCCAGTGAGTCTTCGCTATGTGCGATCGTTATGAAGCCGCAATGGTGTTTGCGGCGTTGCCTCCTTTGTCAAATAGAAGAAATCAACGACTCAACTAATTTCAGACGGGTTATAGTGGTAAACAATCTTTCTAAAAACTGAAGACATATTTCTACGTTTCGACCTTGTTGTAGTCAGGCAACCGAAAAGTAGATGTGGTTTCACAATTATATTATGTAAAGAATTATCGTTTTGAACTTTTCAACATCAGACGTGACCAAATTTTATAATATAACATATTAGATCTACGATTTTAAGTGGAACCGTTGGCAACATTATGACTCAAAAGATTAGTTTGGTCGAGAATTCTACCATACCGTGCGCCGTTTTGTAAATACGCTTAACAAAGAAATTATTTTTGTCTAGGACAGCCTAAGGACCTTCTCCGCGGTCACTCTGCCCTAATCCTCTGAAAAGAAAGGTGCCCTGCTAGCTATTTTGAGGAACGTTGCTGTGTTTTCCTCTTGGGACTGACTCATTGGTAAACTCACGCGGCACTTTACACCGGAAGAGATCAATTACTTATTTTCTTTCTTTTCGAAAAGAAATTCTAGAATTAGTGTATGCAAACTATTGAGGCTACTAGGCTGCAGTTACTGGTACGAGTTGTTCCGTATGTTAAATTGACAGAAATAAATACACGAGTACAATATTTCTTCATTTTTGTTATAAATAAATTATACCCACGATGAAATCTTTAACCCAAAAGGGCCGGTAGGAATACGTTGAAATTCTTGCGTATTCAATGACCTTCTTGTCACATTTGCTACATTTTAAAGCAAACTGAATTCGTGAAACCTTTTCCAACATTTAAAAACAATCCAAAGTGTCGATGGATGTTTAATGGTGTATACTGCACACTTACGTAACGTTTAAAAGTATTTCAGCGTAATAGTGTCGTATCAAACGACGGGATTTGAACTCAACGCCGACGCATTGCTTGTTTTCAGCAGCGCAGCGTTGGCTCGGAGCATGTCAACTTCAACGTATGAGTGTATGCCATTCACCAGACAGGTCCAAGTGCTCCATCTACTTTTGAAGGGTTTGTGTTGACTGTGAGTGTGTAGCTGACGCATTGGTCCAAAAGTGAAAGGAAGAAAATAAATAAATAAAATACGGGTACAAAACGGCGGCGACATTTTTACAACCGCCTCAAGCGTGGGTCGCAAGCCTCGTTTGAGAGTGGATGGGCCCTTTAAGGTACAGTGCAGTACAAGTAATTTACTTTAATTAACTTCATTAGCCATTATTGAAATGTTTTTGTTGTTATTTAAGGTCGCATCATCTTCTCTGTCGTTAGCGACCACTATTGCGTGTAACGGTTTGGTAACTGTGAGGGTGACACGATATGATGATGTTAGGAGGTGTAAGGACGAAAAACAATTCACCCATGCCCGAGGCGGGACTCAAACTCGCGATCCTTCGGTCTGAGATTGCTACGGCACTACTGCCTTAGCGGACTGGCAAAATATTTCTTGTCTTATTTGAAATATTCAAATTCAATAAGTACAATAAATTAAACTTTTTTTAGTAATATTCATTTAAGGGGAATGCGTATTTATTTCTTGGTCGGGATGGGAGAGTGGTCCTCCCAAGCCCACCCCCAAGCAACGCCCATAGATTGCACTGCCGCGCTCTGAAGGATAGTTCACCCTCTTCCTATTTGTCCACAGGCGGCGCGCCTCAAATGATTTTTACGGACTGTTGCTTGTGTCGTAATTGTCAAATATTTTCTGTATAAATACTTCAATTACGTTCCATTAGATAGTATAATATAAGGGTGTTTTGTTTTCTTTACTTTCTGATAAAACGTGCCACGTGCATATCAAAATGTTTGATGGAAAAGGGGGCGCAGAGGGGCCCAAAATTTTAGTTACCCTCTCCCCTCTTGTATTAAGGCGGCTCCATACATGCAGCATTCGGCGAATCCCGAGCAACCGCTCGCCGTATCCCGAGGGGTGTGGACGGGTTGCTTACGATTCGCCGAACAATCGGTCCTATCCACCGCGAGTCGGTCTTTAGGACTCATCCAAGAGAGCGAGCATTTGCCGAACACATCAGCTGTTCGGGATTGGGCGAGCAAGTAGCTCGGCGAATGCCTAGTGTGTGGAGCCGTCTTAAGGTTATCGAATCTTGTAGGCACGCCAATGCTCGTTGTATTAATCGTGATGAGGGGAATGCACAGTTGTTTTCCGGAGGGTGT
>BOPP01000094.1:4902643-4975883 GCA_017312745.1 Gryllus bimaculatus
TAATAATAATAATAATTAATAATATTAAATAATATAATAATAATTAATAATATATATAATAATAAATAATAATAAAATAATAAATAATAATAATATAATATCATAATAACTATAATATAATATAATAATAATAATAATAATAATATATAATAATAATAATATATAAATAATAATAATAAAATAATAATAATAATAATAATAATTAATATAATAACTAATAATATAATAATAATATATAATAATAATAAATATATAATAATAATAATAATATAATAATAATTAATAATAAATATAATAATAATATAATAATAATAATAATAATAATAATAATAATAAGTAGTACAATACTATCAATTCTGGTTAGCTAACCACAAAAATTTAAAAGAGTAGTCATCTTTTTTTTTTTTTTTTTTGGTCCAGGCATTTCCTCCTTCTTTTTCACAGGATGCGATATGCAGTTTCTTTTTTCTTTGCTCAGCCTTGAAAAGTTAACATGAAACAGAAGTCTAATGGGATAAGAATATTCTTAATTTATTTATTATTTTTTAAGAGAAATTGTTGTATTTTGAATATTACTTTACACTGTAGAAACATGTTTGTCAAGCGGAAACTTTCCAATTTACTTCTAAATGTATGAATTGGTGTTTACATCTTTTAATTCAGTTGCCCTAGTTTGTTGTAAAGAGTAATTCCTCTATTAGGTGACTTTTTTGATAATAGTGTAGTTTCAGAGTGGGAAACATGTATTTCCCTTTGAAACATGGATTATCCTTTTGATGGGTGTTGTTTTCCATGAAAAATTTCTTTGTGTAGAACCATTATTACAAGCAGGTAGAGGAAGAACTCTTAGTTTATTTAAACAAGGGTTTGCAAGACTCCAGCTTATGAGTGCTGGTCATTGTCGCTATATTCTTCTTTGGATAATAAATTGGAGTGCTTTCAAGGCATTCTCTCGAATATTATTCATAATTTATATGTGAGTGCACATTGCAAAAACATTGTCCAAGTTGCTTCACATATTGGAGCTTGATGGCTGAGGGTGGTATAGGCAATAGCTAGATTGCTGAGCGTTCCCTTTTAGATTTTCTTTTGAATTGCTAGTCCGCATGGAAAAAGGGTAGTTTCATGAGATATCGTTACAGGGTTATTGTTTATGAGCAAATGCTGGTTGAGAGTTTTTTCTTAGATTGGGATTTTTTTCTGAAATTTAGAGGGACCTTGTTTTGCTGCGTGTGTTGTTTATGATGAGTTTGTTGTCCTTGAAACCATTTTACTAGTATGCTTGCAAGTTTTTGTGAGTTCTTTTTCTAATGAATTGTTGTATTTTTTGCTTTGATGATATGTTTGTGTCGTTCAGCAAAACAAATTATTTTTGATTGTTCCTTTGAAGCCAAAGGCATGTCATTTATGTATAACAAGGAATAGTATTGACCCCAAGGACGGATCCTTGCGGGACTCCCACAATTTAATTATTTGGAGGCAGGAGTAGTATGAGGAAATTTTGTTTTCTTTTAGTATGCTGGGAGGGCAACTATTTGGCTTACGGTTTGATAAATATGATTGTGATCCATTGGCCTGGCAATTGCTCAAATTCCCTAACCTTTTCTAGTTTTCCTGAAAGTTATGTGATGGGCAATGATGTCAAAGGCTTTTGACGAAATCTAAGATCAAAAGGCCAATGGGGAATTTCCTTTCTGATTTAGTGCAATCAAGTATGTCGATTTAAAAAGAAGAAGATGACTGCTATCTGTGGATCTATTACTCCTGAAGCCATACCTGTTCATTTTGGTAAAGACATTATTTGCATTGAGAACTGTTTGAGTGCCTATCATTGAAAAGCCATTTATAAGAATTTTTTTGAAATAACAGGGAGATAGGTCTGTCGTTGGATCATAACTATAGCCCCTTTTAAAAAAAGGTTTAAATTTACTATTTTGAATATATATCTGGGAATATGTGATTTTAAGAGAGTAATTGCACTGTGAGAGAGTGGTTGCACTATGCATGGAGCACTGTGTTTTAATAATGAAAATCTGGAATGTTGTCCATGGCCAGCTGGAAGAATTTAATTCTCCCATTTGTACAATGATTTTAAAAACTTTCAGAGGGGGTTGGTTTCTTGTAAAAATATGGAATTTTACCAATTTGTGTAATATTAGTGTTTGGTGGTGTGTTTTATTGTTTAGAGAGTGTTGAGAGATTAACTTATTTACTAATTTGTGAAAGGGATCAATTTGAATTATCAGCTATTTCTTGCGGGTCTTGTAGCGTTTGGTTTTTTTTGTAGTGGAGCTCTATATTTTTTTCTGTTATATTGTTGGTCGCTGTAGTCATTTTAATAATGTCTCACCATAGGCTTTTTTGTTTTTATACGTGCATTTGGCAATGTACTTATCATTTTGTCATAATTTTTGCTTGTTTGATTACTTAATTTTTTTTTTTTTTTTTTTTTTTTTTTTGGGGGATCGAAATTATTATGTTTTGTAATATGAAATGATTTTGAAGTTACATTTGTTATTTTGTTAGTATTTTTACAGGTTGCATTTTCTTTCAACATGACATTTTTGATGCGTGTGGTAATGCCATTGATTTTTAGTTTTCTTATTTTGGATCTTTTTGAAGTTTTTGAGGAAAAATGGGATTGAAATGTCTTAAGTATATATTTATGAATTGAGTAAAATTAATCATTTGTATCAGTTGCTTATATATTTCATTCCAGTTTTTTGAATCTGAGTAAGTTTGAAATTTTATTATGGTGTCCTTGGGAATAGTTACGGATTTCTTTGTGAAGTTGTCTGTTCCGGCCGGTTGTTGTTTCTGATTGATGTGTTAGAATCTGGCAGTGTTTGTCACTGAAACCTGTATTAAATGTAGCAACAGAAAAACAATAGTTATTTGCAATCCATTATTATTTTATCTAGAGCATGGCTACTATTTTTGGATATTCAATAGTTGGTGTATTTAATGGTTGTTTGTAAATTGTATGATTTTAGTAGGTTCTTTAAATAGATTTTCATCACTGGATTGTGTGAGGCATTTAATATTGAAGTCACTGCAAAGAATAATTTTATACTATGTGCGTTTTTTGAAAGTTTTGTTAGAATAACTTTCCAGATTTTTTAAAAAGGTTTTTCAAATTCACAGTAGGGCTGCAACTTTGGGCATAAGACCCATGTTTGTGGATTCCAAATGATTCCTTCTTTCTATTCTGGCGGGAATGTTACTTCAGGAATATATGAAAATGGAACTTCATTCTTCAGTAGTTTTTCTTATTCGTTTCTTTGCTTTGTTTTCCATATCACGCAATGGTGTGACAGACAGATGTCAATACAAACAATTGCACCCAATAGAAATGTTTATTGTTGGCATTAAAAAAACATTTGGAAATTCCCGATGAATATCTGGCCAAGAAGGCTCGAAAGGGTAAAGGATTTTTAAATGTTGGGAAGATGGAGGTGGAAGGGCCGCAAAGGGAAGGTTCTTATTTTCTTCATAGAATTCAATTAGGAGTGGGATGCATAAAATAGCTTTTTGAGAAGAGTTTTCTACGAAAAAGTTGAAGTTCATGTTGATTAGCAAAAGCACATACCTATTCATTTGAAGAATTTTATTTTAATCAATAAGCCATAATTTAATAATGCTTAATTTGTTTTCAATGGATTCGCTTTCTATTAATAATACTTTCCTCCACATAAATAAATCTATTTATTTTCCTATTTCCATTCGTGAATTATTTTCTAAACTCAATTTTTGAAAACAATTATTTCAAATTGACGCACACACATTCCAATTGGAAACATTCCATTAGAACTGAGGCAAGTGTAATTTCAAGAAGAAATTCCAGATTTACAAAAAAGCATAATTCTGTTGAATAAATTTTGTGAGGAATAAAGGGGAAGGCTGAATTAATTGGCCCAACTAGCTCACAATATGGCATTTCTTGGGCAGCTAAGAGCAAGCTTGTTTGACACTTTGATAAAAGTGATTCCCTTCTTTTGATTGTAAGACTTAATTTCAGATGTTATTCTTCTAATGGCTTCTTTCTTGGCTCAGAGCTTTTACAGAAGTTTTCATGGGAGGATTCATTTTTATTATAATTTTTCGTCTTCTTAAATTACACCCTGCAGAAAATCAATATTCTTTAACACTTATTTTTTCAATGTTTGTTATGCCCTTATTTATAAACTACTTTAAATGAGGTACCCTGAGAACAATCTTTTTATACTTTCAAGTAATTGCCTTAATATTTATCAATTTCTTATTTTTTTATCCATTACCTATTGTTTACCATTATCTCAATCCAATTTTAAACCTGTCAATATAAACACTGGATAAGGCAAGTGTAGGTAATAGGAAAGAAAACTTTTGTATAATGGAATGAAGATTATAAACATGGAAAGAAAGATAAGAGAAGAAAGTTAAAAGGAAATTGAAAATAGCTGTGGTCATCTGTGTCAATTCATTGCAAAAGGGAAGTAAAGATCGACAGAGAGGAAGTAAATGTCAGAAGCCTTCCTCTTCGGAGCCATTATTGCTGATGGAAATGATCAAGTTTTGCAAATTTATAAAATCTGGCTAAGAGGAACAAAAATAGTTCTGCATACACTGTGATTCTAGCCTTAACAAAATGAAGTGAATTTGATTAATACTGAAATGTATTTTTTTAAATTCTTTCCATGGTATCCTCATGTGATTGAAGAAAACACCTCATTCAGGAATACTGTATTTAAAGTATTTTTAACGGCAAAAAGGCCAAGAAAAACCAATTAAAAACAGATACTCTTACAAACAGTATTTTTTATATAAATAAAGCGAATCAAAATATGAACTACAAGAGTTATAAAGATTAAGAGAAATAAGAAGTAAATTCGTGGTGAAATATTCAATAAGATGCATACTGTACAGAGGCGGATCCAGCCGATCATTTTGGAGAGAGGGGGGGGATACATTAATAATTACATAATTCAAAAACATAGAATTAGTATTTAAAACAATTTTGCCAAATAAAAGAAGGTTAACGAAAACCTGTCTTCTCCCTCTCGGCAGATGATACTGAAGCAAGTTAGCATTCATTATTTTCCATCAAGTCTGCGTAGCAATAAACAATCAAGTTGGGAAAAAAATGGTTGTTTCTCCATCACACAATATTACTAAAATTAAATTCATAAAATGATGACTAATGTTTTAAAAATTGGTTATCTCTAAAACATCTAAGCCTTGAGAAAAGAGTGATGGGTTGAATACTAAATTTTGTTTTCTGAGGATTTCCCTAACCCTTACACCACTGATCTGTAATAACCTTTTCTTGTAAGTTATATGCAAATACAATATATTAAAGGTATTTGTTTATGTATAAATTAAAGTCATTAAAGATATTGTTTTGTAAATTTTCTTTAATTCAAAAAGGCAAGAGAGCACAATTGCCAATTGGCTCAATTAAAGATGTTCTGGGATTAGTTAATGTCGCAATCTCCTTCCCATTAGTTCATTGATTTCTGACACTAAAGAATGTTTGAGTGAGATTTTTTTTCTTTGGTAATATTCCTCATCTTCTCTGTTGAAATATAACGCCATAATATGAAGTCTTCAGTTTTCTTCCAATTCACTGAGCCAAATGATTTTTTCCATTGGTTCAGCAACTTCTTTAAGCATGGTGTATGGTCCCACCATTTGTCTTACCTTTACATAATCATTTCTAGACATTAAGACTTTGTTAATTGAATATAATACTACTTTGTAATGTGATATACTCATTTTCAAAATTGTATGGGAAGAAGAAAGCTTTTCTTCAAATTGCTTAATGAATTATCAGATTTCAGAATTTTATTCATAGGCCCTTATACTAACAGTTACAGCAAAGTTTTAAGAAGACAGGAATCTGAAAATACTACTAAGTCTTCAAACTTCTTAAATCTAGTTTTTTTCATATTTTGCCATACCCAATCCTTTCCTTTTTCTGTAAAAGCTTTGGTTATTTGGTGAGCGTAGAAAATGAGTTAAGGACTGAAAGAGTTCGCTGAGCGATAAAATCTGGAAAAGCAACCAAGAGCTTTTGTAAGAGTGAAGTTTCATTTGGCGGGTATTAACAAAGTCATTTGTTGGCAGCAAAATTGCCAAGTCCACATTTTGACACTTGTTTGTCAACAAAAGCTCAGCATTTTTCTTTGAGAGTTCAGAACATAAGATAGAGGTTATCCAAAATTATTTTATTTCTTCTAATTTTTCTGCTTCCTATCCAGAAAGACTCTTTCAAGAAACATCTAGTCATCTAGAACTGCATTTCAACACAACCAGAGATTTTTGTAATTGACAAAGAAAAATTCATGAGCCTTTACAAATCATACAAATAAAATAACTTATCAAAAACTCAGCATCAAGAAACGCAGAAGTAGCAGAGTTGTATCAAGCAATAGAGATCAATAATCTTCACAGACTTTGGTACTCACTCACACATGAGGTGGTACACAAAAGAAAGAAAAAGGTAATGCCAAATATAACTTCTTTATTGCATATTCAATAATTACAAATCTCTGCTTAGAAAACATTATTTTGCAAATGCAATGACATCACCCATTTTCAATTAAAGTGACTAAATTGGCAAAACATTTCACTGAAAATAGATAACTTTAGAAAGGCACTTTGGCATATTGCCTGTACCTAAAACTTCAAATAAAACAAATTTGCACTTGCAACACTAAAAGTTTCACCACTGTGTGATTAGTAACAATACACAAATGATTATGCTCCCAATATTTATAACAAAATGCACAAAATTTAACTTCTTTCGCGTGGAATTGTTGACTGGAGCAGTTTACAGTAATATTTTTGAACATTTAATCAAGGAAATAATGTTCTTTGTCAAGGCTGAAAAGAAATTAAATTATAAAAGGATTAGAAAAATATAATGCTCTTTGGCCAATAAGAACATTGATGTTCTAAAATATAGTACAAAATACATAACACATTATTAAATTATTGGTGAGGGTAATTAACAAATTACAACTAATAATTATACTTAAGTTATAATATTTTTTTTGCGCAATTACAACTATTCACGAACGGCTATTTTTTTGATTATTGACTTCATGTTGTCAATACCTAGACATATTCATTTTTCATGTTGTCTTGATAGTATTCGGAGCGGATGGCGATGTCTCGGTGTTTCAAGTTTGGTCTATTAGATCTGTTCATTTTCAACATATCGTTTGAAATAAAGTTTATTGAAAGAATCCAACTAGCAAATAATATTTTGACATTTAAATCCTGATTTCTTACTTCATAATTTTAATAATGAATAAAATTCAATTGAAAAAAAAAATTAATGATAATTAGCAATAACCCTCTCTATTTGAAAGATGGTTTAAAAATATACTTATTTCAAATCCAGTAAAAGTTAATTTTAAAAAATCTTCACATGAAAATAATTGTAAAAAGATAGAAATAACACTATATATTCGTAATTTTGGGGGGGGGGGGGGACCATATTGCATAAATCACATACATTCAAAAAAACAAAACCTTATTTTTATGAATTCATTGGGTATCTTTGTAACTTCAACATAAAAATGTGAACACCTTGCACACAGGCAATGTATACGCCAATGAATACTCTAGTAATTAATCTTCAGTATTAGATTATAACAAAAATGTTGTTACATATGTCATAAAACTCAAACTATGATTATAACATAATAAAATGATTATGAGAATTGTTTTTGATTTCTTTCACGAGGTATTTTTATAATGAACAATGTTTTCAAATGCTGGTAATTTAAGGCGAAATAATGTTCGTTTTTGGGAATGTGTGATGTACTTGATTACCTAATGTTCCCTATATTTATGAAATTGTTTACAAAACTCACATTGTATTATAACTTGAACCATTTCCAACTAACACATAATTAGGAGTTTGTGTTGAACCTACTAACAAATATTGAAATAATGAGAATTATTTTGGTGCTAATAAATTTTCGAATGGCTACATATTAACTTAAAAGAACATGCTATCTCATCACATGTCACAAAATTCCCCTAAGGACACAGCCCAATTTTATAAGTAGTACTCTTCATACAACCGTCTGTGTTGTTAATACATATTAAAAGAATTTCCTTTACATAGAACTATGCAAGAATAATTGATTTGCTTTTATTTTATGTTTTATTGCTTTAAAGTATTCTGTAATGATAGAAGCCAAGAATTCTACAAATAAAATAATCAAAAGCATTACTAGTAAACGTAATTATGTAATACATGACAATTGGCAGAGAAAATGACACTACACAATGTGCAAAAGAAAATAACAGCAAAAATCAAGAATATATTAAGGAAAAAATAAAACAATTTAATATTGCGAACTTAACAGGACATTTAGTAATGAAACCAAAGACTAAAAGATATGTTGTATTTAGCTTGCTGGCTTGATATACAAGTGGTCATTTTAAGTTTGAAGTTAAAGGTCCTGCTTTACACTGCTTTGACTAACTTTACCTTCTTGGCTTCTTAGCTTTCAAGAAATGCAGATTTATTTATGCATAAGAGAAAAATGTGTAATATAAACATGAATAAACAAAGCAAGTTTAAATGGAAAGAAAAAAGTGAAGAAAAAAAACTAAAACTTAAGGTCATTGTTTATGAATAACAAGATAGTACACAAGGTATATTTTTAAAAAAACTTGATTTTATTGTACAGTAAGTACTATCCAGTAGAAGTACTTTCTTTCACTGCTGCAAATACAGCTGCACATACCTTAAAACAAGTAATTATTTGCTCAGAACTGTAATGAGTCAATAATTAGGTGTTAAATGATCGTATTTTCATCCTTTATTTTTGAAGTCCAAGGCCAATACAACTAAGACATGGCCTAGCTATGAATAGAAAAACGCCCAGAAGGTTGGCAATGTTTTATTAGAATGGTTTAACAGAGTGATGCAATTAAGTGGATTCATTTTTAATGTAAAAGATGCCCCAATATCCCATTGATTGAAGAAACATGCTATGAAAAAATAGACTAAAAATGTTTGTGATAGTGCATACAGTGAATTGTTGGTTTTAAAACTGAGATCTAAAGGAAGGATTTATGTTATTTGAAGTGAGAAAAAAACATACATAAGTATTGTTATTTAAAATTGTGGATTTAGCTAGATGTTTGGTAATCGTTTACATTAGAAAACAAAATGGCCAAAAATAGTTTTTTGTTTTTTTCTGAATAAATGTTACCTATCTTTTTATTTTTGAAGCTGAAAGTGTTTTAAATTAATATTTTTGGAAAATTGGTTTATTTACTCTGTTGGTGTTTACCACAGAATCGTTAGCCCCTGAGCTCAATATTAAATGAAATTTTTATTTACCCCATTTAATAAATTTATTCATATTTTTATTTAATGGGGCAGAGTAAAAACATCAACAGTAGCTTTACTAGAAACTCAGATCACAGATTTCCAAAATTTTTAACTTTTCACTGACCATACCAAAACTTTCAAAAACATAATGCTCTTTCTTTTTGGAAGCTTTCAATTAATTATTATTGTGAATTTCTGAAACAGATTTTTATTGAATAGTGGTCATTAGTCGAGATAGTTTCTTGTCATGTCTACCAGATGACCTTATCTTCCATGTAGTTGGCAAATTTGCCTTTTGTGTCTGCTTAGAAGGGTTGATCATGTGGTAGTTGGTTGGTAATTTTGTTGTAGTAAAGTTGCCCATGGTGTCTGCTAGAGGGATTGACTGTGGCACAGTTTGAGCCATTTTCTTTTGGACTTGATTGAGAGGTACTGGGAAAATCTTAGAGCTGACTGATTAACTGGATTTTTGTAAATTTTATTTAATGACTACCTCCTATTAAGCTATGTAGCTGCAGCAATCTTCTTTATATATATCAGTTAATTAACTATTAATAATGTTACATGAGTTTGTGATACTTTTTCTTTGAATCTCAAATTCATGGAAATGAAAAGTTCCGGCAGAATGCTTTTGTGACAAAGGTTAATTCTTTCCATGATATTCTATCTTACAACAATATATGATGTCGATAGGAAAGTTGAACTAGATTCCTGTGAATATTTTTTTAACGGTAGTTGATTTTGTATTCTATGTTATAAACAACTTTGAATCCAATTGAATGAAACAATAATCTTACAAATGAGAATAAAGCATTTTGGATAGGGGAAATTTAAACTCTTTTAAATGTCAAACTTTCAAATAACACTTTCAGGAAATATCAACGTTTCTATTCCATCTTAACTAGGGCCTATTCTCATATTGAGACCCGAAACATTCTGCAATGTTCCACGCAGTTTTGGGCACCTTTGGGCACCGCCAGAAGAGCCTAAATTTAAAATTGTAAAATAACATTTGTAGAATTTTGCATTGTAAATAACATTGTCTGTATTTGCCTTCCTTCATGCTCTGATATTCAACTCCAAATATTGGACAAAGGCCTATATTTCAAGAAAGAAAAAGGGAAGAGAAATGGAATTGGCCAGGGTTAACAAGTCCATCTGTTGGGCACGTAGTATCTCTGGGAAGAGAGTAATGTTGCCAGTGCTGAATTGTGCCCCAAAAAAAAGCAATAATTCCAGGCAAAAAATTCTATTCTGTTTTCAAAGTGTTATTATTATTATTATTATTATTATTATTATTATTATTATTATTATTATTATTATTATTATCCTTTTTGGTTATTCTCGGTGTAGTTCGTAATTGTTAACTTAAATAATTGTATAAAATTACTATTTAGGTGTAGCAATCTTGTTTATTTTATTTATTTAATGTAAAAAAAACTGTGACATACTATAAAAAGATGTCTCTCAAAAATGTATTCAGAACATTTTTCTTCTTACTGTAATTTTATCTTAATTAGTCTTAAAAGTTCTGTTAATTAAATTGGTATCGCTTAGGAGTTATGAGTTATCCGCGTGTAATAATGAAGAAAAAAGAGGAAAAGAATGAAAAAGGTTCAGGTCTGGCTTCTATTGGGCGGGCTGCTACACAGCTCTCGCTCCTAGGCGCTATCCCACTACTGCCTCCCACGGGAACTTTTGACTGCTGGGTTTCCCCCCTGGTCCGGTTCGCCCCTCCTTAACCAACCTGGACACCCTAGGCTCCCCAAGGGTACCCATGTTGATGGCAGGCTTAGTGCGGACGCCCAGTCAACGTGAGTTACTGAGTTACAGATCTCCCGTCCTCAAGCCATCCTCTAAACCTAGCCTCCAAGCAGCTGGATTACAGGAGTACGCCACCACTCCCAGCTGAGAAGTATGGGCTTAAATAGGGTATTTGAAGTTCACTTAGTTCGCATCCCGCACCCGACTTGCTATTTTTTTTTGTTCGATTGAAAATTTATTAAGAGTGTTAATATCCAATCACATACACAATTTAATAGCCCTTTTCAGCTCAAGCAATCTGTTTCCTCGTAAATTAAAGTATAATTGCAATATTTCCAAACGAAGGGCATCAGAGTCATCGCGTGGCGAAGGAACGAAGTTCCAAGGTCTATTTTCCGAAAATGCGCGCTACGCTGCGCTGTAGATGCACCCGCAACCCAGAAGGGCTTTTTATAGACCAGACTTGCTCCCGGAGCGTCTACAAATCCAGAAGATATGAAATAACCACAAATGGTGCCGCCTAGAACGTTATGTAAACTAATATTTTGCAGGGAAATCCATAAAAATGTATTTTAATACCGTAACAGGAATAAGCACTTACATTTCAGTTTTAATTGTAGTGTTTTAAGAAAGCGCTATCAACCTGAATCATTTGGTAATTGTCGTGCAGTAGTGGCCGCAGTAAGGGTGAGCGTACTATTTTACTAAATGTTAAGTTGAGGAGGGTTGATTCCCATTATATCTTTCAGTGAAATGTTCCAGCTTGCACAAATTCAGAGACTGAGTTCAGACAACTGCAAATGCCACAGAACCATTTAATAAAATATGAATTTAAGGATAAGAGGTATATAACTTACTCTTTAACATTATTTTTACACCTATAACCGTGTAGATTTGTAATTCAAGCAATTTAATTTTTTAAGAAATAATCGTACTTAATAATCGTACATCTAATTAATATAAATGAAACGCAGTAGTAAAATAAAAATATCTCTTGGCCTCCTATTTCAAGATTGCTGCGAATATGATATCCCAAGTAGATTTGAAGAAAACTAGAGAACATCACGTATCACCAAACACATGCATGCGTCATGGTGAATGAAAAAAAAATCCGTGGGTTCATTGCCTTTTAAGTAAGTCGGTGTAAGCGCCAGAGGACAGTTAAGCATAAATCACCCAAATTAAGCAATTGTGTAATTATTCGCTTAACGAGTTTAAAAATAGAAAAGAGAAGATATTTCTTCGTATTACGAGCAGTATCATTGTATTTTAACTTAATTTTATTGGTTTTTTACTTTCTCGCTATATCGGAAATTAGCATAGACCTGTTCCCTGGTGTGGCGATG
Source organism: Gryllus bimaculatus (assembly GCA_017312745.1). Lineage (NCBI taxonomy): Eukaryota > Metazoa > Arthropoda > Insecta > Orthoptera > Gryllidae > Gryllus > Gryllus bimaculatus. Next base: position 4,915,094 of record BOPP01000094.1, read on the forward strand.
AAAAGAACTTAGGAATACATATAGACAGCACACTTAGCTGGACCCTACAAGGAGGTAAGTTTTGCCAAAAGTCTTCGCAGGCCATCATTCCTTATAATGCTTTAGAGAACTACTCCCTAACAACACCCCCAATAAGCCTAGTTAAGAAGCATTCACTCATTATGCTTCATTTCGATTATTGTGATTTTTTGATTACGGATTTAAAGCTCAATTACAAATAGCACAAAATGCATGCATCCATTTCATATTCGATCTTCGAAGATTCGACCATGTATCTGCGCGTTTGGGTCAAACCAAAATTTTTTCAATCGAAAAAAGCAGAACATTACTAAATCCTCCCTCTTCTCTATAAAATATTGAATAATAACTATCAGTCGCACTTATTGCACAACATTAAAATGTTGACGCTTGAACGATTACGTTCCTCGTGATTACTATGCATACTCGGCACAATACGATATCCGACAGTAAGTCATTTACTGTCACTGTAATTAGAACGTAGAACTCACTACCCAGATATCTAAAACAAAGCGATTTCAGAAAATTTTAAACTCAACTCAGGGGTTAGATTAAAGCAATTAACTATTGATAACGCACGTTCCTATTTTCATTTTCCCAGCCTATTACACAGCGCGCACGTTATCATTACTGAATTCGGTTATCCTTCAAGATGGCAAGCTTTTCTTCTGTACATTTCTCCTCTTTACACTGTCGCTGAAAGCCCTGACGCCCTTCCAGACTTCAGCCACTTTCTGCTAAAAACTACATTTATGTGTATGAAAAACTTTATATTCGTATTATCACTCTTCCCCATCCCCACTTTCCCCATTTTCATAATTAATTCTGACTCCCTCTACTTTCCTTCTGCCTTTACACTTTTCCTTTAATCTTTCTATTTTCTTCTCATTGGTATCATTAGTGTTACGGCCCTAGGCGGCCATCCTGATTGTTTTCCTGGCTTTACTCAATCGCTTAAGGCTTATGTCAGGATGGTCCCTAGTCTTGCATTCCACATATAAATGTAAATAGAAATGAAAAATCTGCCCTCCTTTTTCTTGTAATTTGTTCACAATTGAGGCATTATAGTGTAGAAGATAATTTCTGGCATTTTGCGAAAGTAGAATTATTGACTTACCACGTCCTCCGTGTAAATAAGGAACAAGGGTTCTCTTTACAACGTGTTAGCTTTAGAGTCCTGAAAATTGACAATGAAAACACATCCATACTTATTTTTCATTCCTTTTGTGCAGCACATCTCCGTTAGCTAATACATTGCTACGACACGGCTAATACTCATTACACTTTCGTAAGTAAAGCGAAATGTCACTTACCATTGAACTCCAATACCAGAATGCCTCAATTGTAATGTAAATGTAAACATTTAATAGGCGGAAGAGCAGGCCTTACGGACTGAGGCACGCCAGAAATAAACACATTATTATTATTATTATTATTATTATTATTATTATTATTATTATTATTATTATTATTATTATTATTATTATTGTTATTATTGTTATTATTATTATTACTACTACTACTATTATTGTTACTATTATTATAATAAAAATAATAACGCGTAAATGGAAGAATGAAAAGTTTGTTGATCGACCGTTGATGCATTTTCTTTAATAATGCTCTTAAAAATGTCCTCTAAAATTCTGGAGGCGCCGGGTATCGATCCCGGTACCTCTCACATGCTAAGCGAGCGCTCTACCATCTGAGCTACGCCCCCATTTGTGGAGGCGAACAAATCTAAACCAATTTCAAAATTAACTTTCATTATTTTTTTTAATGTGTTGTATTTTGCAAGATGCGTAAAATAGGATAGAAGGAAAGAGATCATTGTTCCACGGTGATGCGGCACAGTCTACTTAATAAATTGGTGACTGTGGCTTGACTAAGGAACTATTGAATTTACGTACTATTTGAAATTAAGTCCATTATTAATTGATTATACGTAAAGAGTGAATCTTAAAAACCTTTTCCTTTCCCTATAGGTACGTCTATACGGAGTAATGTACGTAAAATAGGGAAAGTTATGTAATCCTGCGGAAAATCGATTTCAAAATTTCAACGGAAATACACGTTTTAGTGTCCCCTGATACCGAAAAAGTTTTTTTTTCAAACGCCTGTCTGTCCGTTCGTGAGTCTGTGTTATATGAAGGAAAAACTTCTATCTTTAATTCTGTATTTGTAGGAAGTCGCGCAAAAAATTCTAACTTTTTCAATTTTAGAAAATTTAGAGATAATCATTAAAATTAGATCTATGCCACCTGAATAAGTTTATTTTACTCTAATCTTTCGGGAAATTTAAAGAAAAAAAATGGAGCCGATTTTGAGAAAAGTTTGAAAATTTCCGAAGCGCTTCGTATACCCCCCCCCCAATTTTGAAGAAAGTTTTTCAATATCGTGACGCCTCCAGTGGAGCCAGATGTGCAAGAGAGACGACTATAAAATAGAATCGAAATGGTAAATAACAATGAAAAACAAAGGAAGCTGTGGGAGGATGAACAGTTACAGATTAGATGTTATGTGGATACAGACAGAGAACGCGGAGTGACTTGATGGGAGCTGGACGAGGCAAACAAAATCTTTTTAAAATTTGTTTAAAAATGTGTAGTTCGCGGAATGTTTGGATTTACATCAAGTTAATTAAATCGAGTAAAACGCAGAATTTTAAAATATGTTGGGATAAAACCATTATGTGGAATATCGCAAGAAAGGGTGGAAGGACGACACAAACACAATGCTGAGGAAAATATAAGTGGATGATCGGGAATGGAATACTTCTCGTCGCGCCGCCAAGAGAGCAGTTCGTCTACGAAAAGGAAAGAATAGCGCTTAAAAAGTTTCAGAAATACTTTGAAAAACTATTCAATGGCAAGAATGTCAATAGTAATTAAGTTAAACGAAACAAGTTTCGAAAATTAATTCCCATAAAATTAAGACTGCCATCTTATGTTCGAGGAAATAGTAAAATAAGTTTACATTTGTTAATGTAGAATTAGAAAAGAAAGAAAATTCAGAAATAAAACAATGATTGGCAGTTCACACTTCTTGGCGTTGTAAAGTCGATTCAATAACCATTCTGCTACCGAAGAGAATAACTGAGTTACCCCAATGCATATTTTATTATTGTTGCTCACCTTATAATTTTTTTATATTTCTGATATCTTTTGTAGTTGTTTTTTAACTAAAATATCTTGTTTGACAAACTTTTTTTTCAGTAGTCATTTTACGGCTTGAATGTATACCTGGGGTTACTACATGTCCCCCGTTGGTATTGGACGTTCAGGATTTAATAACGAGATTTGAGGGTTTTTTATCAACTGGAGATGGGAGGTGGTGTTATGTACACGTCTATGAAGTGTTATTAAAGTACTTGTGTGCTAGTATGTGAACATGTCGAAGGATTACAGTCTTGAACGGTTTGAAAAGTTATTAAGTATTCACAATCCAGATGATTTGTGTGAAGAAGATTGTGAAGTGTACAGATTGTTTTATGACAGTGATGAAGGATAATGTAGAGCATACAGATAAAGTTGACGATATTATTAGTGCTGAAGACGAGGAAAACGTGAATGACGCCTACATCCGTTCAAAAACTGTAGAAGAGTATCATGTGAAAGAGAAAATACAAAAAGTACAATGTGTTATAAAAGTGGCGTGATTTGACATTCGAGAAGAAGAAGAAGAAGAAGAAGAAGAAGAAGAAGAAGAAGAAGAAAAAGAAGAAGAAGAAGAACAACAACAACAACAACAACCTCCCAAATCAACCCTACGTCCGCTCATAGAACATCTCAGCCACGTGGGGGCAGGCAACAGCTGTTGAAAGCTGATAAACAAGGCAATGGTTGTCTGAGCGACAATGGCCTCAGGGCACCACCCATCACTTGGTATGGAGACACGAAGCAGGTGACGCCTCGGTAGAGAGTCGCTGCCTGGTGCTGGGGCTGGGCTTCACAGCGTGAGAGCCACCAGTAGTAGTGCGCAATAGTGTGGAGTGTTGGAAATCTGTGGGGTTGAGAATCAGGTGAAGGGATTCCTGAGTAATGCAATGGATCAATAGAGTACTAACTTGTACTGAGTACTGGCAAAGAACGTTCAAGTTGGAAATATTAAAATCGAGAGAAATATCTTTCGAGGTGATGCTCTCAGTCCTTTGTTGTTTTGTCTTGCTGTGAAACCGCTAACATCGATGCTAAATCGGCAGGAGAGGGGATTTAAGCTGGATAAAACAGGAGCACAAGTAAGTCACCTTTTTATAAGGATGACTTGAAAGTGTATACTGAAAACCAAAGTTATCTTCATGGACTCCTAGATTGTGTGAAAAAATTCAGCAATGACATGAATATGCAATTTAGCATCGACAAGTGCAGAATTAGCTATATGAGTACAGAAGAATGGGTTGGACATCCTGGATATGAAATAAATAAAGAGCAATGTACCATCAAAGGAATGGTTGAGGAAGAGAAATACAAATATATCTGATATTTGCAGCCTGAAAGAATAGAAGATAATCTTGCCCAAGGAAATGGTGGATAGCCAGAGGGTGTGCGCCAACGTGAAGACAGAGTTGAGTGCACCCAACCAAGCGAAAGCAATTAACTTATGTACAACATCTGTACTCACTTATTCCTTTGGAATACTAAAATGGACCGACCCCAAACTGAAAAACCTTGACATAAAAACAAGGAAAGAATTTTGTATAGCAAGAGCACAGCACTCGCACAGTTCAATTGAATGGTTCCGTATGCCCCTGGTAGATGGAGGCAAAGGAATTCCTAGTGTCACGATCAGGCAGCATATGAAAGTGAGAAATCACATAGACTACTTCCTTCAAAAGACAAAATCCAGGAAGTGGATGACTGCAATTATAAAGGTATATCACAGAGCCGCACATAAACTCTTCAACAAAATGTACGATCCTTCCTCGAATGCAAACGAACAACAAGTAAATAGATGGAAGTAAAGCCCTCCACGGTCGTTACAGAAACACATTAGAAAATACTGAAATGAATCTGCAAGCTTCTTTGGCTTACCTGCAAACTGGAAACCTTTTTGTGGAAACGGAAGCCTTCATAATTGCGATTCAAAATCACGTAATCGCAACGAGAGCTTACTGTAAGTACGTCATGCGTGTAAACATACCAATCGTCAACTGTAGAATGTGTGGCCAAAAAAATGAAGGTATCGACCATATGATTTCTGGATTATCAGTTTTAGCGTCAAAACGATCAGTGGCAAAAAAAATTTGGTCATATAGCGTTTGTATGTATTTCGACAGACAATAAATTTTCGATTTACAATACCATCTCATTGTTGTATGGAAGTCTTACCTAGAAATATGAAGAAAATCAGCTGTCATCTCTGAGAAGTCATCCGACTGTCATGGAATGGACGTTGTCATCTGAGAGATGCCCTCCGACCTGCAGGGCGAGCCACCTTCCTGAAAGCTCCGACCCATACTCTGGATCTGATCACTCTCGACGCCATGTCATCTTAAAGATGCCTTCCGACATAAACGACATCCATGTTACCAAACGTTTCCGACCGGGAAGGGTTAAGGAAGTATTTCAAAGGAGTGCGCCATTTTTCTATCAGCGCTCAAAAGATTCGTTCTAACCGGTTCTTACACTTCGATTGTTCTGTAGTAGTCGATGACATTTGATCATAGTTATAACTACAGCCTTATAAAATGAATATTTTTAATTAATTCGTGAACGTCCTTCTCAACGACACTCGTACCCTCAGTAATGAGCTTACTACTGTTCAAAAGATACATTTTATAAGGCAGGAGATGTAACAAATGACTAATGTAAATGGCCACTGTAGCAAAATCGAAGTATACGTGCGTTTGTTTACATGTTCCGTGGATGTGCACACAGGGACTCCCTGTCAGGGAGAGAGATACGTGTTCAAGAAATTCTTGTACACCGTATGCTAATTTAAATTACCCTGATTTTTAGTAGAAATTTTCCACTGCAAGCACTGATTTCCACCAGTGTATAGTTGTAGTACCTGATCCCATTACTAATTTCCAGCCTGATTTTCTTCACTCGCATCCAACCGATCAATTTGGTCTTTTAATAATTAATTTATTTTGTCTGCAGGTGCTAGTAATTCTTACTGTACTGGCAGTCGGCTGGAAGTACTTATCAATTAATAAAATATGATTGAATGTGCAATCTTATTCTGGTAAAAGGTGGATTTAGCGGGTGGGGTGTCGAGCAGGGCTGCTGAAACACCGGTGCGCTATTGTAGTTTGTTTCTTTACGTTCACACCTGTCATTTTTTAAATGTTCCGTTTCAATTGATAAGAATTCAGTAACGTATTTTAATTCGCATATTTCGTTGAAAATACAAACGGAGCAAGTATAATTTTCTTTTAACCTAAAAAATAATTTATGTTGAGAGGTTCGATTATAGATCGAAATTTGTTGTAAAAGAATCATGTGAAAAGTATCTCCTGTCGCAATATATGTATGTTTCCAAACTTATGAGTAGGGTGAGTAGTCATGAGTATTTTATATTCAGCTTCAGAAGGTTACGTTATAAACCACGAACTTCATCTTCAATATGCGTATAAACATTCACGAGAAAATGATTCAGTTTGTAACCTTGAACCCCACAGTGATATTTTTAAAATCTTGTCCCCGTACGACAGTGGATCCAAGGACTGCAATTATTCGCCCAAGAAGAAACTGAAGAATTCAGCTGGAAGAGAAATTAGAATCCAGTCTTCTCATGTAAATAATTTCCAGACGGAGAAGATAAAAAATGTATTTCACTCTCTTTTATTGAAAGCCAAAAGTGAAGGTTTCTTTAAAGAGCCAGTACCCCTAATTCCAACCAAAAACATTCAAGCCAAAGAGAAAGCGGATACATTTTATAAAGAATCTTCAAAATATTCTAAATCGTTATTTCAAGGATGTAATAATTTAAGTCATCCAGTCATTGAAAAGGTGAATAATGAGCGTTATGTATTTCCAAGTATGTGCAGGTTCTTTTGCCAAGATGTAATTAAGTTAAAAGAAATACTGGTTCCTTTAAATGTCAAGTATGATCTTATTGTATTAGATCCACCATGGTGGAACAAATATATTCGTCGCAAGAAATCAAAATGTACTGAAGCAAGGTAATTTATTGTGTGCTTTAAAAAAACATTTATTGCAGCTTGTTATTACAATCATTTTAATCATACAATTCATTTTTTTTTTAGTTATCAAATGATGTACAATGACAGCCTCAAGAACTTACCAATAGCAGAACTTTTATCTCCAGATGCTCTGGTTGCAGTATGGTGCACCAATTCAGACCAAAATATCAATGCCTTATTAACAGAAGTGTTTCCTGACTGGGGAGTGAAATATCTGGGAACATGGATTTGGTTGAAAGTGAGATTCTATGACGATTTAATTTGAAATAGACAGAATTTTATTTTTTATACTCTCTTGGGGCTCAATTTTTCATGCTGATTTCAGGTAACAAATTCAGGAGAACCCATATGTGCATTTGCAGATCCCCCTAAAAAGCAACCATATGAACGAATTATCTTTGGCTGTAATTCTGAAAAATCTAGATGTTACAATGTACCTGAAGATGAAAAAATAATAATCAGTGTGCCCAGTGCTATTCACTCACATAAACCTCCTCTTTCAGGTATTTTTTAAATTACTGGTTTTTGAACTGTTTAAACAAAGGGTTCTGTGACAAAAACCATACATGCATCTAAATTAGTGTAGGTATATCTATATTAAAGGCATTTACATAAAATAAATTCCATGCGATTAAAAATATGTATATTCTATTGCAGATGTTTTGTCTTCATATTTACCTCCAGAACCCAATTGCCTGGAATTATTTGCTAGGTACCTTCTTCCCAATTGGACAAGCTGGGGTAATGAAGTGCTCAAACTTCAGCATATAAGTCTCTTTAAGGAAAACCCAAGTGAAAAAACTACCTCTGCTGTTACCTAATAATTTTCGCCTTTTAAAATTCAATATTCATGTTTAATGCTGTGAAAATTCCACTGTTAAATTTCAGTATTAATGCTTAACCATTTCGGTGAACATATGTGTAGTATGTTTTAATAAAAATGTTAAAATTTTAAGGTTTTGTCAATGGCAGGTGTCTGTGTAATCATATGTAGAACGAGAGAAATTCAAACTTCCCTCCAGAGGACATTCATGCAACATTTTCTTTTCTTAAAAAAAATTGCACAGAAGGGAGTGCTCATCAGCATATTTCTAAATCTTCAGAGAACCTTTTACTTTATTTATTTGAATTATATGGTAGTAAAGATATTAGCTGACAATACATATTGGTTCAATACTGCCACTTCATTTTATGAAGCATTCAGTCACCTTTGGAACAAATTCTCTTTTTGTGCTAAGGGATCGTCTGTAAATTACATAATGCTATGAGGAGGGGAGAGGGTTTGAGGTAGTGTTACGCTGCTTTACTTGCAGAAAGGGGGTGTCAGTTTAGTGTTATGTAACATTGATTTATTTTTAATTTTTCGACATCTGGTGATAAAATTACTTTTTCCTATCCAATTCCAAAACATTAAATATATTAATTAATTTTTAAAAAGCGTAAATAATTTAAAATGATTGTATAGTGAGTTGCAATAAACAGGGTTCTTTTTTCATATTTTTTTTATAAAATCTGTAAGATTTTCAAAACAATCTGTAAGATTTTCAAAGAAAGCAAATATTCAAAACTGATTTATTGTTTATTTTAGAATCCATTTAAGTTGGTGCAGTAGATTGTCACTCATGCTTCATCCTCAATGTGTGCATGGCTTGTAAGAAATGTTCGTGTCTGTGCACCCTTCCTTCACATAGCACTTGTTCCGAGTGTTATACTTACATGTAGTCAGCATTGCTAATTAATTCTGACTGTAATTATCATAAATTTTAAAATAGAACATAAATATAATTAATACAAATTGTTTTTTCTGAGATATAATTTATTTCTTATAAATGTGTGTGTCGGGGGGGGTCTCAAGCGTTACGTAATTATTTTCGGGGTGTTAAAGAACGTCTTCTGGGTGCACTACTGCTGGAGATTTCAACTCAGGGTCTAAGAGTTAGCACGCCATTTACATTACGCCTGTACCATCGGACTCACTGCTAAACTCAGCCCTCCTGACTCTTGAAAAAAAGTTGAACATTTTGAATATGTGTTTTTCAAAAATTCTGAAATTTTCATTTAGATTATTTAAAGATATAGTTTTAACCCTTTAAAGCGCAAGGGTACATATCTGAATCACCATATCATACTTGCTTATTTTGCTTCATACGTTCTTGGTGAATATGATTTTCTTTACTTTGTTTACAATTGTCATTTAGGATACAACAGAATGTACTTTCATTATTAGTTACACTTACATAGTGCGCTCATGTATTGAAACTTGTATCTATTAATATTTCAGCCTCTTCTAGAAAAATTCCCTTTCGCATAAAGTGTAGGAGATTTAAATGTGTGATATTTGCTTTGAGATATTAATGAAAATTACACTTGTATCGTATTTGTAATTTTTTTATTTCATGAAATTGAGATATTGAATGACATTTGTTTCTATATAAAATTAATAAAAACTATATTTTTGTGAATATGTTTCATCTTCTGGGAGGAAGTGCTCAACGTTACAACAATGAGCTCCCTCCTCCCTAGGTTGCACCACTGGTGTATACCAATTGTCACGGAAATACCATATTACCAGTATTGTAAAATTCTTCTTAGTTTTAGGTCTCGATCAGGTCATTCTGGCAATTTGCCATTGAGAAGCTGAGAGATTCATTGTTTTGTTTCTGACTCACGGAAATCCACCTTCAATGTATATACACTTTTGATGCATTTTTACTTTATAAACAATATGTTTTGTAAACAGACATATAATTATTTAATTGCATATTTATTAAAATGCTGTAGATTTTCTGAGTAGTTAAATACTTCTGTAAGGCCTGTCTGTGAGAACTTTACTTATCTTTCATTTGCAAGTTTAGCATAGAGATCTGCAGAGTTCAATCTTAGGTGCTATCCTCTTTCTTTTATATGTAAACAATATGCACTTGTCCATTAGAAATGGAAGAACAGTTCTGTTTGCTGATGACATTAATGTTCGTAGCAGAAAAGAAACAATACATAATACGATTTCAGATGTTTCAAATTGGTTTCAAAATGACAAATTAATGGGAAACAAGGGGAAAATGGTTTCAATGCAGTTTTGCATTTCAAATAGGCAATCATATGTACCACTGAAATAAACAATATTTTGAAATTTTTGATAAATTAATAAATTGATGTAACGAAAAGTAAATGTGCTGTAGAATACTATTTAAATCCAGATATAATAAGTTAAAGTTGTTTTAGGAAGCTGAAGATCTTTGATATTGTTTTCTTCAAAACATGATGCAAATTATCAAAACGATGTTTGTAATTTGAGTTATTACACATTTGTTATTACTTATATCAATTTATTAATTTATCCAAAATTTCAAAATATTAGTAATAGGCGACAGATACTAATGGCACTGAGCTGCTGGCCAATAGGGATAAAAGGCATTTACTTACAACTTGACTTGACATATGACATATATAATAATTAATTAATATCAAAATTAGTTAATACACTATAAATATTGTTATACATGTCAGTTCTTTGAACAGCCAAAACAATTTGTTTTATTGACCAACCTATGGCAAATAAAACCCACTTTAACTTCATAACATGGTAATTTATAACTATATAATATTTAGACTACATAAATACTACAAATATTTCCAAAATGTATTCTTAATGTTTAGCTTTTGAGTGCAAAGTCGTGAATGTTTCTTACCAACAGCAGCCAAAGATCCTGCAATAACTCAAATTACAAACAACACTTTTGACAAATTGCATCATGTTTTGAAGAAAACAATATCAAAGATCTTCAGCTTCCTAAAAGAATTGAAACTTAATGTATCTTGATTTAAGTTTGAATGTGCTTCTGAGACACTTCTTTTGGGGAACCAAGTATCTTAATATTTATTTGAGTTGTACTTCTCCATATTTCAATATCATATTGTAAGTGAGAGTGGATTACTCTATACTAAAATGCTCTGTCTGTGGAGTTATAAAGTGCCGGATTAGTTTACTATATTGATGTTCATTCCAGTACCTGAAGAGGTAGGGCAGCAGGCACCCACAAATGTAATAAAATAAAAAAAATAATATCCTGGTGTCGTAATTGACTTGCCCACTGTGATCCTGATTCAATTTATAACCATAATAAATTGATAAAAATGCATCTGTTTTGAGATGATCTGGTTAAGTTCCTGAAAAAACATACGTTGAAGTATGTGTTTTTACCTAGAGTATCCAGATTACTTCATCAGATATTAAAAACATAACAAAAATAATGCAGGTTCAAATGTTAATTAAAGGTAAGTAATTTTTGGGGCAGTTCTGTTTTAATATGAAGAGGCTATACTGTAAAATTTATGTCATAAAACATTTGGCAATCTCATGTTATTTACAAAATTATTATTTCTATTATCATTTATAAATATTTTAAAATTTATTATTTTACTCCCAAGTTTTTAATCCAGTTTCCCTTGCCTTAGAAGAGCAAACGTGGGACCTCATAGGTGGGATAAATTCCACTATTGTCTGGAAGAAAATTGCAACAGCCTGGTACTCTTGATCAGCATTTGTGTAGTGCCTCTGATCAGTACTCGGTAAATGCTGGAGCAAACCCTAACAAATGGGCTACAGACCATATGCAATCATTCCTTCCTCAACCTTGTTCTTCTGTCTTACAAGGACACGCACACATTACACTATCACACATGTGTCGGCTTAGAGCTTGTCATGGGTAGGACAGTGCCCCTGGAAAGGAAACCCTGCTAACGTACAGATAGGCACTGGTTATCACATCCCAGCAGAAGAAAAGCAAGCTATGCAGAATTAAGAGACATCCCATTACTTCTCCCTAAACAACCAGGTTTTACTTCTTTTTTAGGCAATAAATGAATAAAAGTATCCAATTCAAATGAATTTAGTATTACAAAAGTTAACTAGTCCAAAAGATAACTAAATTATCCTAACAGAATTTTAAGAAAGACTTTATGATGAAATGTTTATTGTTTACAACATGACCTGCAATTGTACCCCCTCAGAAGAAAATTGAATAAATAAATGGAAATGATTCTAATTTATCTTTTCTGTGGGAGAGTGTTAAGAAGTGCATGTGCTTGCAATTTCATTTCTTAGAATAATTGGAGAGGGGCTGATGGCATAATGCGTGCATTTTCCATTGCCGGGGTCCGAGTTTGATCCATGGCCAATTTACTGTCAGTGGAATTTGCGGTGCACAAGGCAATATCTTGACAGATTTTCTCATTGTTCTTCAGTATACCCTGCCTTTCATTCGATCATTTCCCCATAATTCACCTCTTCATCATTATCTCTACCCGAACAAAATGAGTGCTAGCCCACCCCTGAAACTTATCCACACTCTTTATACAACAAACACAAATAGTGTTAGTACCTTAAATAATAAAAATATTTAACAAATTCAAATTCATCAGTCTATGATTAATAATCAATAGTGAAAATATCTGCCTTTATTATTTAATTTTATGAAATTAAGATTTATACGAAACTTAAATGAATTGCTTACCATTATTGATTAGAAACAGTTACATAAGCTATCAAAGCGGAACAATCATTATTCTGGAAGATGCTGTTTTTAATCTTTTATTGTATCAAGTATTGTAAAGTGTCAGAGAACGTATCATGTAATTAATATTTCTTACAATTGCAAAACCTTCAGCCTAAAAATAGGCCCTCTTTTAACTGAGCCTGCTTGCGTTGAGGGCCTTGCAGGCTCAAACGTAATGCCACTGCCTTAATCATCTACTCACATGATCATCACTTGTGGGCCTCAATGAGCACAGTAGTTAACCTCCCCTCCTAACCCCCAATAAATAAACTACGGTAAATGGAAATTGGTTATAGAAAGAATGGGTAATTTCTTATTCTTCAAATAAAAGACCTTTTCACACAACATTTTTTATTATGGTGCAATAGATATATAAATTTTGTTCTTCTATCAAACTAATAATATCTTCATGCTTCACTGAATCATCTCAAAAAAATAGAGGTGACTCTGCAAGGTCATAAAGTGACAATAACTGAAAATTCTGCGCACTGAAAATTAAAATGACATTACTAGATTAGAATTACTTAAATTTATTTATTTAAAATAATGTAAAATAACAATTATAATTATGATAGAAATATGGTGACACAAATTTCTTCATGTGAAATAACTTGCTACATGAAGTGGGTAAAAAATATAAATTGAAAAGCAAGAAAATATTTTTTCTTCATATCATTCATGCGGCTTGAGTAATGTCAGTCATACTTACATAATCCACCAATTTCCACTGCAGGAAGTTTGAAATGAAATGATCATGAAGTATTCAAAGTGCACTTTTTTTAGTTGATGGGCTTCACCATATTATTTGGCTTGATTTGAAGAACTTGTTTATGAACATTTAAATGTGTTGACAAATAATAAATACAAGACTTTTTAGCGTTTCCTGTGGTGAACTAGTGTCCATTCACATGATTGCCATTGACAGAAGCTGAACCATTAACTTTCGTAGTTGAATTGCCTCGATATCCATCAGGGTTCATTGTCTGCCATCGCCAGAAATCTTGGCCTGTAAAAGTAAAATTTTCTCTGAATTTTCCCTGCTTGAGGTAAAGGAATATCTAAGTACATACACATAAAAGACAAAAAAGAATTGCAAGGTGTTAGTAAAATGTGCATAAAAGAGAGGTAGTTTTTCACTTTCTGAAACTTGTTTATCTCATAGTTATTAAATATTCCTTTTCAAATACTTTTGAACTGCCTTGTAGAACTGTCAGCAAAATTAAAAATTACATTTTGATGTACAGAATGATGACTCAGGATGCATTATCATGAATTTTAGTATCAACATTTTTCACAAACATGATGCATACTACCTCCATTCAGTGCACGGAAATAAAGAAATTTACTTACAGCAGACAACACATTAGAGCTACTCATGCCTACAACCCACTACCTTTCTAACCCACAATTAGTAATTCTCTACCAGCAGCTATAAGCAGCACACACTCCCACTTACACATTTGTTCCAAATTGTACTTAGCCTTCCAGCCTAGCTCTGTCTCAGCTAAAGTGGTATTCGCATACATGGATACAATATCACCAGTGCGACGTGCTTGAATTTCGAAGGGCACAGTTGTTTTTGTGACAGCTTCAAAGGTTCTTAGAAGTTGAAGGACAGAAATGCCATACCCTGTTCCCAGGTTGTAAGTCTGAAATGAAAAGGTTGAAATTTGCAGTGGGATGAAAGCAAGCTACTTACACATTGCTTTTACATCATATTGAGGCTTCCATTCCAATTCATGCATTGCTAGTGTTCCATCACAGATCAGGCTGTCTACATCTCCAATTCGTCTTCCTCCCATACAAATTGGAATGGATGTACCTGTTGCATGTTCAAATTCATGAACAAGTTGTTTTACAGACAAGCCTGTGCCCAAACCTAGATTATAAACCTACAACAGACTTTGTATCATCCACTGGTCAGTATATTTTCATTGTTAAGCCAGGCAATGTTTGAACTTGCCTTTAGTCGAAGATGTTCCTTCTGCAACTTGGACAAAGCTGCTACATGACCAGATGCAAGATCCATTACATGAATATAATCTCTTACACCTATAAATTGAAACAGAAAGAAGAATGTGTCTTACTAGATAATATCTCTCCTGTGTCATTGTACCTACCTAAGATGTAAATTCTACATCTCAATGTCTTACTTCTAAATTTTGAACTTTAACATTTAAAATTTAGCAAATGCAATATATATATTTTTTGATTTATGAAAATCACTCACGCAGAACAGAATTATTTTCCATATTGGTTATTATTATAACAAATATTACACATTAAGATTAATTTATTAAACAAATTTCCCAATATTTTGTTGAAACAGGACATTTGTTCTTTATGTCTATAAGACCACTGTTAATTATTACTGGTTTGTATAATAAAAGAAAATTATCATCAGAACTACAAAATCCAGTCAACTAACCTGTTCCATCCACTGTGTCATAATCACCTCCGTAAATAGTAAGGTTAGCCTTGTTGCCTATGGCCACTTGTGCCATGTAGGGCATCAGGTTGGTGAATGCTTTCGTTGGATCTTCTCCTATAAGGCCAGAAGAATGCGCTCCCACTGGATTGAAATATCGCAAGGATACAATGTTCCAATTCTGAAAAATTATATTCTGAATATTAGTAGGCCTGATCAATCTTTTGTTTTTTCTAACTAGATGCATCTGATTTGAATTATAATACTTCAGAATGCTATGATGTCTTCAGAGCAGGATATTCCATCTTCATATAAATTAATTAATTAAATAAAATGTAATTGAAATTAATTATAAATGATTGAAACAAACAAGTAATTAAAGCTAAAAATTCACAGATGTTTCAAATAGTTACTTCAAACTATTGGAGAGCAAATGCTTAATGGGATAGTGACTATGTACTGAGGACTGACAGTGATGAGGACAATAATGCCATAATCATAATACATAAAAAAGGATGAGTTATGCAGTATGAGTATGTTTCAACATAACTAGAAAACCAAAGAAATTCAACCAAAATTACTTAAATCATGTGAGAAAATTCTACAGGTAAGGTACTTCTAGGGGTGGGGTTGGGAAGGATGTGACATGTTAAAATAAAATCCGAGTATGCAACCAGCAATTATTTTAATGCTTAACACCTACCCACTGAAACCCCACAAAATACATAGGTGAGTGCGATAAAGCAGGGAGGTCTGTGCAAAACTGTAATAAGCAATTACTCTGGAAATGGTGGGTAGTCTGCTAGATAGAGATAATTATAACATGGATACATGGTGCCTTCAGAAGGTTTCAATTTTGCTATTCTACAATTGAGTGGATGCTATAGTTGCCACTTTATTTAGATGGGCAAATATCAGTTAGTAAATCAGAACACAATAAGATTATTTTTGCATTATATCAAAATACTAATGATCATGCTTGTGTTAATTTCCAACAAAAGAATTACACAACGTTGCCATAATCCAATGGAAGTAATGTTCAAGTAGAATTACTTGCTTGCAAGGCATATCTGAGCCTGAATGCCACTAGAGAGTACAGCTAATGAGATATAATTAGCAATTTGGAGAAAGAAAAGTAGTTTACCATTACCTAACCCTTCCAGAAATTTACAAAATTCTTTTTCTCCCACAGAGAACCAAATCCAGGCTCTTGGACATGGAAAAAGGAATGCTAGCCATGAATTTCTGGGGATTCAATTCGAAGTAATAAAATTCAAATGGAGGTATTTTCAGAGGTTTTTTAAAGCTAACATTCATGGCTCTTCGCTTCATAAAAAAATGAGCAAAATTGATACAATAATGCTATACAGATCTTTAAAAACTTTTGTCATAAGTGTCAGCAATTTTTCTTACCTTGAGAATTATTAATTAACATTCTGTCTTATAAAGCTCTGTTTCACTCGTATTAATATTTTTTGAGCTTTTGAGTTTAT
Source organism: Gryllus bimaculatus (assembly GCA_017312745.1). Classification (NCBI taxonomy): domain Eukaryota; kingdom Metazoa; phylum Arthropoda; class Insecta; order Orthoptera; family Gryllidae; genus Gryllus; species Gryllus bimaculatus. The sequence goes on from BOPP01000094.1 coordinate 4,931,732, forward strand.
ATTTAATATTTAATATGGTACAATACAGAATTTAAATCATAATTTCCATTTCTATTTTAATTAAAATATGTTATATTAGCAACTTCATTTGTTTAATAATATTAACAATATAATTTTTTAAATTAATTTTTTACCTTTTCAGCTGCACTGATGTCTTTCAACATCTCTTCAATAAAATACTTTGTGCGTCCGTAAACATTAGTGACAGTTCCTGTAGGATGATCTTCTGTGATAGGTAATGTGTCTGGGTTCCCGTACACAGTACATGAGCTTGAGAATACCAGCTGATAACAATTATGGTCCTTCATCACCTGAAATTCAGAGAAGGGTATTCTTTTTTAGAAATGTGAATGTAATCTATTATATATTACCTATGTTATGTTATATATTCATGTTTTCTATTATACATTCATTTATACATGCCACAAAAACTTTAGAATCACTTGAGTGAATGTTCCCAAATTTGGCACAAATACTTGTGGGTGGTCAAAAATCCAAAATTGCAGAGTTCAAAATGCTGCTCCAAAATTATTTTTTTATAATATTAATGGAATCTTCAATACATCTGGGTGGTATTGTTTCCAGGTGATTTGGGAGCAGAATGGGTAATAACAAAAGAGGCAGAAGGAGCACAAGTAACTGAAGGAGAGCAAGGAGTTGGAGCGAAAAGAGGGAGTGGGCAGAGAGAAAAAGCAGGCTGAGTGGAAGGAATGGAACTAGTGGAACGAACAGGAGTGTGCGCAGCATAATAAGCAGATAGAACAGAAAGGGCTGGATGGGCAGGCAGCTATTGCAGGCTGGATAAGGAGGAGTGGGAGAGGATAAGGTGGGGAAGTCTGGCAAAGCATGAGAGGATACTTAATCGATAATTGTTATAAATAAATACTTATGCAACAACAGGTAATGAACTAGTTCTGGATATAAATAAGGTAGTTAATGGTTGTAAGAAAATTGTGAGGGAAAATATATATTTTTGGTAGAAGTCATGGTACATTTTAAATTACAGAAGAAAAGGATGGATGGAAATATTGAGTTTCAAAATAGAAGATATCAGCTCATTTTCTGATTATTTTGGAATAGGAAATGGAAGGTAGAAAAGATTGGAAAAATTCTGGGGTAGAAAGATGGCACTCAGGGTACAGAAGAGTACGATAATGATTTGTAGTAAAGGTGGGGTGGTAGATTTTAAGTCAAATGGCAATGGAAGCGGTCAAACATGGAACAGGTTAAGGAATATAAATATCTAGGATATTCATAAAGAATAATGGGAGGTGAGAGGGACAGGTCAGAGATATAACAAGAAAAGGGGGGATACTTCTAAAACAGTTTGGGGGATAATCACGAGGAGATTTAATACTGGCTGGGACAAAGGGATGAACATTTTTGATTGTCTGATGAGGAGCATTATGATGAGTCTGAGGAATGGAAGGATACCAAGATAGATTCCTAAAATGGATTGGAAACGAGTACCCCAGGCTATATGATGACAATGGCAAATAGAGGGAAAACGAGAGAGAAGACTGGGAATAGAGTGAGGAGAGATTACAAGCAGATGAAGCAGGCTCTTCAGAATGAAGAGGAAGGGAAAGAGATGAAATAAATTGACGAAAAGGGAAGAGAGGGATAGCATGAGGGAAATATGATTAATGGAGAATGCTGTAAAGGTGTTAAAAGCATGGATGAAATTATGTTAAGTATGTAATGGATGTAAAGTTAAATGTTGAGAAGCAGAAAGCAAGGATCTAAACTGCATCTCCTTGAGTAGAATGTTTGAAATAAATTTGAACTTTAAATAATCCAAATCACAAATGAAGCAAGAAAGATCTAATACATTACCTCCAGCAAGTTTATTGTTCCTACAATGTTATTTTTGTAGTAGAGAAGGGGAACTTGCATTGATTCTCCTACAGCTTTCATTGCTGCAAAATGAATGACACAATCTATTTCATGCTGGAAAAAATAACAAAATTAGAAATTGGCATATTTTAAAACAAATATAACTGCTTACAATTATGCTTTAGTTTGTTTATTGTCATTTCAAATTAACCCTCGAGCGGCAGCGCTGGTGCAGAATTGCTACCACTGAAATATTTTTCCGGGTACGTTCGGCGATAGCCCTTCCCGGAAGTCGTGGCCTTCGGTGACATTCCAGGAAGAAGATAAAATCGTTTCTAACACCGCTACCCTCACCAGTTACCGGCGGTCTGCAAGATTGTGAGTTCGGGGCAGTTTGGAGCAGATTTACATTGCCCTGCCGGTCATATAAGAGTCTTTTCTTACTGCTCATTTCACTCTCTAATTACTACACGTAAGATACGTACAAGTATTTACATTCCGAAAATGAGTCGTTTTCGTTAGCAATCGTAGGTATTGGAACACAAGGAAATTCTTGGAACCTCAGAAAATAGAAAAAAAAATATTAAATGAGGATTTCCTGTCAAATTAATGAGGGGGAGGTGGATGAACACGTGAATAATGTGACGAGATTGACGGAGAAAATATTTATCTGGAGTATGATCTTGAAACGGAAGAAAATTGTTTTGCTGGAAGATATAACAGGACTCAATGGAGGACAACACACTTCAAAATGTCCTTGAAGATTTATCAAAAGAACATAAAAATTTTCCTTGGACCCAAAAGTAATGTTAAGAATGCTGAATCAGAAATAGCACTTTTCTAAATTAATGATGAAAATATGTTTGAGATTATGCACAGAGTAATATTATTCACACATTATTTTGTACATGTAATTTTGTCAATGTTACGAATTTTCAGATTCCCAAGTAATTCGTCCAAATATAAATTTTGTAAAATAATACATCTGAATTATACAACTGAATTATGTTCACAAGGGAATAATTTGCCTTTGCGAGAGAAAAGTCTGCAAATGTTCTGCTCACGTGACATTCAGTGGCGCTGCCTCTCGAGAATTAAAAGCAAAAAGTTTACTCACTTCGGAAAATATTTTTGCCAGTCTTGCTTTGTCCAAAAGATCACAAGGGTAAAACGTAACTTTCTTCCCTGTTATTTGCTCCACTCTCTTCAGACTGGGTGCTTCTCCTTTGGGGTCATTCACACAGTTGGCAAAGTTGTCTATCGCTATGACATCGTAACCGGCATCAAGAAGTTCGACAATGCAGTGGCTGCCAATGTATCCAGCACCCCCAGTCACAAAAACGGTCTTCCATTTCGCCATCGTATGGTTCTCTAAAACGTGAAACAAAATATTAAAGCATACAATCAAACACACCTCAAGGAAAAGGAGTTTATATTTCTGTGTAGAATTTTTATCTCACATTAGAAGGAAAATGGTCATCAACGTTTAGGAATACATAACAACATGAAACTTGACAGAAGATATGAACATTTTTTAACATTAGGCTACCGTGAATTTGTGAAATTTTGGGGGAGTTTTTGACTTAAACGAAAAGAATAATTTAACACTAATTTTAAATGTCCAACCATCCATTTTTATTTTCTCGCAACCGCTTATGCAAAAAAGAGAAAGTTATGTAATGCGCGCAAAAAAAAATCGGTAACGAAAAAGAGATAAATCCAGTTGCTAATTTTAGAAGAAAAAATCCTATAACACGAGGTGTATCCTGAATCCATGTTTTGTGGGGTTTTGGCACCGAAAAATTGAAAGACGGGAAAAAGTCCATCTTTCCGATCGAACGACGCTAGCGGGTAAACCGTTCAGCCGATTTTCTCCAAAATTTACATTCTGCAATGGATATGGCCGATGCCACGGCCCCTTGAAGCTGATATTTTAATTTTGGGAGTAATTTACATGAAGCTCCTCGGATAATAGCGAAAAAAAGAGCTCCATCGTTTTTTATTAAATTTTGTTTTTGGATCGTGTGAACGACGTTTAAGAGAATGGTACAGGTCTATTATCGTTAAAAACTCTGATTCCTCGAAAATTGCAAAAATTAAAAAAATGTCGGCACCTTCCTACCACTACAATTTTAAGGTAGAGAGTTTTTCCCTTAATAAAATCTGTCTCTTAAAGACAGATTTTGAAATAAGATAATGAAGAAGTTTTTGAAATTTTGAGTACTTTTCGCGTAATTTTGCGTAAAAGTACGGGCGAGAAATTATGTGCTGTTTTAGCACGTCTAGTTATTTTTTGTTGAGAGTTTCTTTCGCAACCATTTCAAGAAACACCTCTGAATGACCAGAACAATGTCGTCGATCCCAAACTTTCTCTCATTTGCGTTTTATCAGGGGAAGTAAACTTGTGTTGTTTGTGAATCTCATTGTATTTACTTTAGGAAATGAGGTGCAGAAGTCATATTATCATGTAGGTCTCAGAGAGAAACGAGTTTCGAGGAACTGGGAGAAATACGAGGAATACTGGGGCCATCTTCGAAATAAGCTCTCTGCTGGAGCATGCTTCTGGGACATACCTAAGCACCACGCGGCTGCGAAGATAGAGCTGCGTTCACATGGCCCCAGTAAATATTCGAATCTTCGCAAGTCAATAATTTGCCTTCGCCACGAGTTTAGCGATATCTGCTAAATCAACATTAGCTTTTGTTTCGTTTATGATGTTTATTTATTTTAAGGACATAAAAATAGCAAACGTGAGCAAAGGAAACAAATTTGATTTGAACAGACATGTTCAAAAAAAGGATATCCGGATACGGCGGTGAAAAGTGCCCCAAACTAAATCGATATTCGCGAAGCTCATAAGAAAGAAAATACAAAATGTCGTTGATTCGCAAAAAATCAGCCTCCTAGAGCAATCTGGCCGTTCTGAAAAGAAGTCCATTTTTTGTCTCTCTTCTGCAAGCGATGTGTGAAATTTGAGAGCGTCTTTGTGAATACGAGTACGTGTGGATCTTGAGAAATAGTTATTGTTGTGTGTAAGTGTTGTTGCTGCTGACAAATCATCTTCCTCAAAGAAGTAAGAATCTCGACTTAAGAGAAATACATCCCTGAAAAATTACAGATGTTTTCAATATATACGAGGGTAGCGAAATTTTCGAAATAAAATTATTTTATTTCGTCGTTATTAGCACTAGCAGCAGCAATAACAACTAACATCATAAACTAGTGTAAAACATGTCCAAATAATAGTAGTGCTTCTTGCTAAGCACTGGAGTACAATCACTGTATTTTCGAAAGTACTTCGTTTTTGGTTTTTATGAATTCTTTTACCGGCAATTGTTTCAATGCAGTCTGTAATGCATACGATTATATAAGTAATGTTTGAATAAAGACTTTTATTAAACTAAGTTTTAATTGACATGAATTGCTTGTTTTATTATGATAGTGTTCTGAAATTTGGACATTTTATTCCAGTCATTGGATAGAGCCACAACCCCCCAGTTTGTTAGACCCGCCACGGATCAGTGCAAAACGCGGACAATTGACCGAGTTTGTCCTTGAAGTAGATATTGATATTTTGCACACAGTACGTAGGCCTAAGTTATGACCGGTTTAGACGCATGAAAACTTGCAGTGATTAGATTCTTATGAATATATTGTACCTTCTGATAACACACGCCAAGTATAACCAACAATTACTCGGTTAAAACAACGATGGCCGTTCTTGAGATCGATCTGTGAATATTAATTTAGGGCAAAGCTTGCGTTATTCACAGGCGAAGTTGTTATGTCGTAAACCAAGTTTTCACTGTGAACGGCCAACAAAACGGATTCTGACTACGCAACGTGTTAAAGGAAGTAATTTACTACATAATGGAACAAGATTTATCAGAATCAGGACTGCAAAGTAAAGTTTTTTTGCCGAAAAACCGCCAATTTTTCCCGTAGCATTACCTAACTTTCTCTATACTACGTAATTTGTACGCAAGAAAGTAAAAATTGTAATATATCCGAACATTTTTTTAAAAAATGCCGCCGGAGTTCCTCGCCATTTAGGAACAAAACACATTTAGTGTACAAAATATCGATCTCGCGACATCAAAATCTAGGAATCGGAAATATACGTTTCACAATACACAAAGCAGTATCCAGTAGGAATATCACAAGATTGATTCACGTGTATAACTGACTTTTAACAGAGGCTGTGTTTCAAGAAATAATAAACATTTGACAAGCAAAACCTTTCAAGAAGACAGTTTCCCTACGAGTTCGGTGAGTCGAAGGCGACGACTGCGAAGGTCGACGAACGCGCGCAGACGAAGTCACCGGGGGCGTACAATGGGCAAAAGCAAAAGTTTCGATGGGCACAATACCGTCTGCGAATACAGAATACACAACGGATACAGAACTTCATTGCTTACACGGGCTCAAGAAGCCCTGACGCCGTGAGCAGTAAGGTCGAATTCGTATGGGAGAGTTGGGATGCACCATTACGAAGACAATTGGAGATGTACTTCGAATAAAATGCGACTGAATGAGACGTAAAAATATCATCTCCACAAGCATATCTTTGGAGCTTACATATCATACTTGAGATCATAATTCAAGCATCTTTGAGTATTGTGACTGGTGATTTTTGTGAATAAGTCCTGACATTAAAAATATCAATCAGATATTTACATTAATGAGGTTCATAGAATGAACCAGGAATTACTTGAAAGGCGGCCCACATATTTAAACAGACTTTTGGAGGGGGGTACTATCATTGTAAGATTATTAGAAACAAAGCAATGAATTACTCACTCCTTTCTGTGGATCCGTAACGGGAGTTGGTAGTGATATTTTCGAGACGAACTGGCAGGCTTTGCAAAGAAGATCACGGAGGATTGTTATGGATCTCGCCGAATATTTTTGTAGAGATGATAGTACAAGACTGAAGAGAAATAGTTTTATGTCAGTGACAGAATATAAGAGTCTATATAAAAATCAATTGGATATATAATATCAATGAGTGGAATAATTATTTAATCCCGGTCTAACCATGTGTTTTATATTTCCACCAAGGTTGGTAATGTAAGTGTAAACCAATCCCAGTGATCTCAACATTATAACTGAATTCACAACTGCAAACTTTTGGAGTGCTGAAATCGTGACGATCGTTTTTCGTGAGGTTGGCAGCGGTGAACGTTTATCTACCGACTTTCTTAAGCAGTTAAATAAGCCTTGTGTGTTGTTACCGATGCTTCAAATTATCTCTGTCAACGAAAATGCCAGAGTATTGCATAGCATTTAGCTGAAAAGAACGTCAGCAAACTGGAAATGGGGTTCAGTTCCTCACCTATGTAAATATTGTACCGTAAACTTGACGAGAATACATTATTACATATTATTTGGTAACCAACACTTCAATATTTTTTAGGTTTCCTTTTTCACAACGACTATTATTTGCCATATGTTGAACTAAAATAAATATTTAAAACAAGCAAACCAAGAGCACTCCCCTGCGTGTATGTTAACAAAATCAACTTATGTTCACGAAAATTGCAAATGATGCTACAGAATGGCATAAACTTTATCGAACTAGTTTCCTTAATCTCTTTAGTCTGGGCTAGGCTTTCGGTACTGCCTCACCTTCTTTTCAGAAACTACCTATCGGTACCTAAAACACATTTTTCACATTTTCTCAATTTTCCGTCCTCTAATTAAATTAAAATATGACCAGGGACATGAAAAATCTACCTCTTCATTAAAAATTTGGAGCCCTTGTTTGAGAAAATGTCGTTCGGGCTTTTCTGAAAATCCGCAAATTGAAGCTCATTTTCACAGAAAACTTTTAAGTTTAAGAAACGTCTTTTGAAATCACTTGAAGAACTTGCACTCACAAATGGAATAATTTTAAGAAAAAAACGCCATAATGTAAATATTAACGATGTGAGAGATGTACCATAAAAACTACATTTCGATAATTTTTAAAACAATTAAAAAATTAAAATGGCATTATGCGATGTTATTCAATGTATTTAGCACTGACCATACAAAAAATTCAAATGAAAAATTTGGCTGCAAAAACGATGCAAAATCAACCATTCTGTCTGTGCGCCCGTGATCTGTCCGTCAGTTACTCCGTCTCTTCGTCCATCTGTCTGTCCGTCTGTGAACAAAGCTAACGGCTAAACCGTTCAGCTAATTTTCTCCAAAATTGATATTCCCCAATCGTTCTGGCTAATATCGCGCCCCCCGCTTGAAATCTATATTATAAATTTGGGGGGCACTTTACAAGAAGTTCCTGGGACATTTTCAAAATTAAAGAGAAAATCGTTATTGATTACATTTTGTTGTTGTTGGACACGGTGAAGGACGTTTAATCGAATGGTGCAGGTCTTATGCTCTTTAAAAACCTCATTTTTCGAATACTGCAAAAATTTAATTTTTGGCGTCTTCCTACAACTACAATTACGCGGATAGAGACTTTTTCTCTTAATGAGATCTGTTCCGTAAAGATATATTTTGAAATAAAGTCATGTACAATTTCTCGAAAATTTGAGAACTTTTAGTGTAATTGTGCGTCAAAGTACGGGCGAGAAATTATGTACTGTTTTAGCACCACAAGTTCCTGTGGTTCGAATAATAATTCTCTAAATTTAATAATAGTACGATCCTAACCCAAACAATTTTAAGCATATCCTGAAAATCAGTCATGAAACCTGATAATTTAACAGAGCTAAGATATTCCATGCGTATATCCAATAGCATCCGGAGAAAGTCACTTATCACTTACGGGGCCAGCGACGAGCTTAAAGAGGCCACGAGTTACACGCGCCATAATTCAATTGCTTTCGTTTCAAGCGCGACGTTAATGGACGGTACTAAAACAGTTACGTTACATAAATCTACGAGATACGGCTGACTTCACTTCTACGCTGAAGAGTTCGTAGGAATTTCCAACCATACGAAAAGAGACTGCGCATATTTCAACAACTATAACGCGTCCAAGGTTAAGAATGAAGTACAGGGCCTTATGGGCTTTTCCGGTAAATAACCCCACCCCCCACCGCGTTTAAGATTTGAAAACTGTTTTAAATAATCATTACCATAATGTTTTATATCAACATTTACATTAGAAAAATAATACATCGAATACATCGAATATATTTACCACAAATCGTGGTGAATATCTTTAAAAACTATTATTTTTTGTAGGATGGGATACGTTCGGCTGTTGGATCAGCCACAGCTCCGATGCCCCGTGCTTCGGTTGCCATATCTCACTGTGCTCAGAAACTTCGCGTTCCGATTTCCTGTGTTTGTTCGCCCATGTTTAGTTGTTTTTGTTTTTTTTAAATTTATTTAAGGTCGCATCAACTACTAGGTCATTAGCGACCACTATTGCTTGTAACGGTATGGTAACTGTGAGGATGACACGATAATGATGATGATAGGGGGTAAAGGACGAACACAATACAACCATGCCCGAGGCGGGACTCGAACCCACGATCCTTCGGTCCGAGATTGCTACGGCACTACTGCCTTAGCGATCTCGGCCACCGGATCGGCTTAGTTGTTTTGTTTTTGAGATTTATGGTTTCAATCACGTCAAATTTAATGTAATTTCGTTTACTTTTCTTCATTTTGGTTTTTAGGTTGTGATACATGTATTAATTTACAATTTTTGAAATTTAATTTATTTTTCTTTGCACACTTAATTTAGAATGTATTATTCATTAACAGTAAAGAGCAAGAGTGGTAAAGTATTCCACGGCAGAGAAAAACAAATTGTAATTAATGTTTATAACTACTAAACTATAATTATATTTTCGAACAGCATTCGTACTCAATGCTTACCGGGAGATGACTATCCCGGCGCGAGGCTGCAGTTTGTTCCCGTGGACTCGACTTATTTTGTCGTCAAAGGAATATTAAATATTTCTGTACTGTTAAAAAGGAAACATAAGGATTGGCCTTTTTGCAACTGCATGTAGTTGGCTTGAATTTTGGACATTGTGTTGAAATAGTGGTGTACTTTAAAATTAATATTTCTTCCTGATTTCTCAAAGACATTTCGAAGCGCAAAGGATGCGAGAAGCTTAACAGAAACGTTTCGAGTATATCGGAGTCTCATAGGAATAGTTTTAGATTTGAGGAAAGGGAAGAAAATACGCTTTCATAAAATTGGAAAGATTCGAGACAAACTGATTTAGCGCTAAACTAGCGCTCCGCCCCATTGTGGGATGCGAGTATTTTTTTGACAAACAGCTAAAGCATATTTAGATTTCATACAATGATAAATCCTTTTATAAGATATTTATCTCACTTCAGATCTGATTCAAATATAAGAAATTGTTATCTAACTTCAGATTATCCCACATAATATCTTACAAAATGATTTATCGTTGGATGAAATCTAAATATGCTTTAGCTGTTTGTTAAAAAAACACTGCTTGCGGAATTCGTCGTCACCATCAAGCGCGTAACGGAGGAGGTAACGAAAGGAGTTAACATTTTGTTAAGTTTCTATTCGTAAGTAGCACAAATAGATGTTCTCGCACCAGTCCAGAGAAAACTTCAGGTACATGGAAGAATGAAAAAATCTTCGAAAATGTGTGTGTTAAGTCTGCACGGTAAGAAGATGCTTATGTAAGAAGTTTCAAGTTTTCTTTCCACAAAATTTTAAGCGAATTTTTCAACGCCCGCAGTGGTTTAAAAGAACGTGCATATGTTTCTTGAAAACACACAAAATCGGATTTATATAATTGGATCAATTATAACGAAATTATAATCCATCAATATAGTACTAAGCAGATCACGGTACAAGTAGAAATCGATCATTTCACTCAGGACGAAAACAAACGGGATGTAGTCGGGCTGTGTCTTTTTGGGGAGGCAGGAAAATGGCTTAGGATCGCGGGATGCAGTCGGTATACTCTCCTAGCCAGTCCCACTCGTTCTGCCCACTCCGCCCCTCGCCAACTCTATCACCTTTTTTGCTCGTTAGTTCGACTTTCCGCTGCGCGTCGCCCACCTGCTTTCAATAAAATATCAAAACAACATTCAGTAATTAAATACACTCGTTAAGCTTAAAATAATATATGCAATAATAATTTACAATGCGCCCAGAAAATTAAAGAAAACTATTCAGCCTCCGCCCATGTGAGAGGTAACTATAATCTTGTTATCTACCCCAAAATTCGAAGAAAAAATTAAAAAAACTATATTACTAACATTCAAAGCGCACAGAAATTGAAAGAAAACAATCCAGCCTCCGTCCTTGTGACGGGTGTTTATGGTTTCGTTCTATAAACCAGGAATTCGGGGAAAATTCACACAAAATGAAACAATGTTGATTTTCACTGAAAAATAAAAGTATTGAATTTTGTTATTCCGCCTGTGGGTACCAACTGAATTTTCACAATCAGTATGTCAGTGCTAATGAAACAGATGACGCTAGGCCAAAGCACATCTCCAAGAAAGAGGTTGCTTGCCGTTGAATGGCCTACGTGTGTGACCTTATGGAACGGCAACTTTGTTGATATTATTGAGATGTATTTGCATAATGTATTCATATACACTAACACATGTTATTGTAATACGCGTGAAGACTACTTTTGTGAAGCATTTTTGCTGCTGCAAGCCACTAGAAGTTTTTATTTCTGTTTGCTGCTTTTTACTAATAATTTTTGCAGATCCTTCTCCAGAGTTCGTGGTTTCTCCAGAATTGATTCTACAATTTGCGGAAATATTTTAGTACACTCTTTTTCGTCTTGAATGACTCTTGTACTGTTGCAATGCTTTGCTTCATTTTCATCCTCCTTGTCAACAATCACACTCATCATTCTTTCGTTCTGAAGCAGTGGCGGGCGGTGGGTTGCAATTAAGAGGGGCGGTATTCGTAAGTTCGAACTATCACATACATTTTATGCGCCAACTTCGAGAAAAGGATGACGACGACACAAGGGTAACACGACAAAGGGGTGACGACCACAAAAGGTGACGGCGACAAAATGGTGACGACGACAAAAGGGTGACGACAGAAGGACGACGCAAAAAGGGTGACGACGACAAAAGGGTGACGTCGACAAACGGGTGACGATGACATACGGGTGACGACGACAAAAGGGTAACGACAGAAGGACGATGACGACAAAAAGTCGACGCGAAAAGAGGTGACGACAAAAAGGGCGACGGCAACAAAAAGGCGACAACACAAAAGATGACGACGAAAAATGCGAGAACGGCAAAAAGTTAACGAAAAAGAAGTCGAGGAAGGCGACGACAGTCGATATAGAAAGTGAAGACGAAATTAAGATTAGACACGTGGCGACAGGGGGGGGGGTGCCTCGCGGGTACGTTCCCAGAAGACGCTCTGGCCGAGCGAGGCGCCCCCCCGCCACCTGTGCGTGCGCCGGCCACCGAGCAACGACCCCGCGCGAGTAAACACGCCAGGCGGCTCCCCGCTCCCAGGAAGACTCCTCTCCTCGCGTGCTCTGCGTTGCGGATTGCGAAGAGTCTGAGCCAGAGGTGGCTTTACAACAGACCACGCTCAGCGCCGCGCCGGGCGTGTCGTCTCCGCAGCAGGGATGGGCATAAACTACTGGTTTAACTGAAGACAGGTGTTTTGCTAATCGCAGTTTTTCGGTTATTTTTTCCCTTCTGTTATAACTTTTTTTTTCAATAACCAGTGGGCGTTTTTTTCACAATGTGCTTAAATTGGTGACACGGTTTCTTCAGTTTAGTTTTCGTGCTTTGTTGTAGACATTCCTATAGTCAATCCTACAATATTGGTTATTGGGTTAATTGACATTGTTATGACATATGTTTGAAGTGCTTTTCCTTAACATTTTAAATATCTCACGTTAAATTGATTGTACTATTTAGTTTTATTTTGGTCCTTTTAACTAGTTAATAAACATAATTTTCTGTTTAATTGCAATATGTAAAATTGTATGTTTGTATGCAATAATGAAGTAATAAATTATTTTGCTTCTGTTAGCTAAGGAAATAGAAAATTAATTTTGCAGAAACATTTATTTTCCCCCCAAAGCGAAAACATATTACCTCAATACCTGGCTGTTTTTTCGAGCCAAGTTAAATCAAAGTTGAAAAGACGTAATCTAAAATACATTTTGTTATAAAAATCGCCACCCCTACGCCATGAAAGAGCTTCCTCGCCATCATGAGTCATTTAGGTTGCCGATTTCGAAAGCGTTTTCACCACTGTTGTCTTTACACATAATGCCTCATGCATGGAGCCACTAGGTAGCCTCATAAGCCCTCAACAGAATTAATTGCAATACATTTTGTACATGTCGCACAATAAAAATAGGTATTAATTGAATTAATTTTCAAATGACAGCATTCACGAAGGCGGATGAGAATTTTAACGACTATGAGAAGCTAACGCAATGTTGATGTTTTCCTAGTATTTGCGTTCTCTTTTAACTTGTACATAGTACAAAAAAAGTAATACATCTCTGCAAAAATTCGATACCGACATTTTGAAGAAAACATATGGACGGCTCCTGATTTCAAAAGTGTTTTTCCTTGTTGTTGTGGTTGTTGTTGTTGTGTCTTCTACCGCGTGTGTGTATATATGTATTCAACAAAACCGTTTAAATCACTGGTGCGATCCTTCCGAAACCACGAATACTTTTGAACGACCGAATTTCTTACCTCAGAAAGTGTTGTTTTTTTACAAACTTTTAACGCAATCCAACGCATCTAGGCGGCACTATTAGAAACCTATACCCATAGTTGTCAGGATCATTCACAAATACATTTTTGTTTCATTCAATATATTTGTCCACCTCTGTAGTGAATATAACTTCCCAAGAGAAAATGCATCTGCTCCGAAAATTCATATGACACTACGGGTTTGCAGGAAAATGGCCTCGTGCCATGGAGACTTTCTTCAGCTCATCAAACTGTCTTCTACCTTCTGACCAACTTTTTGAATGCGAACCACAAGTGGAAAACCTATCTAGATAGGTAATTATGAATCCGAAGAAAGAGTCTTCCACAACATTAGAAAACAAATGCGATGTCGAAGACACAAAAGTGAAGAGTGCTCTAATGGAGCAAGAAGCATTGCAGGATTTTAGACAGCACTTATATACATTGCAGAGCCAAAAATTGGCACAGCCATGCGTATTGAAATAAAGAGATCTGGAACCAATCAGAATACGGCATTCCGGTCAGCAAGACTATATAAGACAACCAGAGTCTGCCACAGTTGTTACATCGGTTCCTGCTGCTACAATGGCAGGTTATCACGATTTAAGTGAGTTTGATCGTGGTGTTATAGTCGGCGCAAGAGAGATGGAGCATAGCATCTCCGAAGTCGCAATTCATTTGGGATTTTCTCGTACGACCATTTCACGAGTAGGTCGCAAGAAGGCACACTTCTTCCATTAATGCAATTTATTCTTTAAGGACAAATCTTGAAATAAGGTCAGCTTCAATTCTTCGAAAATAAGAATAATTTTCGTGTAAGTTTAGGCGAAATTTAGAACATTTTTCATTTCTTTAAACATTTTTTCCCCTTAAAAATGACTCCACATTTTTTCTTTAAATTTTCTCCTCCTAAGTCTCAAGGAGCGAAAAATATGGTGCTAGACCCTTTTCGGAAAACTCTCCAAATATTTGGAAGTTGCAAAAAAGTAGTATTTCAAATCTACAAAACTGAAGATAGAAATTTTGACTCAATTGCATTTGTCTTTTACAAAAACACTCTTTAAAAAAGGCGTTGTTAGCCTCGAAATTAATGCCAATTTAAAAAAAAAAAAAAAAAAAAAAACCCTCTAAGTCGCTCAAAATTTTTTAACCCCCCCCCCACGAATAGAAGAAGGGACGCTTAAAAGAATAGTGCGGGTGTCATTTTCGTTGAACACTCTGAATTTTCGAAAATTGGAAATTTATAATTAATGCGAGAAAGTATGTGTTGTTAGCACCACTTGTTGGATTTATGTCCCACTGCTTCAGAAATTCATCATATCGAATAATACAGAACATAATTTCATCAAATCTAGATTTAATACTTACTATAATATCACATTTTTCAACTCAACGCCTTTTCCAGGTCCGTCCTTAAAGCCTAAGATTGAAACCTAGAAACATAACCATTTTATGCACAACGCAATATGATTTCGGCAAAAACGTTTCGTTTAATGAGCACTGTAAACAATATTTGTGGCTTCATAAACTTCAGAATGATGCATTTCCCTGCAATTTGTTTTTAGCAATATCATGACATTGACCTCTTTCTAAATGTATTTATTCATATATGATGTCAGATATTCGTGAAGGAAACTGAAGTCACCCATGACGGCATAAGCTTGACTGTAGTCGTACACCTAAGCACACAAATACAAGGTAAGACCGCGTAATGAAGAAGATTTATGAATCGTTTGCAATGTTAGTACCATTACAATAGCAACGTATTAAAAAAATGTCAAATTCGAAAATATCCGCTTACAAAATCCTTTTTTCATCGTTCCAATATTCAGTACAAATAGTGTATTACGAATGCTTACACAAGTTTTTCCTATTTTCTGTCAGAACAAACCTATTCTGCGAGGGTCTATAGAGGAAATATGAGGGAATTTGTATTTGTAGCTTGTACAAGGACAAAACATCAAATTTAAGTCGTTTAGGTACAAAGTAGGAAATATATTAATTTAGGACGTGTAACATTGCACCAACGCTAATTACTGGAGAAGCAAAGTATATTAAATAATTATTTCGTCGTTGTTACTCAGTGTCCCACCAGTAAATTTTCTTTTACCGGAACGTTAGATTTGCAGTCCGCAGAAAGCAGTCGGTCGAGGCGATGCCCCAGTGGAAAAGACAGCTGAAGGGGCAAGCCCTGTACGCCGACGTGTAGGTCCACACCGGATCTCTCGGGGAGGACCCCCCCCCACCCCCAGATCACCCGCACTACACTTATAGAACTATTGAACGCAATACTTTACGCGCCCAGGAACACTAAATACGCGAAAATCAATCAATATGGTTGGCATCGACTCGCTCTCCCCTTTCACCATTGTACTGCCCCTCTCCTTCGGAACTAATTTTCCATTTTGCCCTGCAATTACCCGTCAATAATCAAAATGCATTTATTAGATAATTTTAAAGATTTTGAGAAACTTCTTGTCCATTATCATGGATTTCGTCACAGTTTTAGAGCCACTCGAAAAAAAAACATGAAAGAGTGCGCACTTAAATTATCCTTTAATTACTGGGAAAGAGAGATGGGGTCACGTGTACTTAAATGCTACCAATTCCATTACGATAGCAATAAAGCTGTAGATTTATACAAAAACAATTAGATTTAGACTTAGATTAGATTTAGATTTATACAATTGTTTGTTCATGTAATAAAAATAATGATTTTAAAAAAAGTAGCCTAAATCATGCCCGACAATATACGTTTCAATTAAAACCTCCAATGACATTGGATTAGACGTTTCGGGAATTAGCCCGATTAAACAGACAAAACTGTGAAAACGTGACTGTTGGACTGTGAACGTTGTGTATCGTATCAGTGATCTTATGAGTTTATAAATAGTTAGTTGGAAATCACAAAGACATCAATTTAATCAGGGTCGGATCCAGAGACAAATTACAGGAGGGGAAATTCAAAATGTTTTGGTCGAATATGCCATATTGCAGATTTTGAAAAATGTCGCAGGCTTCACTCAGCTCATGCTGCAATACGATTTTATTCGTTTTAATGATAATCGGACAACATTTTTGGTTGAAAGTTTCTGACAAGATGAAATTAATATTATCGGAAAAATTTTAGGGGGGATTTTCCTCACTACCCGCCCTGTGGATCCGCACCTGATTTAATTAATAAAGATAACATGATTATATGAGTTTGGATCCATATTTTTTGACAGAAAATTTATTATAAAGTTAATTTATTTTATATTCATGCGCAACTCTTTCGAGGATACTTGTCCCCATCATCAGGCATGAGCGCTCACAAAACAAATGGTCAGAATAAAAGAAATTGTCAAAAAAAAGAAGGACCCTATCTCTTCACATAATCGTGATTGATAATGGCAAACTAAAAAAATGTGGAAACAACAAAACGATTACACCACTTTTCGACGTCTGAACGATATCTTGCGTGCAAATGAAAAACATGTCCTGAAAAATTCTCGAGTCCTCCTCCATCGAACACATCACGACTTACCGCCGCGCTTCGCAATCCAACAACCATCCTAATGAGGCAGACGTCGCTCCCTCTTCGAGAAAGGCGACTTTATGTAAGTTCAGGTGAACGTTCTGGAGTTACGACGGCAACGAAGACGAGTCTGGTTGAAAGGTGTGAAGCAGGATGAGTCTACTTCAACTCAATACCCATTTTTTTTCCAAAGTTTAAAATGGAATGAAGATGCGCAGTATTTTCACGACACACGTCGTGAAAGACGACGAAGAAGACGAAGAAGACGAAGAAGAAGAAGAAGAAGAAGAAGAAGAAGAAGAAGAAGAAGAAGGAAACTTATTATTTTACATTTTCCACTTTCACATTCACGTCAGCTCCTTTCGGTTGGCGCAGAAATAAGAAACGAAACACATTAAAAGAATCCTAAAGAGCGGCATCGTTGGATTCGCGCATTTGGACAAAGGCGTCGGCGGCAGGAGAGGAGAGGCGCCGGCGAGGCCTTCGCCGATGGCGCAACCGGAAGAAGCCGCCTCAGAGGAAAGAACGTTTCCTCCACGAGGCCATCGCGGCGAGGAGCGATCCGCGCCGGCCTAGGTAACCTGCGTGTTCCGCCGTTGAAGTCACAGCCGCGCGCTGACGTCAGCGCTAGCGGCCGCGCGCGCCGCCTGCCGACGTGGCGCACAGTGGGCCGCAATTGGACAAGTTTTGTGCGATCAACTGCAACCGCCGTCTTTCGTGCACGCGCAGGAACTCCAACTGCGCATGCGCAGACGATCAATCATGCGGGCGATTGCTGTAACGATTCGCCGGGAAAAATTTCCGTGTTAGGGATGCAACATCGATGTTCAAAATTAAAGCATGTAACACTTTGCCCGAAAGCCATCGATGTTTTTGATCTATTATTATTTGATCGGATAATTCAAAAATTATTTGAACTTAATTTATCGATAAAATCAAGATTTTTCCAAAACAAAAAATGTTCATTTTATAAGGATCAATCTTTATAAGGATTAAAATTATTAACGGTTTTTTATTACGATGGTTATTTTTCATTAAAATAAAATATTAACAAAAAAAAAAAACGAACTCTAAATATTGGTGTCAAAAACATCGTCTTCAAAAAATCGGTTTCGTTTCTGTTTCAATCTTTATATTCCATACATACTAGGCCACCTGAAGTGGTTCAGGGCATCACTTGATGTCATTGCGGTACCTCTGACCGGTCATGGGGCTCAAGACCCGCCGATGATATGATTTTCATAGCTTAGTGTCATAGATGGGTGGTGATTGGAGGAGAATTCTAACGACCGGCTGCTCTGATCAGTTTTTCGTGGTTTCTTCGATAAACAACACGCGAATTACGGAGCAGTATTCTAACATACGAGCTACTGACCGCGCGCTATCTTTCCTTCCTCTTCCTCGCCCATTACTTACACACACTTACATGATTCACACTACCACACAGGTCGGAAGACCAGTCAGATGCTTAGAGCTTGTCCCGGCTGAGACAGTGCCCCGCTAACGAGACTCCCGATGGGGGAAAACCCCGCTACCCGAGGAGTAGGTTTGC
Source organism: Gryllus bimaculatus (assembly GCA_017312745.1). Classification (NCBI taxonomy): domain Eukaryota; kingdom Metazoa; phylum Arthropoda; class Insecta; order Orthoptera; family Gryllidae; genus Gryllus; species Gryllus bimaculatus. The sequence goes on from BOPP01000094.1 coordinate 4,950,301, forward strand.
GCCATATCTCACCCCCACAGGGGGAAGATACCGCCCCCTCCCGCGATAAAAACCGGCATTACAACTACAGGAATAATGGCCTTGGCAGTAGACGCGTCTGGAAACACAAATTTATCAATTTGCATGTACAAGATCTGTAAAAATACTGCGAATATTGAATCTAAAGCATTTATTAACTTTTTTTTTTTTTTACTTTTCCACAAATTTTGACACGCGCCACCCTCATATTTAAATACTTTCATTATAATTAACTTATCGCAGCTAGGAATTTATAATTAATAAATATTATTTTTTGTTTCATTTTTATTTATTGGCTGTTCTTTATTTAGTAAATACATATATCTCTGAAAATCGTAAATTATGGAATAGCAGTGAATTCTAGTACTACATTTGAGTAAAACCCTATGTTTATGACATTTTAAATATTTTGCATAGATTTATAATTTTCATGGTTACAGATGATTGCAGTTAAAAAGGCTCTTTAAATGAACATTTTGTTTCCGTAAAAATCGAAGCTTGACACTCCCAAACAAACAAAAATTGCAGCGTTTTAAAATAAGATCTGTTTACCCATCGAAATAGCATGGGTTTAATTTAGTTTCTTTATAATACTGTATAGTATGGTGTACTTTTCGCTTAAAACATGCGATCACAAGATGGTGTATGATGTTAAGTTGGCTAAAATAAAAAGTTAAAAGTTGTAAGTCATCAAGAGTATTACAAAAACGATAAATATTTACACGTTCCATTATCATGTTCTTTTTTTGCAATGCGCGCGTTTTAACTCGCTTGAGGCGGCGGCGGCGGCGAGGCCGGACCAGAGATGTGCCACGCGGCCGGATGGGACAGGAAGGGGACTGCGGGCTGCACGTGCAATGACGCGGAACGCTCTGACCTTCGCATTTAGTTTTAGGCACCGCCAGCCCCACACGTATTCTGAAACCTAATGATCTGGAATTTGGATAGGCCTGTGCTACATTATTACTTTAAAGGAGACATAAAGTGTATAAATAAACCGACAATTCTGTTTACGAACGTGTATGCGTCGAGTCAAACTGCAAAGAAGGGAACGGACGGTGGGAACTAGTACTTTTGTGTGAGGGTTATACTTTCGTATTTCGAGTAAAGAATGTTTTTACCTCTTGAGACCATAGTTACATTCAAAGAATCTGGCATGTATCCCAAACGAGTGTAATCATCAAAATCATTAATTTCCGAACTCCTCAGTAAAGCCGAGTACCAGTCCTCTGATATCTCGTCCCTAACATTCCATCTGGAGAATGACACTAGAAGGGGGAAAAAGGAAAGAAAGGATGATTATTTAAAAGAATAGTAAAAAATATGAATACAAAAAGAATATAAATATACTGGTTAGGTTGAGTATTAGTTATTGACACCCCGAACAATTTTACAATATTTGGAAATCTTTATAGTAACGTAAATAAAGAACTAAAATAGTTGTTATGATGTTTGATCATAAATAGTTATCTTTAAACATAAAAAGGAACTATTTTAACGTCAGATACAGCGGGTTGGGGGAGGGGGGGTCAATGGGGAATCAAGAATTCGCTTCTGATGTACTGTATTCAGGGGTGGGTTAATAAGCATACATGTCTGCCCCGCGCTTCAGTCGGAAGTTGTCACCGAGCGGCACAAGCGCGACTTCATTCAAGGACACAGCTCTGAGGGAACTTCCGCCAGCCCCGAACATCTGGTCTCCATTCATCCACGCTCGAACAAGAAAATACACACGTTCCTGACCTTTTAAAAGAGTGGTCATTTTTGCTTTATTTTACATGTCCGCCCACTCATTTCAAATTTGTCCATGCATAAGCAATTCTTCGTCAATAATTACAATACGAGAGAGAGAAAAGAATCACTGAAATTATATATAGAAATCAAGACAAAAAGTGTTATATTCTCGACCTATCACAAATTACAGTAAGTAATATATTTTCAACATGCAATATTAATAAACCCTTTAATTGCCGGCTTTAACACTCCCGGACATGATTGAGCTTGGATAATATTTTTTCATACGCAGTAAAATTGTTTATTATTTCCTAGTAGTTATACTGTATACAGTTCCACGTATATATACCAGAATATAAACAGTGTGGGAGTTTCCGAGAAGTGTGCACGTCTCCCTACTGCCTCCCTCCCCTCAAAAGTATACAAATTTACCCTCAAGTAATAATTTTAGTTTGTCTCGAAACTTAACAAGCTGAAATGTTTTACTATGAAACATCAACACTTTGAAAAACATTGAATGGATTTGACTTTTACCCCTGTCATAAATAACACAGGTTTTATTAACAGGATTATTTACTTGGTACCAATTTTGAAGTCACACATTAATTAATAACCCACTAATGCTCAACTACTAGTAGGACCCTTGCGAAAACTCAGGCCTTTGAAAACACGTTGTTTTAAAAGAGAAAATTACTCAGTAAGTATTTATAAATTTATTTATTAATGATAAAATCATCTCCAAAAAAAATTTATGTAAACATAATTTCTTCAACCATCCAGAAAAATTTGTATAAAATTGAAGATAAAATAAATAATATTAAAAAGAAACACAAATAGGCCTCGTCCTCTTTACGTTTTATCGTAAAAGATCATTTCTGTATTTTCCTTCAATTTAGTGTTACATAGCACTGTATACTTTTCTGGTGACCCATGCTATGAAGAGGGGATACTAGAAAGAACTAAACTTAAAAAATGTAAAATAAAATTAAAAAAGATCTCATTTTGTAGAATACTGCTTAAGAAACATAATTTGGGACCCTCCTATCCTTCATTTTTCCACACTTATCTCCGCCTGTCCCTCTTCATCCCTCCCTCTACCTGCCCCCCCCCCAATTCTCGTGGCCCTACAGAACTCACCTGTTCCCACAAAACGTGTGACCCGAAGGTGCACATAAACCTGATCTTAAGGACCTTACGTATCGTATGTATATTGCAGTGATATGTTTTTATGTTATCATCTGCAAATCTTCAATTTTTCAATCTTCAATCTGCATCTTCATTTTTTGTCTTAAATCTGTTGGATGCAGTACTGACGACTAATTCCAGCGGTAGCACTCTTACAGGGATTCATGTCGATGGTTTCGTATAAATTGTCTAAAACCAACATCTACCCATACTATAAAGACAGCCTAAAATTAATTAATCCACCCGCTTTCAGTCTTTTTTTCATCTTTTACGTGTTTTCGAATAAAAATGTGTTTAATTACGTGGCATTTTAACCCGTTTAATGCAGTATAAATCATTTCTGGAATATAAAGCCTCCCCCTAAAACTTGTACTTTCGCCCCCCGTGCCTCGCGAATTCTGTCCTGAGCGACGGCGGCGGCGGCGGCCATCTGAATGTCACGGAGCGCGTTTGGCAAGCGGCGAATGACGCAAGCGGGTGATGGCACCCGCACGGGCTTTATGGCGGCCTCTGGAGGCCGTCCACCGCCGCCCCCGCCCCGCCCCCACGCCTCCTCGCTGCCACCGTGGAAAGTAAATACAGAAAGGCCGGAGGGCGACACGGAGATGAGCCGCGCTTTCCCTCCCATCAATCAACAATGGAACAGCGATCGTGTCTTGTCATTTATCAAAAGCAAATGGGACGCCAATTAAGGATCAATTACTTTTCGAACAAAAAAGCCAAAGAAATAAAAATAACCAGAAACACTGTCCACGAAGAAAACATTTTGCGGATGCATTTCAGATATTAATATGTTTGGACTCGTCACTTATGAAATCCTTGAAAGACGTGTGTTTCGTGTTAGTCAAAACCTAATATCAAGAGCATAATAAAGATGTATTTGTGTTTGCTATTCATCATCTCGTGATACTCTTAATTTAAGTAAGCAACGAATCAACGAACACACATTTCATAAAAATCCAGATAGGAGGGAAATTACTAAAAAGTATTACAATTTATAAAAAATATTAAATAATAAAATAATAAAAACATATTATTATTACTTTATAGGTAAGCACCTAACAGGTACGTGCTTTCAAAATGAACCCTTGCAACACAACAAATGCATGTTCATTTTTTCTCAGAAAACATTTAGGAAGAATGTTAGATGCAATAATAATAGGATAACAAACTTCCAACTTCTCAACAAGGCAGATGACTTAACCAACACCTACTCTATAAACTGAAGCCAATTCATTTCCTAACATACGAAAATTATTGTTTCTTATGAAAATGTAAACAAAACGTGACACAATCACATTGCCTCCCACTCTTGTTTCTAAAACTGCACACTTCTTAACATAAAATACCAGGAACAACATCCGTCAAATATTAGTCTTTCAGCAACTTCATTTTCAGGATCCAACCGAACTCCACATGGAGTAGCTGCAGCGCGGGGAATTGGGATCATACTCTTGTCTGTCAACTGACAAATATCTCAAGAGCGTTTTCAAGAAAAAACGAACGATTTAAACCCCAGTGAAATTGAAAAAAACTAATCAATTCATTAACCCGATAAACCTTTCGATTACTATTCACCTCGCCTTCACTTTCTCATCGGCGGAACACGCAACCCTGACAGGTACCGTGGCGCGGGCTATGTAGCCCCAAGGTTGAACTACCCAGTCACGTTTCTGCTGTCCCCAAAACGACGCAGTACCAAGTGCATGTCATTTAAATATTTCGCTGCCTGCGTGGTTGCATTTCGCGCTCCAGCCCCCAGTCCAGGCACGCGAAGAGACGGGACGACTGTCGCTTCACCTCTGACCTACGGGAGAAGAGGCATTTTCACATTCCCAGAGGACACGGCTTTTAGTGGAAGGCCTCGGAATCACTCTTACTGGCTGTGTTCGGCTTTACTACACCACTAAGGACACCCTTTAATCACGACACACAAACAGTAAACAATCTTACTTGACAAGGAGTAACAATGCAAAATAATTCGCAAAAGCCAATCCACGAATAGAGAGCAAAGAAGTCTCAAGAATACATGGTTTAATTAGATTAATTAGTTGTATTAAAATACATTTCACTCTAATCAGATGTACTCACACCGCAAATATAGACTTTATATTAAATCATAATTAAAAATGTTTATATACTGTAAATAAATTAATGTTTATGTTTAAAAGGTATAGTTCGTTGTTTAATTATAGAGAAGAGTTTCTCGAAACATCGATTCAACATTTCTAGCTCTCCTTCATTGCTCTCTAACACACAAGAAAAGGTTACCGCCAATCGTTTGAAATGGTATTGAATTTGAAATTGTTTGAAATAGTATTCTGAAACAATTCACAGAAAAAAAAGGAAATAATTTTTCCAGACCTGCAGTTGAAAATAGATCCAAAACAATATAAGTTAGCGTTTTAATTCTAAACACGAATATGATAAGTATCTTTTTAAAAAATTGACTGGAAAGTATTTGGAAGTGAAAGCAATAAGAGAGGCCACAAGAGTTTCGATTTTTTGATGGAACAAAAAAATATATTCTTCCGGAGAAGAGTTTGCACTCTTTTTTTAATAAAACGAAGGGGAATTACAAAAATGAGCATGTTATGTCTCATCATGGGTCGTGATGATCAATTGAAAAAGGAAGTTTAGTTTTCCGCGCGGGCCAAAGGCCGAAAGGTGGAGGAGCCACGTAGGGTGCCTGGGCCTGGCGCGGGGCTACTCACTTGCCGAAGGCGGAGAGGGCAGCGCAGGTCGGCGATGCACAGTCCTCCGGGGCCGCTGTCTGGGAGCTCACTGCACTTGCGTGGTCGCCGAGGTGCGGCGGTGGCAGAGGCGGCGGCGGGCCGTGCTGGTGGCGGCGTGGCAGGGGGAACGGCTGCGCGCAGTGGGCCCAAAGAGCAATGTGCTCGCAACTCTAGGGAGCACGTTCTGGCAAGCGGCAGAGCAGGCCATATGGCCGAAGCCTCGCCATTATTAATAATAATAATAATAATAATAATAATAATAATAATAATAATAATAATAATAATTATATTATTATTATTATTATTATTATATATTATTTATATTACTATAATTATTTAAAATTTTTGGGAAAACGAGGGACGAATCGACTAATTGACGAACTGAAATGAAGACCATCTTTGCATACGCCGAATATATCGCATATTCCGATTTGCATATTCCGAATGAATGATAAGAAAACTCTTGGAATAGTTTTCTTGGCTAGCTTCCTTGATGTGAATCTTCTGACGCAAATTGTAAATGAGACACCTATCCATGTATGTATTAATTCTGCCACTGGCAGCCACTAATATTAATACTTTTCCAGCAGGGCACATGGAGCTCGCAGCGGTGCCAAGGTCCCCTGCTGGTGGCAGTGGCCCGCTTCGTGGCGTCCCACGAGCTTCTCGGCGTAACTAGCGGCGGGAAAGGTAACACTGGTCAACGTGAGATTTGGTCTCACGAGTATCAATAGATGTAATTAATACAGTTTTTATCTACTTTTCAAATACGTATTAGGAATTTCTCCATCCCCCTCAGAGTGTTTTGATTGTTCTATTAATGTTTTTAAATTATTGATAAACACTTTTTCATTCATTTGTCCATTGTGAAGTAAAATCTCCTACAGCATTGTAAGTATGATGGAACCGAACGAGTTATCTCAAATGGGAGTGTTGCTACTGTTGTGCAGGTTCAGAGATGTTCTATTATTTTCCTTTCAGAAAGTGCGCTCCTACATTTTTGCTCAATCCCGTACTAATCTGACGTACTGAATACTGTGCCCCGATGCGTTGTGGCTCATTTGTGGTTGATTTCCTCATCAACCGCGTCAAACGCGTAGACTTGGGACGAATCAGCCTGTACGTTCCGTTTTCGCAATCTTCGTTGGAGCAGAAGGCGATACACGCGTCTTTTCCTTCCTTTCACACGAATCTATAAATAGAAATAATCATTCGGGAAAAGACCGATCGTAGGATGGCACAAAACTTCGCTCTGATCTTTCGGGAGATTTTGGGGGAGGCTTGGCCCCCTCGCTTAGCTACCCAGAAAAATTTCCCCTTCTTCCAATGTTTTTCACTAGGTCTACTCAGGGCGTTGAAGCACCACTCTTAACATAGCGACATTTGGCACGCAAAGGTACGTGTCGTAATAAAGAGTTACAACGTCATACCTGATGCCTAATGTATCCCTTCCCAAAGAGCGTCGGGAATCGCCCTACATAAAGAGTGTTCGTTGTGGGAGTCTTTAAGTTCACAAATGTAAAATGTTAGCCGATAAACAAGAACGATTACATTTTGCCCAACGCTAATAACATGATTGTCCTATGTGATGCAGTTTCAATTAATTCTTTCCAACATACACACATCTGCCAAGAATGAACCAAAAATATTAGAAACAGCTAAAACATTCGCGAAAAGGATGTTGAAATGTTGAAATTATATCTTAGCCTTATGTTATGTATCAGCTGAGGTGGCTCAGGGTATCAAGGGTAGCAGGATTTTCAGCACTGGCAGCACTTTCAGCAGCTAGAGAGTTAGATCGAATTCAGCCGCTATCAGAAGGATAATTCTAGCGACCGGTTGCTCTGATCGGTAATGTTCTTCGCGATCTTTCCTTCCTCTCCATTTTCCTTACTTACTCACACTTGCTCCCGCACACACAACATTACTGTGTACGTCAAGAAACCAGTCGGGCGCCTAAAGTTTGTCCCTGCTGGGCGGTGCCCCAGCGGTTGGAGATACCTGATTGGAAACAACCCGCCAGCCGACATCTAGGTGGGCGCTAGATCTCGTCATCCAACTCTAGGGGCTGAGGGAAGAAGCGATAAAATGACGAATGAAATGACCGTCTGACATGAATGTTCTTGGGAAAGTTGCCTATTTCAACTTTCTTGATTTGGATTCCTTGACTTGAACATTTCAAAGAGTAGAGAAATAATAAATCGGAAACCTAAATATGGATTGAGTCTCTGGGAGGGTTAAATGAATGCTTCTCAAGCAGGAGACACCAGTAGTACGACGTAATAATTCCCGGTTGCTCGGTTATTTATTTTTCCCGATCGTCTATTAGACAGGGAAGTGAATGAATTCTAGCTTTAGTGTAAAATGAAAGTAATACAAGCCCCTCTTCACTCTGCCCAAACTCACCCCGTTCCGTCTCGCTGCACCCACCCCACTCCGTCCTGATCATCTCCCCCAAGCTTTCTCAACCCCTCTTCGTCCTGCCTGCTCTCCCCAGCCGTTCCGCATCTGCCTCCTCCCGTCCATCCACGCCCAGCGCTTTTCTGTTCCCGATCCGCGTTCCTGCGTTCGCCTGGTCCCGTCTAGCCGCGCCTTGCTCAGCCCCTGTCCGCACCCTTGCAATGCAATTACATAACACGTAAGTGCAGTGCGGGTTGCATTAACGCAAATTTTGTAAATAACTTGGTGAAACCTGTCTTATGGCAGGCGCGAATCCAAGGGGGGGGGGGAATGAGGGAAATCCCCCCCCACACACACACACACAAATTTATCAGAAACAATTCATTTTAACTTGTCACGAAACTTTCAAGCACAAATATTTTCGCATTATCATTAAAACGAATGAAATCGTACCGCGTGTAACCTGCGACGTTTTACAAAATTTGAAAAATACATATTCGACGAAAGCATTTTGAATTTCCCCTCCCAAAATTCGTCTCTAGATCCGCCCCTGCTTACGATCACTAATAATTTCGGAGAATAATAGCTATTAGTACAGGCTTAATAAAGGTATGAGAATATGGGAAAGAACCTAAGTCTCATGTATGATATTTGCAACGACGTAGATGTGCTTGAAGTACGAAGTAATGTTATTACGTTTTTATTTTTACCTAAGATACAAAATAACGAAAAGTTTCCTACACGCGCACAGTTGCATGTGCAACATTTCGTATACAAATAATACTATTATCCTTTTATTGCATTGTCTGTTTCTCGCCACTGTTTGTAGGTTCCCGTTGGGCATTATAGTCATTACTTATGTTAGACTCTATGAAATGTATCAAATGAAGCTTACAGGATCTACTGAAATTCATGTTTATTATTTCATGTATGAATTGGACGGACGTTTTGAAAACGGACGTTTTGAAAACAACAACACTTTTTAAAAATGAGAGGGCCCCAAAGCGTGTATTTCCATTGAAATTTCAAAATTGTGTATCCGCATTACTTACCTAAGCAATGCAAAAGAAAAGATTTCACCCAAATTGAGCTACTTGTTTGATATTATATTACCGTCGAAATAACTAAATCCTCCAGGCCAGTGGCGGCTAGATAAATGAAAGTTCAAGGAAACGTGCACTATTTATAGTTTCTAATCTAAGGTTACCATATTTTTTTCAGTGAAGCTGGAGGCGTTATTTAACTTGAGAGTTAGATTAGGTGATAGTTTGATAGGTAGTATGTGGGACACCACAAACCAGAAATTATTTCATAAAATATTCTTTAAAAACTGCCAAAACATTTGTATCTTTAATTAGTCCAATATTCTACTGTACTAATACTGTACTTATAATATAGCTAAAATTCGTATAAGTAATTTATAATATTATTGCATGCCTTAATTGCCGTATTAACGGCGTCTTGGACGTTACCGTAGCTAGATCTAAAAATGTATTTTTGTAAGATTGCTTTAATCTTTTGTGCACGCGTTCGGCCCAGTGTGCAACTCCGGGCTTCGTGGCGGCGGCGGCGGTGGCGGCGGCGCTGCGATGCAGCAGGCCCTCCGCCACTGCCACGCTCTCCGCTGGCCGCAGCAGCTGGCCGCCGGCGTTGCCACATCCGCGCGTCGCCCCGGGCCCCTTCCGGCCCCGCCTGCGTCCACGGGCGCCTCGCGGATGCGACCCCAGGGAACGTGATTTGGGGATTTTTAAAGGTTAAAGCCCTGTGTCGTCTGACCCTCGCGCCTCGCGCCACGCGAAGGGGAGGCAACGGGGACTGCGTGGCACTAAATCCATCGGTTTAAACCATGGTTATGGGATAGAGCGATGAGAGTGAATGTTGTGCATGAATGCGCAGCATACCAAACCTTTTCCTCTTCTTTCTGTTTATCATTCCATACGTTGTTGTTGTTGTTATTATTATTATTATTATTATTATTATTATTATTATTATTATTATTATTATTATTATTTTGTTTCGCTAATCGGACCATACGATACGTGCATCCCACCGCGGCTCAGACTTGATTACCCGTGTAGGTGCGCGTTACTTTTTGTGTTGTACCCCAGAGAGATGGGATGAAATCATGATGATCGCGATCATTTCACGCGCGAAAGATGAACTAGACACACAAAAAACACGAGGCGGGACTCGAACGCGCGATCTCCGGTCCGAGACCGCTGCGGCACTACTCGGGACTCGATATCGGCATTATTATTATTATTATTATTATTATTATTATTATTATTATTATTATTATTATTATTATTAAGTTTATAGCATTATTTAAAGATCTAAAACTCACTAATAAACGGCATTGGAAAATTTAATCTCTAACTTCAATATTTGAGGTGTCGAAAATAAATTCAACTTTGCAATTTTTACATTTTCAGAGATTTTAATGACAATTGAAACAATACCATTTTCACAAATAAAAATTCTTCTATTCTAGCAAAAAATAAATAAATTTAAAATAATTTAAAAATATTAAAAATATGCAGAAAATGTTGAAAATGTCAGGGGGGCTTTATTCACAGTACTTCCAGAAATTAAAATATCTTAATGATCTCTGAAACGGGACAAAAACTCAAAATTCTTTCTTTATGGGAATGGAAAAGTGGATGGAGGAATCTCAGACCGTCAAATTGGTGCTGTACAGGAAATTATAGTTCATTCGCCAACATTTTGGACTTGCAGAACTTTTTGTATTTCTGTCGTTTTTACGCCACAAAAGTCGTTCGACAAAATGGTTATCAATTTCTTTACAAAAAGACGACACTTCCGTGTACTGCATAATTTATTCATCAAAGTATAAATTACATCTGAAATACACATGTCAATATACTAGTTCATCATGTTGAGATATATGATAAAAAGTATTCGCACATATTCCCTCATTTCACCATCTACACCCCTACACCCATTTCTTCGCATCGCGGACTACGGCTGCAATGAGGGCAGAAGTAAGTTAGAAAAGCTGTGATTAATTACTCTCGAATCGGCCTGTTCATGATTCAAATTGATCAGCGAAAACTCTAACTATATTTTTTGAACATCAAATTGAGACCAACACCTTCAAATTTAGAATAATCACTTTCACGTCGGAATTAAACAAACTGAGAGCTGGAGAGGCGGAGAAGAAGAAAAGGATCAGGAGTAGTTGAGAGGGAGTAGAAGTACAAGGAGGAAGAGAAGAATAAGGCGAGGAACAAAAGAAAAGGGAGAAGTGAAAATGAGAATAAAGGAGACGGAGCGGAGAGGCAGAAGGAAAAGAAGCGGGAGAAAAGAGAGGAAGAGGACGAGAGGGGAAAATCTCGGATATCCCTTTGTTTTCCAATGGGTTAATAAACCAACAATAATCAAACGTTTTGCATTATGCTATTTTCCATTTATTGTTGCTTAATCTCAATTGAAGGTGCATCTCGATAGAAATGTTTAATGTTAATTTTCCCCCTGAGATTAACCTGAATTTGAAGTTCAAAGGCCATACTTCACCCCTGCTTCATATCTGCGCAACTACATTGTCGTTTTTGGTTTGTAGTTTTATTTTCCTTCTTACACTAGAGTACAGGAAGAAAAATATTGGAATCACCTCAACAATACGATCTCGAATTTTCGGTCATAAAATCGTTTGATCTGTAACTTTGCACATACGTCAGCATTAAGTTCTATTAGTGCTGTTTAGATAAAAAATGACTTGTTAGTAGAAATCGAAAAAAAAAAAAAAAAAAAAAAGAAAAAAAAAAACCATAAAAATCGGTCACTTCCTTTTGTCATAACTAGGACTCGGATTCTGATGACATGCCATCTTTTTATTAGTTGCGCTGTAGACGTAGCTAACATGTAAATAAATGTTTATCGTGACATATAGATGATAGAAATGTTTAGTTATCAGAGCCGCTCGTACTTAGGTTGCACAACCCCCAAATAATCGAAAAATATCTCATAATATCTTAGGAATATACATTTTCCTTTTAATGACATTCAATATTCAAGATATTGCTGCAATATCGATGTACATAATATAATTTTGTAACCAAAAAACGTCCAACTGGCGCTCTCTCCGGTATCTGTTGCCTTGTCAGGCATTGCAACACGGTCTTGGGTCTTGGCTGTATTACAGGGTCTAGAGCATTTACTCTTAGGCCCTTCGATTTAACATGATGCTTTTTGGTGATGCAACCAGACGGGTGGCGCTGTTTAGTGCTGTTTAGCACTGCGCAGCGACGGAGGGAGTCTCAGGGGAATAGTATTGTCTTCGTCTGACTCGCCACAACGTGATTTTATGAATTTTGCTTGTTATTGAAAATACACAAGTTCAGACAATTATTGACAGCATTTAATGCATTATTTATAATGTTTTGTGAATTTGTTCTCATTTGATACTAGCTTTACTTTTGGTTTCCATTATTGCTTCATTGTAATACTTTCTAATTAAACTTTAAATAACAAATGTAATAACCCTTACCCTATTAAAAATTCCTAATATTTTATTGTCTAAACTTTTGTGTGCCCATTTCTTATACCCTTCACTTGTCTTTTCCGAACATTCATTCATTCATTTAATAAAAGATTTTAATTATTATATAATAACCCAGAGTTCGAGTGACTGTGTATCTTTCCTAAACGGTTCTTTGTTTATTTATTTATTCTTCCCAGGTCTGCTACCAGCATAGTTCCTTGGATTTTTTTTTAGAAATAAACACTTTGTACTTTCAGCCTTGCACCTTCGACTGTTTCTCTTTTTATTAAAAAAGTCAGTTTTTAGTTACCTTATTGCTCCTTTTTAGTCATCATTGTGATGCATCTGAATGGACTATTAAAAAGTATCAAAAATTCCCAACAGGGGCTCCAATATTTTTCCTTAAACTTTTGGGAGGGTTAGCAACAGATACAGTAACTGCAACAGATAGGTAACATAAAGGTAATGCTATTTTGCTCTATTTTGTTTTTTCAAAAATTACCAAATGTAATTTTTTTGTTTTGTATTTCATGCCGTTAATATTTATATTAGCTGTGAAGTATATACATTATTGTATTTATGAGTACATGTGATTCAAATGATGTGGTTTAAAAGTTTCTCGGAAACTCATTATCTTCATGTGAAAATGAGCCCAAACTTCTGAATTTTCAGAAAGATTCAACGCCATTTTTGAAAACAGTTCAAAATTTTTTCTTGAAATTTTATGAATGGTGAGTGTTAAATGAACTAAACTACACAACACCAATACAACTATGGTGTATTCTTTTTTATTTAAAAAAAAAACAAACATAAATGTAATTTTTTTAAATATCTCTCATGTTATTAATATTTACATTACTAGCAATTTGTATCCCTATTGTATTTTAAATCATTTCTTACATATTTTCTCAAAAACTCAAAAGTTTGAAGTGAAAATGAGCTTCAACACATGCACTTACAGAATGCTTAAATAACATTTTCTCAAAAGGAGCTCCAAATTTTTCAAAGAAAATTTCCATTTAGAACAAGGTTGTACCCTCCTATAACATACTTAAGAGTCATGTTTCAGTTCTACCATTAGGAAATAGAAAAATTGAGAAATTGTGAAAAAATAGTTTGGGTGGTGATAGATGGTAGCTGGAAAGAGAGTGGGGCCAAACCAAAAACCTAACCCAAACCTAAGATACTATGAAATTAACTAGAATGAGTAAGTGTGTGCCATTCTGTAGCACTACTAGTTTAATGTGTATATTTTCCTATTATGAAAATTTTACTGCATATAAATCCAGGGTCTATTTATAGCCCAAGAGTCATAATGATTGCATTATAACATTTCATTACAACACGAAAAGAAAGGCGTTCTTTAAAACAATCTAGTAATGATACTATCTCAAATAAACTAACACTCATTTAAAATAACATGAAAAAAAATTAAAATGATTGGAATCACAATTATTGTATAAACATTCAAGTTTAAATGATTTTGGAATCAATATTGCCTTATAAAAATTGCTTCATTAATAACTACTAGAACTTGATCTCAGCACTAAAATTGTTCCCGCTACAATAGTCCCTTTTTACTTCCAATAGGAAACAATAAGTGCCTAGTTGAAGAACATAATTTTCTATCACAACTTGTTGATCAGCAAATACTACTAATCTATTTTCAAACCCATATTTTATCATTACCACACTCCATTCCTATCAGGAAATTATTTAGATCATATTCAATAATAACAAAAATCAAAGCAGAATCTTCCTAAGAACTTAAACATTTTAATAGTATTTGAATTTAAATCAGAAAGATATATTGCTTTCAACTCTTTCCATTTTTTCATGCCATAAAAAAGTACAACTTTTGAGATTTTATTTCAGTTGCCATTTGGTTATTTGCAAATTTTCTGGGATTTAAGTAAATTCAACATAAATGAAGAATATTATGAATTAAGAAATTACAGTGGCAATTACTGTTTTAAGATTCAATTTAATAAATTTTAACATGTTTCATTGAAGGAATAACAATAATAATAATAATAATAAGGAGGAGGAGAAGGAGAAGAAGAAAGAAGTAGGAAAGAAGAAAAAAGAAAAGTAATGTCTTAAAAACATCTTGTAGAGATCTTCCTACGATGAGTCTAAATCCAAATAAAATCCATATTAAATTGTTGTATAAGCTGTTTACTTTCATCAATACAAGGAAGTAAAAATATGTTATCTATATTCTTTGGAATAAAAATAAAGTACACAGTAAATACATGATCATATTTATATATATCACTGTTACAATGGTAAAATTTTAGGCAAGTTCGCTTTGGAGGGCTTTGCAATTGCCTTTGGATGGCTTACAATGCAGCACCTGCGTTATTATTGCATACCTTAATATCAAAATATTGTAAATGTAACATCTAACCTGATCTCAAAACAAAAATATTGAACTTTCCACAAAATACATTCCTCAGAATAATTATAGGATCTTGTATAAGGAACAAAGGTGGCTTGTACTCTTGTCACAGTAAATGGTCCTCAACAGCAAAGTATCTATCACTAAAATCACAGAATGCAGAGTATCCACCACTACACTATTTGGTTTATATTCAAATGCAGATTGCTAATATCACTAAAGACTCACATTAAAAATAGAGTACAAAATTTTTCACAAAAGAATTTACTGATAGACTACCTGTATTTTTAAGAACATTTCTCCTCTTTGGCAAACCATGCCATTCACAAAATAATCACAGAAAAAAATTAATTCACTGATACCAATGACAATTTCAAACATTAAAAATTATACATTGTCCACTAGGTAAAACAGTTTATCCAGTGACCTGCCCATACATACTACATCTTTGCCATGTACATATTTAAAGTTAATTTTTCAAAGAGTCATGATAAAAACATTTTATCCTTTAAAAAATCGAGCACTAGTCAAAATTAATGGCTATTCCAAATATTTGTCAAACTTTTTTGAGAGTATGTTGTAAATTATCTGAACACAAAAAATTCCACTTTTTGAAATAAAAAACACTACTCACAGCCACTTTTATTCATTACATTTTGATGATATCGCATAGCAGCAATTCCATAACATGTACTCAATATTTTGCAATGCCCACCAGCCCAACTCAGAATCTTTTTGAATCAAGATGTATACATCTTACTAATGAGTTTTTCGTTAGGTGGAGTCAACAGGGCAATTTGAACATGTTCTCTGAGTGTTAATTGTTTTGGCAAAGTAAAAGGTTTTTCTATTTCCACAAAAGAAATTTTAAATGGGAAAACATGTATCCCGAGTGATTGTGATACATAATGGTAATTGTTTAATTTTGTTTTGATGAAGGAATTTCTACACAAAAGTAAAAATAAATATTTGAAAGAAATCCCAACCTGCAATATTCCAGTTTCTCAAGAAACTTTGAACAAATGACTTAAACTATCTGAAATAATTCAAAGTAACATCAATTCTCAAATTTACAATTTAGATTTTGAACTTAGGAAAAATGAAGGTTGCTCCTAAATAAAACTGAGTCGTTGTAATGTATACATATTCTCTCATTTAAAATATCGAATTGTTAGTCGTATAAATTTCTTCTGAGCGGGTGCAGCTTTTGTTCAAATTTTACTATTTGTCTATATTTACCTTTCAATTAAAAGTTTTAATGAAATGGAAAAACATTGACTTTGTCACACATTCTTCTTTTAATAAATTTTTAAAAATATCACATTTTTGGCTATCATAATCAAATTTCAAGTACTAAATGTTTTTCACGTTTCTTTAAAAAACAACAAAAAACAACTAATCTATTAATAATGAATAATTTATGAAAGTTCTCAAATGATTTCATAACGACCCATAACACAAATCAGTGCTGTGAATGAATTTTCGGAACACATTGCAATTCTATTCTCTTTCTACACAATGCATGTGAGTAGTAAAGTTTTAAAAATTATTCATTCATCAAAGTCAATTAAACTGTAATTTTGCATGAGATAAACACTTTCCAATGGAAGATAAAAGCTGAAAATAGATTAAAATTGAATATTCAGAAAATCCAAACATATACAACATTAATCAACCAATTCAAAGTGTTCTAAAGTAATGGAGAAAGTCTGTGGAGCAGTGGTTTTTTAAATGTTGGAAATTCTTCCATTCTCCATGTTTAGTATAAATTTTCCAAGGTAATGCAATGTCTTTGTTGTATAGCCATTATTTCAAAGAGCAGTTCACATTATCAGTTCTATTCTCAAAGTTCATACCACCAGTAAAACACACTCCTAGAAGAGCTGTCCCAAAATGTAAATGACTAGACCTACAGTAATACACAATGACAGTATTGAAACTTACTTTGTAGGACAGGCTGCATAATTCTCATTTAGTGCATTGACAAACAAATATCATAATCTGTCCCTTCAGAGGAGTTTTCAAATTTTCAAGAAGCAAAACATTAAATATACAATTCTTTTGAGCAGTAGACTACACAAAGGCTAATAACACAAACTTACAAAGCAAACTTCAAAGCACTTTAATATATCATTCCAGTTAAAGAATTCAATAAAGAAATCTAGGATCTATAATATATTCTCTCTGACTTCAGTCAAAGTCTTTCAAAAGTTCCTATGACTTCAATCAAAAATTCAAATGATTTAATGGAAATACTATCTTTGATCAGCACTTAACTTGTGCATCAAACAGCAAAATAATCACCAGTGTATAATATCAAGCTGTGAAACTATAATTCTTATGATAAATAAGATGTACCAAAGATGAAATAATATTAACTCAACATATAATTATAAAATTAACTGAAGTAAATGTAACAATATAACATTCTCATGAAGAATACCTCAAAAGACAAAATTTTACAATAAATGCAAAATATCACTTCTTGAGCAATATACCACCCAAGAAAGATTACTAACAATGCTCAAATTACACTAATAGGATTATCTGTATGTCAAATTTATATTCTTTGACAATGTACTAGGCACTCATTCTATCATTAAAAGTATCAATTTAATTCAATAGAGTTCACTGAAATTGTCTGTAGAAACAGGCTACTTGTATATAAAGGCAGATTTACAATAATACACACCAGTACAGTGATTAGTCAGAGAGAAAAAACACCATTTGTAATTCTCCCTAAAACTGTTCTCCTCATAAAAAAAAAAAGTTCGAGACTGCATTTGTAACACTTTAAATTGTTTTGACTACAAAAATATAGTCCTATACAATATGAGGGCGTTCTATACTCATAAAATTAAAAACAAACCCTTCTGTATACATAGCACAAACACTATAAAAAGAAGTATACTGCTATGATCATGGACACTCACTACAAGAATTTCCATTCTATTAATAGGATCTTTTTATTTAATTCCTTTCATTAAGCTCACATCTTGAACTATTTGCTACACACACTGCATACACACACATTAAATACATTAACATTTTTAATAATGAAAATAAAGGAAGTGGCATCATTCAAGCTACTGAAGTCAGGTCAATCAATTTCTCAAGACAATGCAAACACCAAAAAGTAAGTAGGATGGTAATTCACACACAATAAATTTAAACTTGTCACTGAAATGCAGCTTCGTAATAGAGTAACCAACATACAATAGTTCCAATGAGAAAATTGCTCAAAGTATAAATTACTTCACCTGGGAATACATCTGGGTCTTCTAGTACAGAGAAAAATTGAATACTTACATTTCTCAGTTACTTAATATTTTCGAAGGTGATTATGAGCAATTTTAAGTCAGAAACTAATTTTGAATGGAAATTGTTCATTTGAGCTGTCCACTCAGGTGAAAAGCAGTTCATCATCCGCTTACATTATGTTTCTCAACCCCCAGGTCTTTGGCAATCTCTTCCACCAAAAAGTCTTTCTGTAATTTTCATGCTCAGAACATTTTCCATAGATTCCATTCTTTTTACTGATAACATTCCACAGAGATACAGCATTCTTTTGTTGTAATGTTTTAGTAATTGGTAACCAATTTAAATATAATTTTACATTTATCACCAATATAAAATGATATACGCCAATGTGTGTGAAAACTTGCAATTGTGAATGTTTTGTAATCAATGATTTTAATGAATGAACTTTTAAGGAAATGGGATATATATATATATATATGAATGTGTGAATGTTTTGTAATCAATGATTTTAATGAATGAACTTTTAAGGAAATTTTCATTCATTAAAATCATTGATTACAAAACATTCACAATTGCAAGTTATATATATATATATATATATATATATATATATATATATATATATATATATATATATCAATGCACACGTTGAAACAATTTGAGAGCAAGGATCCCCTTTTCAAGTCTGATCTGCTACCTCTCTACGTGCAGTATTTAATAACGCTACTGATGGATTCACATAATCAAGGGATAATCACATCAGCAAAATTATGTTGAAATAGCAAGTAAAACTAAAATCAATCTAGGGCTAACGGACTACACAGTATGTGCAATTAGTGAACATTAAGATGAAGCAATTAGCAACCAAGTTGGGTCATTTAATAAAATGAGATTTTGTCAGCAATGAATACAAGGAAATTGGACAAATTTCATTCACCTGAATTTCTAAGAAATTCCATTTTTTAACAACACTTTACAGTGACTTAACAGTATATGATGATAAAACATCATTGGTGAGTTTGACAGGGTCTATGAAAATAAGACTTAAAAACTTTAATCTTTCATTAATTCATAATTTTCAACCTTTTCATTTCAATACATATTCTATGAATTTGCTTAGTAATTAATATCAAAAGAACACGGAAATTAAAAACAATCATATTTAATAAACAGAATATTGATTTTATAGGAAACAATATTTCAAATAAATGGAGATAGTACACAACACTCCTTACTCAATATACAAAGGGGATGGGGAAATATAATGGTAACCCAAATTGAGTGTAAACTGAGACATAAATGCTCACTAATGTTTCACTCAGTTGTTTTCGCCAATTACAGTGGGTTTCTACAGATTGAATATAACAAGGTTCTATCATTTGTAGTCGTAAAACTGTACTCTTTGAAGTTTACCATTATTTTCATTACAAGCTTAAAAGAATACAAATTTGAAGGTTATCATTATATTCACCTATACCCTTCATTAACATCTCTTTCACCTTTCCAAATAAAAAACATTCCACTATGTACATAGAGAGCAAAATAAAAAGTCATATGGATTACCATAACAAGTGCGGGAGATATGAATTATTGTATTTCCTATATCCTTAATGCGGTTCATTTTCTACTAGTAATTGAAGTACAACTTAGACTTCCGAGTAACTTCAACTTGCCCATACTACTTGTGAAAATCAAAGAACTTTAATGAAAACTATTGTAACATATATATCACAAATGACATGAATATAAACGCAGAAGATCAGTAATTAGTATATGAACAATTTGAAAGTTAGTCAAGTCAGACTATCATTAAAATAATTCTAAGCATGAAAGGTTTCATTTAATACTGTTATTCATTGCTGCATTTACATAAATCTATGAGTACATAATGCCATTTGAGAGTAAGTACAATCTCAACTGAAATGAAAGGAAATGTACATTTTTACAGTGATATTACAATGGTTTTCAAAAGTATTTCATACTTTTTAGAATGCATTTTGTGGAAAAGTTTCTGAAATATTCTACTAAAATACATAAATTATACTTGACACCAACGTTACAAATACAAATATAGATGGTTTCTTACAAAAGAAATTTCGAAATGAGCAATCTTTAGTCAATAAGCCAAGTGCTAGCAGGTGAGCAGCAGAGTTTTTTACAAAACTGGCAATATCAGCCCTTTTCAAATCACATGCATAAATAGTTCAATGCCACAATAAGAAAATTCCATTCCATTTTAAATAAATTAAAAAAATAAATACATGACTGAGAGAGAACTTGTCCATATATACAAATAGAATACACATCAGAAACTGACTTTGTATAGTGCAAATGAGTATTGCTATATATTGTCACTATAAGTATAAAGATAACCTACAGATATCAGTTCACTTGCAAAGGATCATTAAAAAAATATCTGCATACACAACATACCACTCATTTGATATTTCAACAGTTTTACTTAGGAATCCTAGTTTATAACCACATATCATGAAAATATACCTTCCTTAGAGCCTCATTGTAGGTCCAATGTTTTGTACAGGAATCTTCAGAATTCAACAATACGATGAAATTTTTATGAAGATTATCTTGTATCTCATTACGTTACTGTAAATCCTGGGGACCGCTGCTGTAAATTTTCTCCATTATTCATAAGATCTTCATCAGCTAATAACAGGACATCAGCTTCTGAATCATCACGTTTATCCTTTTTTATTTTGCGATACCGTATCTTAACTCTTTGCAGAAGTCCAGGGTCAGTCTTATGATTTCTACTATTATGTCTCATTAAAAAGTTGTCTGTTACCCAGAACATAAGAGCCTGAAAAAACAGAAATTATTAATAAGAGATCTTGACAGTACTTCAAGTAAACAATAAAAACTTGTACTTACATTGACAAAGAATGGAATAATAAGCATGACTATAGCCAATTCAATTTTTGGGTTAGTTATCGGTGAAAGGATAAATTCTCTTACTTCATCCCAAAAATCAAGCTGAATAAGCAGTGTTATACATACTTTAACAATAACCATAAGCATTACATATAAACAACATTGGCTAAGCCATGCATTTATTGATGGAGGTTTACCTGAAACATGCAAAAAAAACAAAACAATTTCAGGTGAATTTTTCATTATGTGCCATAAAATTCACAATTCCTGATTCCACTTACCATACTCTCCAAAGTTGATAGCTTCCCATCTTTTCACCCTGGCTAAATACTGTGAAAATCGTATGCCCACATATATAATTGCAAGTCCCACAGAAGAATCCAATAAGAAATTAATGATATACCTATTGAGAAAAAGAAATTAAAAGTTATTAAAGAAAATGTACAAGGATAAGCAGATACAAGGTGGTGATTACAAGCCACACAGGTTTAGTGAGAATAATGAAATCGGTGTGAACCAAAGAAGAAATACTTTTGGGAAAAGGAAAGTGTCAAAAATAAAATATTTAAGAATTTCATTGACACAATCTGGCATACCAATTTCATTACTATTTTCAATCTTACCATGTACATGGATCGCCGTGAAATTTACTAGCCAAATAAACATTAGCTAGATGGATGACTAAAGCACCCATTCCTTGCTTGGACGTATCATAAAACCATATTAACCATGGGCGTCTCTCATACCGTGGCTCACAGAATCGTTTCACTGAAAAAAGGTAAGTTTCTTAAGTTTTCGGAAGACGTAATACCAAAAACTATCCAGGTCGGGGGTTGGTCTGAACTATCCAGTACTAATCTATTACAACTTACATATCAAACAGGTAAACGCCAAACACGCCAATAACACCTGCAAAAACCATCCGAACATATCCGTAAGAGCATCTTTGTCACAATGAGGATCATCTTCCGTTTCTATTTTTGTTTCATTCATTGGTAATTTTCATTTACTAAATCTCTCACTTCATACACTCAACCCTGATGCATACACATTCGCGAAAGTGCTCACTACACTCATGACTAATACTCGTAGTGAAACGCTTGACGGGTCAAGAAGTTCATACTGAATCCCCTTCTGAATAACGTTGTGCATAATATAGTGACATACACAACAATTACGCTTGTCTTCAGAAATTTAGCAATTGAATTAACATCATATTTCGAACAAGTGTGTTCTTTTCAAAACGCATTTTAGTGACTGTCTTGACATCGGCACGTACAGGCAGTGTCAAAAGTACTGTTCATTGAACAGTGTTCAATGTAACATGAGTATTTTTTCTTCTTTGCTCATTTACAATAAAAGTATAGTATTCAAGAATATATTAGAAACCTGCCAAACATTTCATAAAAATCCACGTCAACTCAAATAAAGCTCAGATATGATTAAATTTTCATTGAAAATGGTTCTACACAAAGCAAATGCTACAAAAAAATTCACAGAGAAAATATTGAACTTTTCTGTTCATAGAACCTTTTTTCTAGTTTAATTGATCATTAACGAGTTCAGACGCACAAATTAACATTTTCATTTAAGATCAAAAGAAACCACACAATTATCTGGACAAAATACAAAATAAAACACTGTGTGAAAAAACGTAAGAATTTTAGCTATCCTGTAATTGGTATAACTTTTTTATGGCAATGTTCAGATCACGTGACTTCTATAAAGTGTTTCTTATCAGACCGTCATGTCTGCGCCTGCTGTGCGCAGCAAGTGGCGAGCAAGAAGCACTATCGTTTGGTCATGCTTAATGCAAATCATGTTATTTTATTTAGAAAACTTCACTGCCCAGGTACATATTGCAATAATGAAACACATACATTCGTATTCAAAACAATACTCGCAGATGGTAGCAGACTGGCTGCCGCGAAGCACACGCCGTATCAGACTTCCAGAACGACCAACTTTACACAAAGAACTCATAAAATGTAGGTTTTGAATCAACAATCCTAAAATCAAATGAAAATAAATTCTCCAAATATAAACAATGCATTGAATGAAGTTGTTTACTTTCAGTAACATGCGAAATTCATAAAATTTGATTGCAGCTGGAGTCAGACGAAGACAGAATATTGGTATTCCCCTCGATCTGCCTCGGACACCGCGCAGAGCACGGTGACAAGATCCCCCATCCACTTGGTTGGGCCACCATAGGCACTATGTTGACGCTGGTTACGCGTAGGGCCGAATAGTTCATGCAGTATTACAGCCAGAGATGGGCAAAAATCTTGAAAAAAGTATTTCAAATACAAAGTACATCGTCGAAAGTATTTTAGATACCAAATACAAAATACTTCAATTAAAATTATTCGAGATAAAAAATTTGCATTTTAAAGGACTGTTGAAAGTACAAAATACAACCAATCAATGACGGCATGTAGGATAGTGCCAGTGCGCAATGGTACCATCAACAAAAAGGAAAGAAATGAAAATTTTCATCACAAATGTGTATAAAGTATCGTTTCTTCAAAAATATTATTCTTTATAGTTGTTGGGGCTGCGAAGTATAGCTTGAGTTTTTTGGGAGAGCTTTTTGAAATATCAGAAACTGCAGAAGAAACAGCTACATATCTTTTTGATTCTTTGCAAGGGAAGTTTCCCAAAACGACAGATAATGAAGACGGTTAGCACCTTAGACAGTTAGAAGGTTGGGATCATTATGTATCGAAAAAATTGTCAGAATTACCTTTGTCAGGGTGAACGAAAAGCATTTCTATATAGCATGTAATTGTCGTGTGTAATGCAATTCGCACGGGGATCGCATGAAAACACGTTTTGGAAATGTAATACCAACTTTACGTAATAATACAACATTCAGTGCAAAAAACACGCGCGTATTATTTAGCATCTACAGTGGAGAGGCGATTGGTTGTGAAATGCTGGGCTGCTCTGATTTTTCAACACTATGATTCTGCCGCGTCTTAAATGGAAAATGCTTTATTCTCAGAACCTGTCAACAAAGCAAAAAGTTTCCTGCGCGGCGCGTGGGAGGTGACGCGACCTTCCGCTCATCTTTGAGAGCAGTTCAAAGTGCGTGTCATCTAAGAGTTTCATTCGAAAAAATGAACTCTTCCTCTTTGTGAGAGAGAGTTCTCGGTTTATCTCGAAGGCGCGACGTTTGAAATGTATGTTCTTCGCCCTTAAAAATCCTTAAAAGTCCAAAAAATCGCCAAAACGATTGAATTTCTAGTATGGCGCCAAATTTGAATTTAGCCTTGGAAGTGATTATTTCAACGAGGGTTTAGTCTTTCGATGATCAATCCATACTCCCTTAATACGCCCAGGACGCAGTGCTGTCTGTCGGCCTCTCTCTCAACCGCTGAGTTCGATGGCACAGTTTCTGGCAAATTAACAATGTGTTGGTTTATATGCTCTTTTGGATGAGGTGTCAAAACGAAACTGGCTCTGCGGATCACGTTTCACTCCAGAGAAAGCGCTAAGAGAACTGTCTTCATCCAACCAATTCTTTATCGTTTAGCGTTGTACAGGTATTTCGGACGACATTCATTATATTAAGCACATGAAGTGGCGGCGAACAATGTGGAGGTATAGACTCCCACCTCCCCATTTCTTCCGTGTTCTTCTTAACACAACTCACAAAGTTGTAGGATCTCAAACTTTCAGGCAGGGCAGTTATTATTTGTTACTATTATTTTTATTTGTTATCAGTTTAAAATTAAATAGAAAATTTAAAAAAACTGACAAGATAATATTTGTGGTACATGCATTAGTTTTTAGAGATAACTAAACTACTTAAAAAAAACAAATAATTACAAAAAAGGTTTCTGAGAGACGATATAATTTTCAACATTATTTATTGGTGATATTGTAGCAAGAACTGGCACTAACCACAGAATTCTATACTAAATGGCACTGCATAGTACTTCAGTGTCAAAATTTATTCTACATTCTAGTGAAATCTCTTCGTTAGGAGAGCTTGCAATAGTGTCAAATAAAATCAGGGCAATTCTAAAAAGGGCAAGTGCAAATAAATTTTCATATCTCTTTTGAAACGTCAGGAAAGTTGAGTTTCGTTATGAATGAGTATCTACTTGATTAAGCGCCCAACTGGGGGGCTGACGTTCTCGATTAAAGACAGTGAATTGGAACCAGCCTATTCGAAAAAACATTTGGAGGTTGCAAAACTTGTTTTTTAGCTCAGCAAATGCTGTAGTCTGTACAATTATTGCAGGAAAAAGTACTGTTCAGGGTATCTACAAACTAAAGAGAAGAAACTACATGTTAGTCTTGGGTCGATTAATTGTGAGAGTAAGTACAAGTTGTAAGTCCGTTCGTCCGCCCGCCGTCGCCGTGCCGTCGCCGTCCGTCCTCGTCGTCGTTGCGTCGTGCTGTGGTCGTCGTGTGGTCATCCAAAATAGCTGAAAAATATCCATGA
>BOPP01000095.1:0-68320 GCA_017312745.1 Gryllus bimaculatus
GTGGGAGTCGCCAGATCTGTGCAGGATCTGCGAGCGCTTTACGAAGGTCTGTGTTATTGCCATCCGCATACGGAGTTAGGAGAGGTTTCACACCAGGATCCAGCCGATTATTTTTCGGGAGGTGGGGGTATATTTTAGTATACATATATTTTTGTAAATCATAAATGTATTTGTTATTCTATTGTATATTATTTAGAAATTTACCAGATGAACCCTTTAAAGCAGGTAAACGTCGTTTTGAGATCAAAAATAGAGTTGTAGGATAAAACAGCTCGTGGGTATACTCCGCTCATTCTTTCCGGTATTTGAACCCGGAAGATCTTAGAGCAAGGTGGATGACTTTAGAAGTAAAATATATCTAAAATAAGATGTGAGGGGATGGAATAATGGTGATATTTACAGAATTAGTTATTTTTTTTAAAAAAAATAGTTTCAAAACGGATACGTTATTTTGAGTAATGCCTCAAACAATTTTAAGATCATATTCGAAGGAAGACGGAAAAATGTGAAAAAGATAGTTATGTACTACGTACTATTACAAACCGTTTACCTCGGTCTGTAATAGTAGTATAGCATCTCTAGGTTGGTATCTGTTGAAAAATAGATTGAGATGCAAAGTGACGAAAGCAGCTGAAAAGAATTCTGATTTGTAATATTTGTTTGAATTATTTTTAGACACGAATGACACAGTAGTGTTGATAAAAGTTGGTTGTAGATTATTGGAATGTGTGTTGAATATTTAGAATAACTAGAGTAATGATTAATTAGTTTGTCTACGATTAGATTTGAGGCAAGTTTTCAAAAGGGTTTACATATTTTTCAGAGTACGTATAACTTCCACAATCACTAGCTGCGTGAAAGTCTTTACAGTTTATGCACTGTGGCCAAAGGTTTTGAAATTTTTACTTTCTCGCGCTTAATTCGTAAGAACTAGTGGTGTTACAGAATGGCGCAGATTTTCCCGTATTAGTTTTTTCTATTTCCTTTGGTCTCAGCTAGCTACTCAAACTTGCCACATACTCTTGACTACTTCCATCAATTGTCGCCCAAACTACATTTCTTTGAAATCTTCTTAATTTTTCGATTTTCTAATAACAGAACGGAAATATTATGTTAAGAATATTAAAGAACAGTTAAACCTCATCCTAAATGGCAATTTTGTTTGATAAATTTGGAGCGGTATTAAGAAAATGGCGCTTAGGCGCTACAGTAAATTCGAAATTTGAAGCTCTTTTTCACAGAAAATTTTTCAGTTTTCAAAAAACTTCACTTGAAGTCATATGTAGCACTTTAACTCACAAATACAATATTGTTTATAAATTTGTGAAAATGTGCATATTATCGGCGTGCAAGATCTTTCAAAAAAATTACATTAGTGTAATTTTTCAAAAAAATAAAAACAACAAACGAAATGATCTTAACGTCATATTAAAGAGTGCAATTAGCATTAACTTTTCGAAAAGTTTGAAAAAAAGTGGAGTCATTTTTGATAAACTGGCGTTTGAGCGTTTCTGAAATTGTAAAACTTTGAGCTAGTGTTGACAGAAAACTGAGTTTCGAGAACCTTTATAAGACATTATTTAAAGCACATGTACTCATAAATATAATACTGTAAACAAGGAGAATAGTGCAAGTCTCAATTTTGATGAAATTTCAGATTTTTTGAAAATGACAAAATTGTAGTTTTTTGCCGTCTTCCTACAATTACAATATTGATGATATACAATTTTATCCTCAATGAAATGTTAAGAAAATATGATTTTTATATTTTTTAAGTCAATTTTTTCTCAATTTTTTTTTTATTTTCTCCTCGTTTGTTTCAAAGGACGGTAAAAATGATGTTACTCCCATTTTCGGTAAACCCTTCAAATTTTTGAAAATTGAAAAAAGTTAACCATTCAAATTGCAGAATCGCTGGTATAGTTTATATATATATATAAATATATACTAGTATTAGTATGATAATATGATATATATATATAAAAGAGACAGAGAGAGAGAGGGAGAGAGAAAATTGTTCTTAAAATCAGAGTTCAATGAAAAAGGCCACGTAATTTTTTGAAACTAGTAGTTTTTACGCAATTGGTTTTTACGTAATCTGGTTGAAATTAACGCAAATTATAAAAACAACAATTTCTCAAATACCGCTTCAATTTTTTTTAAAAAATATGGTATCCCCGGTTAAAACAAGGGACGCTGAAAACAATAATGGAGGACTCATTTTCGTTGCTCTCTCTGAATTTTCGAAAATTTCATGTTAGAAATATTGTGTTGAGACAATTCTAGTTTTAAGCGTCGGTCCGAGTTAGTACGTCATAGCGGCTGCATTGGAGTAGATGTAAGGTGCACGTCGAGTTAACTCGCAGTAGTTGTGTTCGAGTGTCAGTGTGAAAAAATGCTGGTTAAAAACACTTTCGCAAGTTAATGTGGTAGTATACTATTGTAGAGCAATTACAAATAATGCGAGAAAGTTTGCGTGCTTGGAACACCACTAGTTTGGAATAGTGTTGATTTCCTAAGATTTGACACACCTCTCTTGAAAAGCACAGTTGGCTTGTAAATGGCCATACCTTTGACATTTCTTTAACTTACAGACCTAGCAACAAACTTACGAGACTTCGAACAGTTGTGAGAAACTGTCCTAGACTGTTGCGCTACAATGTACTACGTTCACACCTAGAGAGCCTGATATCGGTGAGAGATGTCGCAAAAAAAAATCGCTTTATGCGCTTTTAATTTGTACTTAACAACTTAATGCTATTATAGAGAAAAAAAAATAGAAAAGATAAGCGGTGCTGGAGAAAGACTAGAGATTAGAATTAGACGTTGGCTCTGGATTTTTAATTTTTTTTTAAGGATGAAATCATCGGTTTTTGAAATTCACAACTCGTAGGGCATCTCTGAGATTCCATAACAAAATCCCTATTTGACTCACAAATGCCCACGCGTTTTCCTGGTATTCCCTGTAAAATAAAGTTTTCAGTGTTGAACCGATCCGAGATACTTTTATATTTTTATATAATGTTGACGTTATAATATTATAGGATTGTCATACATTTGGCATTTTACTGATTTAAAATAGCTAGTGCTGTTCGTGCATTCGTGATATCTTCCAGTCGCATAGTGATTTTAAAACAATGAGTGATTTGGATAATTCACAAATACCGCACCTATTTGATGACACTAGTTCTGATTAAATAACACCTCTTTAAAAATTAGTGATTTTTTTTACTTCTAAACTTATGCCTATGAAATTCCAAAATAATGAACCTTATTTATAGAATTTATTTCTTACTTTAATGTCAATGCAATAGTTCTGAAATATGCATTTAATAAACTATTAATTCCATATGAGGGGTCCGAAAAACAATTATATATTGGTTGGCAGTGGTCTCCTGTGACTGACGAAATCAGTTAAGAGCTAGAACGAGGGAATGCATAGTATCTGCTACGAGATGTGCCGCCATTTTTTATTGTCATCTTAGAGATGCCTTACGAGTTGTGGGACCTCGCAGTGCACAGAAACATCCGACCGCAGAGTGCTTTCATTGGTGGAATATCACAGATGCCCCACGAGTGCAAAGGGCTGGTCTTTGTTGTTTGTTATGTTCACTGCACAACATGAATAGGTTTTCTTTCGTTAATGAACAATCTGCATTAAATCATTACCGAGCCTTTTTTGAGAATACGTAAGGGGTAAGTCTTTAATTACCATTGATTACAATTTTCCGTTGGGTTTGTTTATGAACAATATTGATGTTTTCATCACAGAAATTTCGAAAGTTAAGAAAGTCATCGTCTATAGGGAATTATTTTAACTGTATCTTCGTCTGGTTTCGTTGTAAAGTCATTTTCAGCTATATTTT
Organism: Gryllus bimaculatus; assembly: GCA_017312745.1. Taxonomy (NCBI): domain Eukaryota; kingdom Metazoa; phylum Arthropoda; class Insecta; order Orthoptera; family Gryllidae; genus Gryllus; species Gryllus bimaculatus. Next base: position 3,867 of record BOPP01000095.1, read on the forward strand.
AAATGTCGTCTAATAGTTTAATATATTTATGAACTGGATGATCATTTGGGGAGAGGATTTTAATTGAAACAGGTTGCAGTTCATAGTAATTCATGTTTTAATGTTCTAGAGTTTTAGGATTCCATAAAAATGTTATCTGGTATATTAAATACAATTCCACTTTCACCTCTTTGTATTGTGGCGTCGTCGGGTGCGAGTAAAACAGACACGGATTTGTTCTGTACAGATTTATTGTCAAGTTTTTATACCCTATCTACACTCCTCAGAAACTAGCGCTGCACATCCCTGAGGCATACCCGCCTCAGTCTGACGCAGACCCTAACGGCTTGGCGCTGCTCCTGGTCCCTCGTCCTGAAGCTCGCGATAATCCCTGGCGGGTGATAAGTGCCTTCCGCACCGCAATTCCATTCGAAAACAAATGACCACGGCTGGTTACTCTCCAGGCGCCTCGCGAGGGGTTACATGACAGATCTCCCATGCCGGCGGCGTCATCTCATCCCGAAACGTGGGCATGTTTGCAATTTCGAGCCCAGCTGCCCCGCGGCTGGACTCACCCATCATCTCCCTCTGCGCCAGTTGACACCCACGTTCCGAGACACGTCCACCCCGGCCCTTGAGGAGGGCCCTCCCCTGGTGGCCTTCCCCTTGCCCCAAAGGACTGCCCCCGCCCCCTAGCTGGCCTCCCGACATTTGTGGTCCATCTGGCCCAATGGCACGACGTTACAGTATAATATTTCGTTTTTTGGTTTCATTCCCATATTCATGGATAATGGTACCTATTGAAAGTGATTCTCAAGATGGAAGACAGCACGTTAGTAAGTCTATTGCTCTCGAACACTGAGGTTGATGCGTCAGTTTCGTCACGTTGCATACTGTTGAGAAAGCTGCCAAAGCTGTAGTTGATCTTGTTGATGGAAACTTTCTTGGTTTTCTTGGAAGTGCTGTAGTTGAAGTTGTTTCAGTTGTCGGCGATGATAAATTAATCGTTACTCCTGCCGTTGAATGATAGTTTGTTGTTGATACTGAATAGTTGAAGTAGGCACACACGTATCTTCGTTTGCGTCTTCCATGTCCGATGCAGGGGGATTCTGGTCGAGTCCAGAGCTTAGACGCACGGTCTAACTAGAGCTGGGAACTTTATGTGAGCGTTTAGTTGTGAAATGTGCATGCAAATATGCCACAAAAATGTTGAAATATGCACAGAAATTGTTAAGATATGCAGGATTTGTTCACAGCAGCAACTAGGACACGGCATCTAAAAATATACAAAAACATTCGTATATATGCCGAAACGTTCAAAGTATCCAAAAAATGCTTAATATGGAAAAACGTTTTTTTTTCTCTTATTTTCAATATTTTGCCATGAAACACACATATTTGGAGTTCAAGGAAGATAAGACCTTTAACAAAAGACATGCAATGGCATAAACTTCCCAGCTCTACTTACAACACACATCTGGATAAATAAACATATTACTTACCTCGTTGACAGAATCCCGTTCCACGACAGAGTCGAATTCAGACTGGTCAATAGGCGCTTGAACAGATTGCTCGTCTTCGACTTTTTGTCAATCGTCTAGAACCACTACTTTTTGTCAATCGAGTTAACACTGTGTATAAAAGGGATTATATTGTAAGACACCAAAATAGGAATCGGAAATTTCGTGCCATTAAGAACGTGAAGATTGAAAAGTAATTGAAAATCACTACTTGCTCTCATTTTATTAGGGGCTTTATTAGAATAATTATTTTCGCCTAATTTTCTTAGAAGAAAACGGGGTTATGTGAAAGATCCGTGAACGCTTATAGATATTTTGAGTAGAAAACTCACATTTTCGACAAAAGTATTTTTTAAATGTTCTATTCAAAAATAAATTGTCAGTTATAGTTATTTAGTAACATTGTTTACCTAACGCGCAAAATCACGGGTAAATGAAACGATTAAACTATATATTAGTAAAATTAATTTTGAATTAAAATTAAGAATGAATGCTTTTGCATGGCCGATTACATTCGGTCTCATAATTTACTAGATAATCACTGTTATTCTGGAAGTACACCTACAGGGAAATTTATTCTTAATTACGAAGTATCAATGTCGTAGTAGTAGTACACGCCTATTATAATACACGTATTATAATAGGCATAATGTTGTTACACGAAGGAACACTGCAGGCGTTGTGAATTTCTTCGTACACGCGAGGTTTGCGTTGCTAGGATAAACAAATGGTATCTAAGATATCTCATGCTGGCAATCCTTACAAAGTTGGAGGTAAAATTAAACTATATGATGATGATGATGTGATTTCGGGAGATAACTATTACATTGTCGATGCTGGTGTATTTTCTTTCGCATTGTTACGTTATCACGACGTCCACCGATTTCGACAGCCAGAACTTCCTGGACTCATCTCGGCCTTCCGGATGAACTCGGACAAGTCATGATGTAGATCGCCACATTCATTCAACGAAATAGACTGTTATTGGGCATAGTTACTATCGTGTAGTGCTGTGCATATTCCTTATGATGTGTCCACTACCTCCCCATTAAATGTGCACGCTGTTGGTGTAAGTAATTCTTACTTTCCACTTTGTGCGATTACAATACATCTTTTTTTTCCTTTTTTTTCTTCTTTTAAACTTTGCGGTTTTCCCAACTTCAGTTGATGCACGAAAAATGATAATCAATGTAAGTGTTCAAAGAAGTGACAAATAAGTGTTATAAAACAATAAGATCTTACAATTATAATTTTGATAGTGCCTGTGGTTTGTGACTGCCTTACAAAAACCTGCCTGATAAAAACAAAACAAAACAAAGCTATTGGTTAATTGGAAATAATAAAAGTAGTACATACTTCAGTATTTTAAAATCCTTAGATTCATAATTATACTTCATTTTGTTTAATAAAAGGTTTGCCACAAAAAGGAAAACATGACACATAAAGGAAAAGCAACTGATGCTTCATCCAGCATTGAAAGTTCATATGGAAAAAGTACTGCATCAAAACTAGCTTCAACGCATCCTGATTTAATAATAGAAGGAGATGTACAAATACTGGGTAGTGTGTAAGTAAATTATTCGTATTACCCTTCAAATTTTCATGCAATTTGTGAGCTGAAATTCTTTGTTCCACAAATGATAATTTGTAAATAATTTCCTTGATTAGAGAGACACCATCTGAAGTGTTAAGTATTAAATACACTTCAGGTTACCAATATTTGGCAGTCGGCATGACCAATGGAACAATTGATTTGTATACAATGCCTACTGGTGTTCTAGTCCGTAACTTAGCTGAAAAAGATAAAGGCTCAGTGGGTCCTGTAACAAATATAAAACATGGCATGACCCCACTTCATGTAAGGAACATAACTGCAACACGTTAGTATCTTCAACCATCTATTCTTTTGTTTGCAATTATTACTGTGTACATCAACCAGATAATTGTCTTTCACTTGTGTAGATGTTGACGGTACTATTAAATGCTGGGATATACACAGTGGATCTATTAAATATTCTATCAGGGAGAAACGTCAAGTACTTGGTCTTGCTTATCATCCTCAGTTGGCCAAATTTATAACATTTGGTGAAGATGCAAGAATACATCTGTATGATGAGGAGTCTTCTTGTCTAGAAGGAGTGTATGAACCCACGTTAGTATTTTGTATTTCTCTTAAAGTTTATTCCTCTCTCCCTATTTCAAAATTAAATTTTAAAATTTCAAATTCCAGTGATCTTCCAGAAGCAGTAGATGGTCATGTTTCTCGAGTATTCTCTGGCTGTTTCAATCCAGCGATGCCTTATGAATTTATAACTGGTGGATGGGATGATACAATTCAAGTGTGGGATACTAGAGTGAATCAGTCTATAAGGCACATGTCAGGGGCTCATATTTGTGGTGATGGTTTAGATATTAATTCATCTGGAAAACAAGCAAGTATACTAAAGTCTAAATATTGCAATTATTGTTTTGATGAAATTCTGAATTTACAATACTTTTCATATGGTTGTCTCTATGTGAAATTTGCTTGAAATCTTACAAACTATAGGTAGTCAGTTTTTCATGGCAAAAAACAAACCCTCATCAACTGTGGGACTACGCAACAGGGAAACTACTCATGAATTTTGAAGTGGACACCCACAATTCAATGGTATGAACTTAATTATTTCCTTGAAACAAGGCTTTTGCTTACATGTGTATAGAAACAGATTTAAATGACAAATTTATAACATTTAGAAATTTTTGAAAAGTAATCAATCGAAAAAGTTTACAGTGATTAAAATAAAATTCTTTCATAATCTGGAAAATATTTCCTGAGTTTTAAATTAACCTGTTAATGTACCTAATGTAATATTAGCAAGACTGAATCATTATGGCTCACAATGAAAAAAAAATTAATAACAAATACAGAAATTATTTATTGTTTAAAGTTATCACTTGCTCAGAAAAGAATGGTGGACTGCCAGTTGTTTTATCAAACTTATTTTTTAGGAGTTCTGAACACATGTGCACTGCAAATTATCCATTTGTTTTCATAATTTCTGTATTCAGCTCTACTGTGGACAGTTTCTTCCGAAAGATGTTATGGTAATGGGTGGTACGGATCAAAATTTAATTCGAATAGTGGACAAGTCAAATTTAACTGCAAGTATTTGATGTTAAAATAATTTAGCATTTATGCATGCCAAATATAAGAATAGTTTTCAAAGGCAGTTTTTTTAATTTAATTGAATGATTTCTTTCATGAACAGGCTGTATGCAGAATTCGTAATCTTCCAGTGGGAGTATATTCACTTGATGTTGGTGGAATAGTGAAACGCAAAACACAACCCAAAACTCCAGATTTAGTTGTCATGCCAAAAATTAGTTTCTGCTCTGGGAAGAAAGTGTATGAATTTGATTTCAGTATTTAATACTGATATTATTGTATATCCATTTCAATATTATGTTTATTATTTTTTGAAGTTTATGATTATATATAAATATTATGATTTTTTCAATTTCGGTGTTTGCAACTTAATCAATAATAAAATATTGTCTCATTTAACTTTCTTGTGGAACTAAAAATATCCTATCAGCATTCCTACTTTAATATAAGATGGATAAGAAGTTTGATAAACAACACGTAAAAAATTCAACTCAAGCAATAAACAATATATATACTTGTTTCATATAAACTATGGTACAAAATTTTACACACAGATCACAAAACATTTACACAAAAGCAAGAACAAAGAAAACTTTTAAGACTTGGGCACTAGTTTCAACTTCTGTGCTTCATCTTCTATTGTACTTGCCCAATACTTCTTGAAAAGATTGACACTCAACACATCACTTGTATTTCTGCTGTAGTAACACATACACACACTTCACTATTGTCACATTAGAGTTTCAGATTTTTAGCTGCTTTGTCACTCGCAAGCTTTTTAAGACTAGATTTCTTGACATTGATTTCCTTTACAGTTTTAATACCTTCTGTTCATCAGCAAACAACTATAATAGTTTTACACAGTGACAAGAAATTTAACACTGCAGGCACAATAGGAAGAGAATAAAAATAAAATTAAAACGCAGTCTTTTTCCATAATAATTATTAACATTTTAAAAGCTGTGCCATAATTAAGCTAATTGGAAAATGTGATGTGTTTTGGTCCATCCAACATAGTTAGAAATGTATAAATTCAGAATAAAATACCAATATACAGCAAAATGTCAATTAGCACAGCATTGTACTAACATGGTGAACACTTAAATAACAGAAAACATGGAATTTTATGAAACTCAACATGGAACATTTTTGCAATATATATCATAAGTAACATATACTCGCGTATTGTCTTGAGGAAAATGATAAAGAGTGCAAAAGAAAAAGAGAATAAAGAATTGTCAAAATTTTTGGAATTGGGAATTTAGCGTCAATTAGTGAATTCCAGAGATCCCAACTGAGAAGTTGCTAAAATGTTTAAAGTACAAATATATTTTCCAACTTACGCTTTCTCATTGTTAATATTTCTGATAACACTCAATAAATATATCATAAAAAGAATGAAAGCAAGACTGAACAACTTGCTGTATATTCAGTATTTCTGCCACAATACATGATTTGTCATTTAGAAAACTAATTTTTTATTTTTCAACAAACATTTAATTTGCTCAGGAAAGACAAGTAATAAAACCATTCACACAAGTCACAAATTCTAAAGAAACTGCCCCTCAGAATCTGTGATAATAACCTCTCTAAAAAAATATAAATTACTAGCGTTAATGAACCATTCATTCACTCAAAACGGTTTTCACAGCCAGGCCTGCCAACATTGTCACATAGTATTATAGACAGGGTTATTGTGCCGAGGCTTATTAATTGCCAATCGTGACAGAGGATGGGTGCTGCCATGTTGCTGTTTCTTGCTTGCAGCCATTGCCATGACACTTGCAACCACTGCTGAAGGAGTAGTAGAGGCAACAGGTGCAGGGGCTGGAGGTCGATGGAAGTCATCACCACTTTCCTTCCTTTCACAGCCTCCACTCGTGCCATTTTTTATATTATGTATGTACAAAGGACCTTTGTTGAAATGGGAATTGTTCTGATTATGAATAGTGCCAATATCTAAACTTGATTTTCGGGGGGGAACGCATGGTTGGTTTAAAGCATTTTCCAACTTGCGAGGAATGTTTTCATTTTCAGAGATAAACCTCATTCTGTTTCCAGATGTTGGTGATGGAATTTTATTTTTGCCCTCTTGATATTTTTCTACTAGTTTTCTAACTGATAGATCTTCAGTTGTGCTTGCTGGACTCAGACTATCAGGAGATTTACACTCTGGATGTACACTCACAGGAGATGATGGTAAACTTCTCACCTTAATGTTATCGGATCTTTTTGATTTTGATTCACCACTGGATTCTATTTCATTGACACAATTGTCCCCAGACACTAAAGGTTTCTCAGTCTTTGACACAGACTTAGCTTCAAATTCCTTTTTTAAATTTTGCACAAGTCCAGACACACTTTTTTGTGCATCTTTATCTGCCACCCGAGATGGCAATGCAGAGTCTTTGGTTAAATTAACAGCATCATCATTTGACATGCTTTTATTTGATATGTTAGTTAAATTTTCTAAGACTTTCTTCTGTTGTTTCACTGAAGAACACTGTGATTTGAGTACAGAAATGGGACTAGTAGTTGAACTTAGGGGATCTACAGAAACTGACAGGACACACAAAGGACTCGCACACACGGTTGACACAACTGGTACTGAGTTTGAAGATGTTGACACAATACTGTTCATAAGGTTAGGTGTTGATGTTGTTGGGGCACTACTAGAAAGAGGACACACACTATCAACAAGGGAGTTGGATGACATACTTAGTGGGCAGGAAAAGTCATTCTCACTGTAACCTGGATTTCTGCATATGGCACTTGATTGAGATGCTTCTTGTCCACAGATTTTTGAAGAATCTAAAATAGTAATATTAGGTTGTGATGTAGTCATTTTGTCTGAAGAAGTATTCAATGCTTCATTATGTGAACAGAGAGTTGGGGAACTAGCATAGTGAATTAGGGCACTGTTTTGTCCATCAAAAGGTAGGATGAGAGTAACTGGAGTTTTGTCCACTGCACAGAGGTCACGATGCTGATCAGATGAGGGAAATGGGAAGCCCGCACTTGACAACAACCTGTCTGAAGAAGGATTTTGATATGGCCTGGGAGCATGGATCTTCATGTTCATGCTAGTGGGTGCATCTGTTGACCGACTAGGTGATTGAGATACACTGGGTCCTGAAGAGGGAGGGGAAGCTGAACTACAACGAGGTTGGCTATCAGAACACACACGCTTTACAGTGTTTGTGCCTTCTTCCAACTTCTGCTTTGTTCTCTTAACTGTCCCCTGATACCAGGGAATGTCTTGACGATCATATGCAAACATGCCACTACTGCTACTGCCAAACAAATCTTCCATTGCTTGCTCTTTTTCACCTTGCTCAGTTACAAATTGCATTGTAGGAGGTCTCATGTCATATGAGCCCCAAGAACTGTTTCTCGATGGAAGGGTTCCCCCATATGTCCATCTTGTGTCTCCAGAGCCCCATGAACTCTGCCTAGAGGGAGCATTTCGAGGTTCACCCTGATAACCAAGCACAACAGCACTGTCATACGAGCTCCAAGAACTTTGCCGTGAAGGACATTCTCGAGCTATTTCTGATGTAATTTCAGTTACATAAGAAGGAGCCAAAGGCAAAGCTCCTGTTGTAATTGGTATTGCAGCAACAGAAGCTCTCTGTTGTTTACGTTCTTCCCTATCAAATACTCTATCCACTTGTGCAGAAAAAGGATCACCTTCCTTTCTTGTTCCAACTCTTTCATTAGTTTCTAATTTGTTAGACACAGATGTCTGTGAAATTTCTCTTTCTTCACTACCATCCAAAAGTTTAACTTCAGAAATATATATAGGAGTATCATATTTGACTTCTGAAAGTTCAGGCACTCTCTTCTCCACTAGTTCAGTGGATGAAGTCCAGACTAGGTTTTCAGTGCTAGGCACAAAGGAGGATACTGAAGTGAGAGGTCTCACTTGTTCAACAGCACATGTTGTTGGAGATTCTTTCTCTCCTGGATCCCAAATTTCCTTTTTGACTAGGACTGCTGTCAACATCTGAGGAGCAAGTTTTGTCTGTGACATCACAGGTTCTTCTTCTTCCTCATTATCCTTTCCTGTAGTATTATGTACACATTCATTCTCATCCCCCTCTTCTTGTTCTGTAGGGGAACTTGGCTTTGAGCCATTTGATTCAAATTGAGTGGTTAGATTAAGAACCATTCCTTTTCTATCTACTACAGTCTTCTTACCAGTAGTAGTCGAAACCTGACCACTTTGTAATTCCAGTTCATTCACTCTATGTTTTACAGAAGGAACAACAGCTCCAGGAGATGCTGGAAGGTGAACCACTTTATTTTGGGACACACTGTATGCTTGACCATTCTTGCATGGCATTCGGTAATTGCGAGCTTCTGGTTCTGAAGGTGCCTTGTCCCCTGCATGAGCCGGTTGTGGGTTTGCAACAGAAGGGGTAGCAGGCTCAGCTGGAGTAGTTTCTGCTACTTTTACTACAATATTTTCTGGAGCAACAGGTGAAGACTGTTCTTTAACAGATGAAGAAACCTCCAAATGAAGTTGTTCCAAGGACACAGAAGCAGGACCTGCACAAAACACAATAACATTTTAGAAAGTATCAATAAATTTATACATTTATTCTAGTATTGATAATCATGAACAATTTGTATCTCAAGAATCGTATCCACCAAATCCTTGGATGTATTGGTATCACTAATTTTTTAATATTTAAAACAGAAAAGCAATAAACTCATATTATATATAAAAAAAATCCTTTAAAATATAAAATAACTTGTTGCATCATATACCTACTCACAATACTTTTCATGCATTATGTTTTCATTAAAATATTCAGTTTCTATACTGTGAAAATTTTAGAAATACGAGGTAGTTTTAAGTTTTCAACTGACAGTATATATATTTACCTGGTACAGCATTCCCAGATAGGAGAGCGTTTGCTGAATTATTGTCTGGAGACCAGGACTTTGGTCGATTTCCTTGCTTCCCAAGTTCAAGACCAGATACTCGTAGGTTCCATGATGGTTCAGCTAATAAACTTGCACCATCTGGTTCTGTATGAGACTCAGATGGGCCCGACATAGTGCCTGTTTCACCTACACTTCGACTGCTTCCTGTCTGTTCAGATTTGGCAGATAGTCCGGGAGATTTCAAATTTGTTTCAGATTTAGATCTCTGAAGTTTTTCCCTGTTCTTCATGGCATCTAAAATACCCTGATAAGTTTCTAATTGAGATACAAAACTTGTATTTGGTTTTATACAGGTTCGCTTTTGCTTAACGTAATCAAAAGCCCGTTTGTAATCCCAATTATAAGCCTTCATGGCATAAGCAATAACAACTGAAGCAGATCTACTGACACCCATCTTGCAGTGTACAAGTACTTTTGAACCTTCTTTCCTGAAAAGATAACAATTTTGTTACTCACTTATTATTAGGTTGAATATACTTTTTGAATGCTATAATTTGCTTTTGGAAACAGAATAATGTAAATAAACAATTAATTCAATTTCTATAATCTATATCTTTTTAACAATTCAATTGAAAGAACTTACTGAGCATTTGTAATGTATTTGAAAGTATTATCCCAGTGTTTCAGCAAATCTGTCTTCTCATCATCATAAACCCGGATGTTCTGATAATTGAACATTCCAGGGAAGAAGTTATCTATTTCTCTGGTCACATTAAGAATGTGCCTTACACTGGAAAACACAAAGTCATAATTTTTTTAATACACATTAAACTGGTGTTTATAAATGCAAAAGAATTATGTTATTACACTATAATTTGATTTTTTTACCCATTCTTTTGAAGCTCTTCTAGATTGGAGGCATTCCATTCAGAACCCAAATAAACATGTTCGAAGACTTCAGTTGCAGCATCCATTTGACCAAGAATTGTAAGCATTTCCTGATCAATGAAGGACTTGTATTCCCCCAAATCCATATCAAGATCTTCTTCCAAACGAGATCTAATGTACTTTGATGTAACTTCATCCAAGTCTACAGACATCATGATTTCTTTCAATGTACTTCTGATCACACATTCAGTTTCTTCACGTTCTCGTGGTCTGCAAAATATTGAAAAAATGTTTAATTAGGTGCTTTCAAGCAAACAAATTTATTTCAAACAATCTTTATGAATACCTATGTTTCAAAAATTCAACATACTACCAAAAACTATGAAAAGTTGTGTTTCTATAATAAAATTACTTGGATATATGTTGAAATTGTACACATTAAACATGTGTATTTGAAAGTCCAAAGAGCAATAATGAATTTATATCACTTAAGGAAATAATTCAAAACTTCCGATATAATCATTATGAAACATTTCTTTAAGAAAGTAGTACATTTGAAATCTATAAAACAGGACAGTTGCGAAGAGAAAAATATAAGAATTACTAAAAATATTGAATTTATTTTGTAAACTTAAATCAGCATTTCATTGTCAACAAGTACTCTCACTCCATATTAAGAGATCCTATGTGAAAGCCACCCTTAGCCCAATACTTACTTTGTGCGCACGGAGTCAGGCGAGGGGGGCCTGCGTGACTCCAGGCTGTCCATGGCATGCCACTCATTGAGACAGCTGCGGTCTGATTCAATTCGCTGCTCATAGTAGCTCACCCAGTCGTGGGTCAGCCCTCCTTGGAAGTAGTTCTGCTCACGGGCCTTGCAGCTCACTTTGTGAAGGGTCTGCAATGCCGACCTGTTGAAGACAAATGAGAAAAAAATTAGTAATTGAAATGCAAGTTTCTGCAACATTCAATATTTAATTTGGAAATTTGAACACTATTTAAAGGAGTAAAAAAGGGAAAGGAGACGTGTAAATTTCTTAAATACAAAGTAATTTGAAACATATAAACTCGAGAAAACATGCCATTTAATAGCAATTTTTAAGTTTCTGCAACATTACAAAATTATGGATTTCTGAGTAAAGTTCAAGAACTGTGTTCTACGTGATAAACAGCGGTATTCCTGTGATTCACTTGTAGATACGAAGTGTATAGAAGCGCATCAGCTACTACAAAGAAGAAATACGGATACGTTTATTTCTTTCCTTGCCTCGGTTTAAATTTGTTAACTGAAATATTGTCGAATTCGCGGCAGTTCCGAATCCAAATCGGACGGCCCTCCCAAGGCGATAGTTCAGAGCCCGACCGCCTGATGGCAACACCTGCGTTCGTGCGGGGCGGCCCGACGAGCTAAGGCGCCAGGGGCGGAGGGAACGGGCGTGGGCGCCCGCAGCATCCGGCGAGCGGAGCGGGCCAGTTGCGCCAAGGCCACGCGTGCACGCACACAAGGCCACGCACTCGCATACGGAGATGGTTCGACGCGTGCGTGATGGATCGCGCCGCTAGGCAGGCACCAATAGCAAATTGCGAATGTACTACGCTCCTAGACACGAGTCTCGAGGTTTTATTGCACGAACCCACTGGAACGGGAAGGAGCTTTTCCATACTAAATACGAATACTTTCATTATACGCAATCCCTTTCACATTGCACTTTACAATTACTTGCCAAAATCTATTTCACGTGTGTCCAATGGCGTTGTCATTGTCCAGTGAAAGGAAAAGAACCAGACAACGGTCTTAAACGGAACCGCTGGAGTTCCTGCTTTTCCACATTTTGTTAGCGACAATTTAAAAAGTTAAATCGAGAAAATCCTATGTGAGTCTCAGCGAGTATCATTTTAAGACGATCACGATAATATAATTTTATCAATGCATAAGCAACTCTAGTATCAAAATCCTGTACGACGTTGACAATTCCTGTTTAATACAAGCGAAACCCTCGACAAGTCAAGGAATGGACGCGGTCGGGTCACCGGCCGACGCGGTTCAGTTTAGGAAGGACAGGGATAAAACTCTCCCTCCAGACCAAGCTGTTGCATTACGAACCATGCACTCTCTTTAGGCAATGCGCCGCACTTCCACAGATAACGAGACAATCCCGTTTGTACAATATCATGGTAGTATCATTGATTAATGTATTTGACTGATAAAGTATTGATTAATGTATTTTCTAGGCATTTATTTCAAAGAAAGCGTCTGAAGACAACTTTTTTTAAGGGGCCAAAACCTTACCTCCGATTTCAATGTATTTCGAGAATAAATTTAGTAGATTATTCGTTAACACTGTTCTTCACAAAGTAATACGTTACGTCGGGAAGGTGACATTCCTGCCAAGTTGGAAAGACTTCGAAACCAATCTTGATTCCCACGCAGGCAAACTATTAATGAACTAATCTCCCTCCCCGCCCCATCGACCTTCCCTTTCGCGATTTCCGTCAAATTTATGGCTCATTTTAGTTACGGAGTCACTAGACGGACAACCGGGCAGGCAGTGACAGGGGCAACGAGCACTCCATACCGCGAGCCCACGAAAGGGGCTTCAGCGTGGCGGCCGCCTCCACCTCCGGCTCGGGCTGTCTCCGCCACCGCTGCCCGCACCACTACTGGTTCTGTCCAAATGTTCTGCCCGCACGCGGCCGCGAGAGAACGAGGCGGGCTCGCGGGGCGCGCGGTTCGCGGCGGCGGCGGCGGTGGCGGCGGGGATGGCGGCGACGCAGCCCCAGCGCTCAACGGCGGCGGCAACCGCCGCTGCCGCTTCCTAACATGGCCACGCGGGCGGCCGCGGCCGCGGCGCAGCGCGGGCTGCTTTCTTCTGGGGGCCTTGCTCAACGGAGGAGCGCGCCGCGCCGCCCTGCGCCAGGCACCCACTTGCGCACCGGCCGACCTGCCTGCCATGAGGATGCACGCACCCGCTCCACCCCCGACCCCGGCCGACACGCACCCTCCAGGCAACCGGCCTTCCCCCTCCGGACCGAAATATATGCACATAACCACGAGTAGATTCTCACGAGGGTGGGTTTCACTGTTTACCCGGTAGGCGATTCAAATTTCCAGAAACTACTATTAGTATGATAAAGAAATAGTTAATTTGAAACAAAATTATTTTAATTAAGTATTGCAATGAAACGTCTATCAACAAAAATACAACAAAATGGGGTTTCGTTTTCCCTTTATGAATGACATGCACAGATTTCAAATTTTTAGAAAAATGTCCAACTGACAGATGTCTCTTGATCCGCAATCGATTCATGAATTTTCAACATTTTCGTTTGGAAATATTCTAGCATCCTGTTGACAAGTTTCCAGATTTTCGACATTCAGATCTATAACATATCCGCTATAACATCTACTAATTTACTGAAACATCAATATTTACTTTCGTATTAACACTTTACAACGTTAGCATGTAATGGCTAGAAAGGTTTAAAATTTAACATTTTTCTCTAAAATACAGCTTAAAATTCATGTAATCAGTAGATAAATCTTTTTTTAAAATTATTAAAAACCAAACAAAATTATAAGCTGAACATACAGTCAGTCACTATTTTTCATGAGCCCATACCCCTTTCGAGAAAATCCCACTGGTCGATCGCGACATTTGCTGAAGTCATACGCACTCAGGGGACAGAAGTTTATCCAACCTGGAGAGACAGAACGTCACATTTTATCGATCCAGATTTTATGCTCAAGCACACAACTAGAAATAAGATACTGTCTCCAAAGTGACTAAAGAGGGCGAGATGTCGAGTTTTTTGTAGCGAAAGTTTCTTCACTTACTGACCTCAATCGGGAACTGGAGCTTCAATTCTTATATTCACTTTTTCCATATTAAAGCGTTTCTGATATCAATTCGTACTGTATTAATTCTATTATTTTTTTAAAAAAAATCTCCTCAATATTTTTATTTTACGACGCAGAATATGTTCTGTGTTTGAACTTGTTCAGAAAACGTCAATTAGTTGACGGTTGCAGTCACTTTAACAGAGTTGTTATAAAACGAAATTTCGGAAAGATTTTTCCACACGTATCTCAGAACCCCGGACTCAATCCTATCAATCATTTGGCCACCCTTTCAACGGTCCCCAACTAATCCTCCACTCGACCTGTTCACAACGGCAGCCCCACAGGGTGGCTCGCAAGTGTTTGGGGTGGCGGTTGCTCCCCCTCGAGACTTGCAGGCTGTGCACGGTGGTTGCCGAAGCCGCCGCCTGGCTCGACTCCAGAGCGTCACCAGTATTTCTCTCCAGATTGGCAACACTCCGAGCGCGCACGAGGAAGGATTAACTATTCCGACAGCGGAGTAGAAGTCGTTAAGTCCTTACAGAGCGGCTGTCCTAGCTTCGTGAACTAGGATTACAAAGCACAAGAAGCAATTTGGCTCGCATAGTTATGGGTCACATATCCAGGGCGAATCACGGTTGATCTTTGAGGGCAGAAACTGCGGATGCAAAACAACCTTCTGTATAATGTCAACAACAATGACAATCTTTAATGTCATGAAGTTTACGACATGAGAGAAAATTGAACTCATCGACAAGATACAGTATTGTAAAAATCTTGAGTATCACAGCTTGTAAAACGCATGACCAATCGGAAGCACAAACAACACTCGGTCGCGAGCGGGTTCCACACGATGTCAAATTTTTCGTTAATCGTTACGACGTGGGGTAACAATCTTTACAGGTAATCCAACTCCAACAGCCACATCACAACACTATATTCCACACAAGAAGGACGAATACACACCCGGAGTACCGCCCCATGCTCTCCACATGCGGCGCCACGACGGTGCTGCGGCGAATGGTGCCGGCGAGCGGCAAGCTGAGGGGCCCCGGCGCGGCGGGGGCGACGGCGGGCGAGGCGTGAGTGCGCGTCCGACCGACCGGCGGCGTCGCTCGCGTGAGACTAACTGAAGCGGCGGCGGCGGCGCGCGCGCGTCGGGCCCGGCGCTCCCTCGCTCTCCCGCGCCGCGCCGCGACGCCGACCGAGAGAGGGGGGCCCGCGCGGCGCCGCCGCCGCCGCCGGGTGGGGGGCCGCGCTCGGGGGCCGGCCGCCTTATTTAGCCATCCGCCTTGTGTGGGCCGGTTTCGGCAGCGGCGGCGCGGGGTGCGCAGGAGGCGGGAAGAGGAGGAGGAGGAGGAGGGGCAGTCGGCGCGAAGACGCGACGGGAGCGTGTGGCGCGTCGAGAGCCGCGCCGCTTCACGCAAGGCACATCGCGAGCGCGAGGGAGCGACGGAGATAGACGCGCGGGTAGAAGAGGTTTACTGTCGGCACTTTCGGTGATTTCACGCTTCTCCATGCAGCGGTGTGAAACAAGAGGACACCTGACGGGAAAGATACCGCAATGCATGACGAGCAGACATATTTAGAGATTCCATTCTTGCCTTTACATCTCGAGATGCCGGAGTTAAAAATGAGAACATTGCTTATTTCGTGAGGGAGAAATTTGAGCGACATGAGCCATCAATGGGCTTGGGTGAGGAATGTTATCGTCGAACACCTTTTGTTCGATCTTCACATCGCCAAAATAACTGATGTTTCCAAGTATGTCATTTCTAGCTGGTCCACTGAGAAGAAATATCAGATGATAAGACGAAACCTAAATTCATCGTATTCGGAACATAGAAAACTGCGGGTCGAAAAATACATTATGTAAGAGCTTCACGGATATTTACATTTTATTGCACCTTTTTGAAACTATTTCAGTCGCTCAACTAGGAAGGCATATTGGGAATTCGAAAACGAAGATGATAAACGTCGTTGTTCCCCAAAGGTCCACTTTCGCCCGCGAGGCGCAGCCAGCGGAGGCAGCAGGCGAGGCGGCGCGGGGAGGCGGATCGCATCGAGCGGGAACGCCTTTCGCGGCGGGACAGGGCGCGCGGAGCGGAGCGGCGTCCGCCTGCCTGCCCTCCGCAGGTGCCGCGTCCGCGGTCGTGCCCGTAAACGTATCGGCGCGCTTCTTACGCCACAAGCAAGCAGTCCGCACCGCGCGCCTCCGCGAGCGATTCCGCGGCCAACAGACGCCGGCGCCTCCGCCAACAGCGCCGCCGTTGCCGCCGCGCCGTCGGGAGAAACGCGGCCAAATAAGGCGCGCGACGTCTCCCCGGCCGAAACAAGGTTAGAGCCTTGGCCGCTGCCGCAGGCTACGGTGCCGGTGTCGGTGCCGGTGTCGGTGCCGGTGCCAGCGGCGGCGAAAGGTCGGCCGGCGCGGATTCGGGAAGTGCTGGCGGTGGCTGAACGCCCGTGGCCCGCTGCCTGCGGTATGCACCCCGCAGCCCGCCCGCGTGCCTCGGCGCGCCGACCTGTCTTCTTACGCTCTTCGGAATCAAACGGCCGTGCGTGTAGATATTCCGCGACTGCACTTGTAATCTTACAAATCATCTCCTTTATTATAGCTTTCGACAGTCAGTAAACCATTCAATCGCATACTCCACCGCAAAACACTGGAATCTTGTAAATCAACAGGAAGAAACGATACCACTAAGAAAGTGAAAAATTAATCGCAAAATATTTCACAATCAGATCACATACTTGGTAAATGATTATAAAGAATCAGGGAACCAAAATCCTAAAACTATGAATGACATTGAAGGTCGTCAATGCGAGTGCGGAAGCAAGTTTCCGTTAATTCTTGTCGCCCAGCCATAAACTACAAAATACACTATCCTAGGATGCGTTAGTTCTCAATTTGAGAAGGTTGATCTTACGCAATGAGGCCATGGCTATTTGCCACGAAAAGCACCTGGCGGACCAGAGATCGCCGAAAACCCTTGGAACGTCTGCAGCCCTTGGCAGGGCGCTCCCTAGACGTAATCTTGGGCGCGAAGTCGTAACTCCGGCGCGTTGCGAGGGCGAGCGCCGACGATGGAAGCGCTAGGATTAAATGCCTGTGGCGAAATTTCTCACAGCGTCGGTTCAGAAACTGTATGTGTTTCAGATAGATCTATGACTTGCAAAAGTAAATGCGACATATTTCTCCTTCACGAACAGTATAATTAGGCAACCCACACAGCACTTCTTCGACCTTGAAGTCACTGGGTGCTATTTCTACATCCTACAACTTCCTTTGGTAGTGAACTAGTGGGTACAGAATGTGGCGGATACAGTTATTTTTCTCGTTAATCTTCCAATTTCATTTTTCCTTGTCCACCTCCAAGAACTGATATCAACACAAGTGTCGTTCTCCGTAAAGAATATCGAGGAAATAAGAGCTAGATAATTAGTAATTTTGAAGTACTTATGTATCTGAAGATTTAAAATTTGAATTCACATTACAGGGAACGCTTACAATGCAAAACAATTGATTGCCACGATGTGACTTACCGAACAAAGGGTTTCATCAATAGCCTTAACTTCTCGCTTAAGTACTTCACTCTCCCGGGAGTGAACATGCCTCAGCACCGACACGCAATAATAGTTTTCAATCTTCAAGTGACCTATAAAACACCTAGTTATATCCTTTAACGGAGCCATTACCGATACCGCTTTATTTCACAGTTTTAATTTCAGTTTCAAATTCTATTCCTTACACAGTACGAATGTACAGAAAAAGAGGCACATGGTAACGGAGTGAGGAATATATGAATATTATAAAATTTAGATTGTTTTTGCTGTATGTCCCATCGAACAGTAACAATAAAATACAACGTATTGAATTAAATTCCATTACATGTTCTATACATTCTCCTTGACAGTAAAAAATACCGGAGAACAGTAAATGTGGATACAACACCATTCATTGCTAGGAACGTGCTCCTACAACTGAGCTATCGCGCACGGCATCGCGTCACTGGAGCGGCGCACCGGCGCGGAACGGAGCGGAGCGGAGCGGAGGGACAGGGCGGCGCCGGGCGCGCGGCCTTATACGCGGGCGGCGCGGCCCGCGCTGGGCGTGGACAGCGGCGCGCGGTAGCCGGTCCCGCGCTTAAGGAAAGGCACGCCAAAGCTTTAATGACGATAATAATAAAAACACGCCGTGCGTGGCGGAGGCGGCGGCAGCGGCAGCGCTCGCGGTCCGGGTTCGAGCCTCTGTCGCCGCCCAAAAAACGCGATTGGAATTGCAAATTCCAGCCGCGGATCCTTCCTTTTTTTTCTCCCTTCTTCCCGCGGGCCCGCGAGCCTGCCTGGCAGTCGGCGTAATGAATGTGGGAACCGGCGCGGCGCGAGGCGGAGGGGACGAAGGCGTCGGCGGTGGCAAATGACAACGGCATTCCGCAGGCGGCAGGTGAGGACGGGGTCGAAGAGGGCGGGCGCGGACCCGCGGACAGAAGGCAGCTGAAGATAGATGGAGGGTGGCACGAGGGAGCGCAGAGGACACGCCGAGACGGACACGTGGGCGGTGGAGGAATGCTAAAAGTACAGGCAGGGAGGTAGCAAGCAGATGTGAGATGCTGAAGCTGCAAAACGACTACGTGATTGAAGGGAGAGTGGGAAGAAAAGATACCCATGTTGCCCGAACATGGGTTGACAGGAGATTATATCAATTTCTCGGTAATTGATGGAATGAAGTTTCGCGCAGTAACTTTCCTCTCCGACTAGGTAACAACTTGCGAAAACGTGTCGTACAATACATTGAGTACGATCAAAAGGGAACTTTACCATGAAACTATCATTTGAAGAACTTACTTTCCATAGAGATTGAAATAAAATAATTCAATAAAATCCAAATTATCTTGGAAGAAAATTTTCGTAATGTGTCTCATTCCAACGGTTTCTGAACAGGGCTCCATCAACTGTATATGGGGAAATATATTACAACCCGCAGCGATTTGCTATTTCTAAGCATTCCCTTCCGGAAAAGCACAGTACAAGTAAATATGTGTCGCCGCAAGGGCCCGGCGTGTTAACGTATGTAATTGCAAATCCACAACTTGACATTCGCAGACCTAGCGGAGGGCAGACTGTTAACACTCGTTTTGCACAGTATTATATAATATATAATATGTTAGAAGTCAACTGCCTCGATATATCGTTTCGAAATTTGTCCAATCAATTCCAGTCTAATGCCGCAGGCAGTACCTTCAACAACATGTCTGGGCACGTGCGCGATTCTTCCTTCCCAATCCTCCTCCACCCACACCCTTAGGGCCAGGCGAGGGATTCAACTGGACGTAACGCCGCAAGTATATCTGAGAAAATCGATATCTCTCGCTTTGTCCACCACACCACAATTGTCTGACACCACACTGACCGGGATCGAACTCGACGGGGCGTGCACCTCATCACCTTTGGCGTCAGAGACAAAGTCGCGGGCGGGGGCTTCTTCGAGAGGAGTCGCCTGTAACGAGGCCATCGTCCGCGCCCTGCCGGGCTTCCGCCCAATTAGAGGCGGCGTGCGAACTGCCAGTCCCAGCGGCGCCCCCTGGCACCGCCCTGCGACCCCGCAATGCAACCCCTCGGCGCGGGCGGAGCGCGGGCGGGCGCTTCTTCCGGAGAGGAGAAAGCCGCCCGCAGGAGAGAAGAAAAGGCCCCGAACGCCTTCAAAACAGCCAATTACGCGCGCACATTGTGTGGGGGGCGCCAACACCTACGTAGCCGCGGGCGTCTTAATCAGTTGAAACAAAACCGGGCTCCAGGTCCCGAGGGAGATACAATAGGAGTTCTTTGCATGAAATCGTGAGTAAATATCAGGGTCGAGCGCGGAAAGACTGACCTTTAAGATTCGAACCCGCTTTCTCGGCAAACAAGCTTCGAGAAGATTGGCGAAACAACGACCCCGAGACGAGAAGTGAGTATACAGTTGCAAAGTACAAGTGTTTAAAAAAGGTCGGTCAAACATCATTAAGAGAAAATGAAAATCAGAAAAGTCTTCTTGGAACTGCTCTGTTGAATAGGAAGTTGACGCTGCTAATTAATTGTTGATGTCAGCGTTGTCACAAACAAGGGCCTCACACAACAACTTACGTTAAAGATGATCCCACGAAGTTTAGGTTGCGTGCATGACAGTTGTTTTTCTAAGCACATATCCATGCATTTCTCAAATGTGTAGGCTACGGACCAATCATGTTTCCCGAGAAATTAATCGTCTAAGCACATAAATCAAGGGGAACGAAACAGTCTCCGTTCCGTGTAAACCTAAAAAGCTCCGGCTGCATGCATGCAATCTCTGAGGCTGGAGAGAAGAGGTCAACGGGCGGGAATAGATTGCTGCGGCGCCGGCGCCACGGGCTGGGCTGTCCGGTGCTGTCGCGCCGCGCAGGTGCCAGCGGCCAAGTTATGGCCCCCGTGTTACGGCCACTTGCGGGCGGCGGCAGCGACGCCGGGCACGTAAAACACGGCCAGCTTTACGATCGGCCGCAGCCATGGCGCCGCCGCACACTTTGCTACCGTGAACGGCGCCCGGCCCGCCTCGCCTAGGCGATTGGGGAGCGACGTTTTGCTCAAGGACTTTGCACGCGTTCATTAAATCCACAGCCTTATTTCCGAGAGCGAATCACAAAATAGCCCCACAGGATGTTCGCATTCTTTTAATTACTAAGTCTTCAGCTTACTCAAGACGCCTATCAAATGCTCTGAATTGTTCCGAAGCCAGATCAGATGTTCAGCAGTTCATATCAAACGCATACTTTTAATTAAACAAAATTGCACAGCGTAGTTACCACCACGAAACGTAGTATTATAAATGCCACACAAGAATGTACTATAATTCTCAGGATATATGCACCAATCCATTAGAAGTGCTCGGCAAAATAGTGCGACATTTGACGTGCCTCGAACAGTGATATTTGATGAATTGAAGATATCATATTTCAGATGTATAGAAGAACAAAGAACGAGGTGAAGAATTCAACGTGCACTTATAAGTATTCCAAGAATTTCAAGAGCAGCTATCAATTTACTGGTTCTACTGCACGGATTGCAGACAAGCATTGAATTTCTAAAGAGTCCAATTTCAATTCACCCGAAACATAATTAAGTTTTTATCTTTCACCAATGTTTTGAATTTTGAAATTTTCAAACAACCGATACCAGGATATTCATCAGCCTCATAATCTACAATAGAAAAATAAATTCGGGACACTTAAAAAAGTGGAAAATCCTAAAGGAAAACTTTGCAAGACAGAGCAAGAATAGCTTCAAGAAATAAAGTTTTATGTATGGTCATATCACATGCAACTCGGTAGGGATTTGCAGGGAGGAAAGCCGATGTAAAAATTAGAGCCGGAAACGACGAGAAGATATTTGTAAGACAATTATGGAAAAAAGAAGAATTAATCACTCTGAAATGAACACAAATGTAGTAGGATCTTTTCAAGTGGACAGCATGTCTTAATTACCCCCAGTATACTTAGAATCAGTAAACGAAATGACTTCAAGATGACATCATCCCCGTCAATTTTCATTGTTTCGAGCAAGAATAGCGGGGTTCAATCCCTTGTGACATCCCTCACACCTTCAAACAGACGGCGCTTTTTTGCATCAAAGTGAGCGAGAAACGACAATGGGAGGCATGACGAACAATATAGAGGCGAGGGCTCAATAGGGAACTGCGAGCGCGCAAAAGGCCGGGCGCGTCGCGGCAGGTCGGCGAGTCACCGGGCGCCGGAGGATGACGACCGGGCTGCGGTCGCCCGCCCACCCACTGCCCCGTCGCGTCTCGCGTCATGATTCAGACCGTATATCCAACGACGTGTGTTAGCGGGGAGCCCTGGCGGGCGCCATAATTCCCAGCGTTGCCAGATGCTCGGCACTTCGAAACAACGATTGTCAGGTTTCATCAGCAATTAACATTAACTCGCGCCTGCATTTACGTACATATTCTTCACTCTCGTGTTTATTTTAAGGACTCTTACATCAGCAAGATATTGGATACAACAGAAAAATATTCTAGACGTATAATAGTCATCAACTAATACATACCCACAGTACTTTATCCCATGCATCACAGCGTTCGGTTTTTCGCGTAAAATGAATACATATTAGGAGACCCTCCAAACATTCAGTAAGAGCTCAGCCGATATGTTAATATCACTGAACAACTATCGGGTAAAGTACGTAACTTTTATACCCCTTTTTATCGTAATGTTATTTTCTAAACACCGTGTGGATGAGATATCTATTCCACTTTTCTCGAAGACTCGTTTTTCGTAATTTGGTAATCCATAGACTCACAGTTCCGATTTAGCATAAGCTATCATCACGGGGCGTCATTTACTTCGTTTCGGTGGCGCCGCGTCAACGCCTTCGCTGTTTCCTTCGGGGCCCGACGCGAATGATTCGTGCGCTGTATTTAGCCGTCGCCGAACAGCATCACCAGGGCGCGACGCCAGGGCGACGCAACTCAATGAGCGAAGGCTTTGGAATGCCAGGCGGGTACCTTCCGATTACATACCTTTCATATTTATTGCGCTCTGGGAAAGAAATTTGAACGTCCTTAAGCCGAATCTGTGTAATCATGTGTAACAATGTAACTGGGGACAATGAAAATTGTTTTAATAATTGAATAAATCAATACACACCGGCTGCAAAATCCCAGCGACATTGTATCTCGTGCATTGTGTTGACTGGAAGGTGTAGTTCGAGTCATGACAGTGGAGGATTTTCGATAGTAGCTACAGATAGAGATTGAACTCAGTCGTTGACTGGAGGAGATTTCTAGCGGCCGGCTGCTCTGATCGGTAGATATCCGTGGTTTCATTACCGGGCGAATGCCGGAGAAGAGAACTACGAACAGATCACAGACGTCGCGCGATCTTTTCTTCCTCATCCTAATCCCTCTTACACGCGCACGCACACACACACTTACATGCATACTCCACAGCACACGTCGGGAGCTTAGAGGTTTTCCCAGCAAGGGCACTGCCCCACTGAGTAATATTCAGTACTTCGAACCCTGCAAGCCGACTAACAGATCAACACTGAATCTAAAGTTCCATCGAGAAGGAACACCGCCGCCTCCCGGGATAAGGCAGGCACTACACTTTTAGGACTAACAACCCCAGTAATTGCCGAGTCCAGAAACAATACTCACTCACTCCTTAAAGAAGACATCGAAGAGGGAACGGCAAAGGTTTGGTTCCTATGGGAAAGCGTACGCGCAAACTAGTCTCCACATTTGCGTCAATCGCGAGTCAACATCTCGGAAAAATACAGTCCGTCGAACGCTCATGCCCAACCCACCGACTCTGTTGCCATGGGCCTTGGTAGGCGGCATCTTTCCTGTTGCCGCCCACACACGCACAGCGGACGCAGCTGCGAGCTTTAAGGCAACAACAGGGAACGAGAGGAGACATTAGAGTCTCTGCAAGAGGCAGTGATGTACCAACGGTGTACCACAAGGGAAATAAAGCAACGTTGGTGAAATTACTAGAGTATAGAAACTGTCACGAGGATGGCGGTAAAGTGAGAGAAAGTGGCGACTGCGCACACAACAGAAGATGAAGGCGGCAGCGGAGGCGACGATAGGAGAAGCGAGACAGCAAACGGCGGCGTTGCAGGCAACGGCCGAGAGACAACGGCCAGAGAGGCGAAGGCGAAGGCGGAGCCGACGGGCGCGAGGGCGGCGGAAGTGCCCGCGGGCGGGCGGGCGGCCGAGTGGTGCGCCGGATGCGCCCATATTTGCCGGCCGCCCTCGTTCCCCGCTCCGCGCCGCTCCGCCTGCGCACTTCGCTCGCCGAGTCTTCGCGCCAGCCGCCCGCCCGCGATGGACAAGAGCGCGCGCCCCTCGCCGCAAAGGCCACGGCTCGAGGGTTATCCTTCTGCAGTGCCGGAGATGCACTATCACATGGACCATTCATGTAAGAACACGGATTAGGGACAGACACAACCGATACCACGAGATGGCTGAGAAAGAGAAGTTGATGTTAATGGCTAAAGAGGACGGGGGAGATTCGTTACCTTTCTTCTTTGAACAATAATGAACAATGGCAAAACCTTTTTCCAAACAGTGACACTGGCCAGCGACGTAAAAGATAAAGTCAACACGTTTAACATATTTACGTGAACATATATTAATAGAGCCAGATTTAAATTCACATGAAATGATAAATCTTGGAGTGAGTGGTAATTACCATTATTGGCTCGTGTATAATTTGTGCACGTAATGATGAATTACCTAACAAGTTTTTTTTTTTCTATTTGAAAGAAACACCACCAGTTCGAATGGCGACATTTCGTATTTTATTGATCTATTAACCAGTCAACGTCTGAATTTCTCATTAATTCAGCGCTCCCAGGGTATCACCTTCTGTCCACAACGGTACAAGAGAGTCGTCGGGCAAGCCACTGAGCAACCTACTTCGTAAATATAAACAAGAACCAGACTAAATTGGAGGAATAAAAACAAGGAAAAATCGACTTCTTGCTCTCAACAGCTGGGAACTTAGCCTGAGCTGCACGTCACCCGATAGGAATTTTCCTGGTACTCGGCAGAATATCGATGAAAAACCGGCCATCCCCGTAGAAGCTTCCCCTCGAAGGTCGTCACTAGCCTAATATTCACAAATTACATATATTGCCATTAACTACAGTGCATACGACCGTTCTCAAACTGCTCACATCAGACTACATTAGAGTAATGTATAGCAAAAGAAGTATGGATTCATGAAAAGGAACAACAGTTCTATGCCACGTCCTGCTTTTATTGAGATTTTTATTAAGAAATTATTACAATCAACAAGTTCTAAATGAAACTGAAGTACATGCCACACTGACGAACATGCTATGTACTTCCAAAAGAAACGCTGAAAGTATATCCCCGCGTCCAGGTTTCTTGTAAGAAGATATTTTTATCTCAAGCATTTTTTGAAGACTAACCACGCACCAAAATAGACCACTCACCAAGCATTCTATTTTAGCAACACGAATTAAAGGCACAATAAAATGATTCACATGTTTGCCAAACGATCCCATCTCTGGCAACTGAAGCTCATTACGCAGTTTGACGAGTGACGGCTTCTCGCGGAGGCGCGAAGCGCATGAAGCAAGCCCAGACGCTGTGACGCCGCAGCTCCGTCGACACCTCCCGTCCCACCCACGCTCCACTAATGTCTGCGCGCACACGTCGGCGCAAGCGTACGTGCGAGCCATTCCGCGAAGCAGTTACATAAGCCGCGTGGCCCTCGGGAGTTCGCAGCGGAGATAGGGGCGCTGGTGAAGGCAGTAGCCGCGTGGGGCACAACCACCTGTTGACCGCCATCCGCAGAGGAAGAAGAACTAAGGGGAACTGAAAGGCCATACAAGGAGTTTCTCGGAACGGCGTTGACGCAGGGGGGACGTCCCCGCGCAACATCGAATGGGGATTCCTGCGTTACAGACGCACCCCGTACCCGTTTTGATGGAAATTATAATGGTATGTATCTGACTTCTGAGATCGTGCGCCAGGAAAACTACACGAAGGATGCATTATCGGCGGAACTCCGTCGATTAATCTTTTCGCTTGCCCGCAAAAGGAAGCTCGTTCGAGAGAACATTCGTTAGGGCGCACCCCGGAAAGGAAGAGGGTTGGCAGGCGGCCGCCCGATGCAAAGCGGTTCTCGTTCGCGGCCTGACGCCCCACGCCGTTTCCTCGGAAGGCGGCGCGCGTTATTGCAGGGCAGGGCGCGCTCTCCTGGAAGGCGCGCGCCGAGGCCGCCGTGTCTTCGCCTTTTTCCTCGCGCACTTCCAGGCATCTCACCCGTCCGGGTGGCTTGACCCGCGCGGGATTTCGCGAGAGCGCTCGTTGGGAGCCGGGAGCCTTGGCACACCTCGCGCGCTAATGCGACGTTGTTCCTCCTACGCGCCGCACCGCGCCGTGCCGCTGGGAGGTGTCGGGGCCAGCCAGCCAAACAGGCCCGGTCGTGCTGGCGGAGCTACGAAAGCAAGGGGAGGGGATCCGCCTGGTCTGGACTGCGCATTATTGAAGAGGACAATGTACCCTGCCTTCCTATAATGATGCAAGAGCAAAGAAATGTTTAGAAAACCCCATGACAACACTGATTTCCTCATACGAATTCGCTGACTGGCTCGGGCAGCTCAAGCCCTAACAACGCCACTGCATGTTGGCCGCCAACAACACAGGCGGGGAGCGGAGATGGCGAGCGAGTGGGAGAGAGGGTCGGCGGGCGGGGACAGTGGGGCATCGAGTGCGTCATGTTCTCGGGAAGGAGCAATGCTCGCAGCCAAGTTTGCTTCTTTTTCGCTTATTGCGACGGTTCCCTTCGTGATGAGAGGATGTGAGTCACGCTGCTCGCATTTCCAACTCGCGAGGAAAGACGGTCGATGCAGTGACAATGGGGAACGCCAACCTCTCGTTGTGCATAATGAAGAGAGGCGTGAGCGGAATTGAACAAAGAACATGTTCAGTATGCGCGGGGTAGTCATTAAAGACTATTGCTTTCGTTTGGTGGATAGGGAAGGAGTAAACAAAGGAATATATCTCAAAACAGAACATTGCTGTTTGAAGACCACCATGATCAGCCACGTTAGTTCACGATATTCCCACACGATGCAATTTTCGCAGCAGTTCCAGTCATACGAATTCACTTCCGTTTATACCTTGTATGATGTAAGAATGTGCATAGGAAGTACACACTAGTACGGTAGACTGGGATCTTAGGTAAGGTGTATGCTATCATATCAGTTGAAAATTACAATGCGGAAGTAGCAGAAGATAGTTAACGTGTAAAAACGGAAATGGAAGTTCTTCTGTAAATCATATATCGTCGCGCAGGAAAGAAAGTGTGTGGGGAGATAAGAGGAGGCGGTCACTACCGGGAAATGAGTGGACGTCGAGCATAGCATTTCACCGTGATTGCTAGCACGCACGTATGCATGTATAAACGCGCGACAAGCTATCTACCTCCAACGGCAGACTTTTCTTCGAGTAAGTGCTCACTTCATATTACTCTTTCATTCAACTTCCGTTACAAACAGCTTAAATGTTATGATACTTGTGTGGGTGTGAAAAAATTAAAAAGTTTAATGGAATTAATAATCAATGCCAAAGATACGGGTAAATTCACACCACATTGAAGTAATAAGAACATCAGACACCTACAAAGACAAGTCTATGGACATGGAGTTCGCGTGACATGACGGGGGGGGGGGGTTCTAATGGGAAAAGATGCGCGACTAGCGACCCGTTGTCAACTCGAAAGGAGAGCTTAGTCAGTGAGTCAGCGACTGCCAGCGCCCCACGGCGCATGGAGGCCCGCGAGGCCGGGGACAGGACGGGAACGGTCGCGATGTGTCGATGCATCTCCGCTGCCGTTGAGGCACCTGTTCTCAATTGACCTCTTTGAATAAATTGCCTTGTAATTCTACTACATCACACGGCGGGAGAGGTGGTTCTACTAGATCGATAGCGGGCAAAACAACGGGCATCAGTCCACATAACTGCACCGATTCCTGGATAAGAAGCGGCATTAGAGAAATGATACGTATGCATTAGATCTTGGAAAGATGATGGTAATGATACATTATATTAACAACCGATGATCGCGGCCACCCCAAAGAACAATAAAGATATGTTAATTTACGTTGAACATTTTGCTGAAGGAAAGAGGGATCCACATATCACGAAATTCATTATAAAATTGTCCGAATATCGAAAACACAACCTTTTAAAGGGAATCGTTTTTATGTAAAATCGTTCCTTAAAGTATTTAGACATCTGAATAAAAAGGGACACTAAAATACGTAGCAACATCAAGACAAGAGTGCGTATTTAGACAAGTAACAGCAATATTAATTCATCTTACTGTATAGAAAACAATCACACTAGAAACGCGCTTCTATTAAGAACTAGGCACCTTGCCATCAAACACTACCTATAACGAGACGCACGCAAGGAATTCTTGGCTACAACAGTCAATACGAAAACAGGAACTTCCGTTTGTAATCGCTCGCGGGAAGGCGGAACACTGGTCACGCGGTTATTACAACCGACGCGTAATTTCCCGCGATTAACTCCAACAGACAGGGAGTTTTCCGAAGCCCTTGTCGTCCATCCATTCGTGAGAAAGATAAAAAAGAAAAACGGGCAGAAAGCAGTGGCTGTAAAAGGCACCCCGCGTCGACTCCCGATCGAGGCGCGGGAATAAATTCCGGCCTTCCCGCGGAGCCGCCTTGTAAGCCTTATACGCCTCCGCGCGCGCCCGCTCCCCGTGAATGGGCAAACCCCGGCGCGGCCGCCCGGACGAGTCCCGCGCCGCGACAGGACGAGAGAAATCGCTGCGTTTTTCGCCGCCCGAAATAAACGCGCCTTCAGCCCCTCGTCGTCGATTTTTGCCGTCGGCTCTCGCTGCACCGTTGCCAAGCACTGGTCGGGTTTGTTCATCTGGTGAGCAAGTTAAATGATTTTGATCACAATAAGTTGCGTTATTTATACCCACTCATTGAAAAATGAGAAATGACTGTACAAAATCATACTAAAAAATTGTACCAGAAATATTTCCATATTGCATTGGTTACCTCCAACATCGAAGGGCTAAGATTTTTCAATCTCATTTGATTTCATTTTCCAGAAATTCGCATCTTTGATGGATCAATCTCCTTCATATTGAGAATATTCATGTACATAATTTACATATATATTATAGACTACAGCACATTACATGTAACTCTACGGAAAAGCGATGGTTGGGTTGCGTATAAAATTCAAACTGTCAGGTGTAGTAAGCAAAAATAGAAAATAATATATTGAACTACTGACAAAACACCGGTATGAGTTGGAGTCTACACACTCTGTGAACAGTAACATTATTACACATACACAAGTATCTCTTTCCTAAACGATTCTTCATTCAAAAAAGGTGAGGCCGTACCCAAACAAAAATGTTACCATTTCTGTTTCATAATTGCTCACACTCCTGTGTGGTGAAAAAAAATTAAGATTGAATATCAGTCGCACAAGAAAAATTCAAGTAATCCATTTACAGTTTCGCCTTGAGTAATTTTTGTTTCCGAGATTTAACAAAATGAACACAGTCTACACGGCCGATCCACTGAGCGAGCCTTCGGGCGCTCATACAAGGCGAAGCCCGCGCCATCCGTTATCGAGTAGCCCGTATACGGAGAGCTGTTTTTCAGCTTCTGCTGCCGTGCCGCCGCCGCCTCCCGCCGGTCAGCTAGTCGGACGGGCAGTCAGCCCAGCAGCGTCGCGCTACGCTTCCTTTTTCACGGTCTTGACCCTCAAAATCTGTATAAGGCGCGCGGGGGGGGGGGGCGCGTCCTTTCTTTTCTCTAGAGGGCGAGCGGGCGCTCAGCGCTGCCGCCGTCCCGCGCCGTCGCGCGTCGGTCGTATAAGGCAAGGCGGCGAATAAGTTTGGAGCCTGGGAGCGCAGAGCGCAGCGGCGCGGGTGGAACGCGCGAGGCGCCTGGGAACCACGCACAATGGAGCGCTTCAGATCGACCGGCGCGGGGCTGCGGCTGGATCTCAATCTCCATATACGACGAGTCCTCCCCCCACCCCCCGCCGGTCTCATTGGCATAACCGCCCTCGGGCTGCCTAAACGGTAGCTCTCGCTGGCCGATACTCAGGACGACGCTATAAAATGAATTATCTTCGTTTTTCAAGACATAATCGCTCTTCATGAAATTCACATTATTCGTCAGCTGATCTCATCCCTCCAGGGGAATAGAGAAATTATCGGGAGAAGGCAGAACATATTATTCATTGTGATACGTAGCAATAAATTTGATTAAATCTGTATAATACAATAAATAATGCAGTAGAACACTACCACGTACTGACAGCAATATCCGCGTAACTAAGAGCCTACTGATTCACTTGGCAAGCTAGGAGTCACGCACGACCCGCTGGGTCGATAGAACAGTAAACCAGTTTTGTTGAAGTTGTTAACGTGGAGCGATAGGTACTATCACATACGTCATTCGCATGTTCTGAAGAGTGACGACTACCGAGTAAATATCGCAACTACATCGAAATACGGAAATCAGAAATTGCTATTTTGGTCGAATACTGGAATATGTCTACCCCGCCCAGCCTTAAAAATCGAAGAAAGAAAAGAAACTGAAAGATAATCGAGATTACGACCCCACCTAATGCTCCTTCTTTGTAAGGAAACGGTTCACGGGGAGCATACCCCGCATTCCGAGCGGCCGAGGAGAGCTAACGGTGCGGGCGACCTCGCGCGGGATGGCCGGCGGGCGGGCCCTTTTCTTCCCTGTATTTCGCCGGCCGTATATGGGCACTTCACGGGGGCCCAGGGTTGCTCGTGCGCGCGCCAACGCGGTCCGAAGGTCCCCGCGGGTGCCCTCGCGGGCGCAAGGACTCGACTCGACTCGCCTCGCCACGCAGACTCCACTTCCCGCTCTGCAGCGCGACGCCGCGCCGCGCGGTCCCCATCTCTCACTTTCGATTCGGCCTGGCCCGCCCCGCCACACCGCGCTTCCCAGCTTGCCTTATAAGGAGAGATGCAGAGCGCGCGCCACACACCGACTTCCACACTTTCTACTCTGCACTTTCCGTAAACATGCACGCGCGTTTGACCTACATTCAAACTCGTTTTTTATCCGATTTTTGGTATGCAAACTTTCTGAACGTCAATACGCCTCGCGTTTTGAAAAAGTTGTGTCCCTCCTGAATAATTTCCCCTTGGTACTTTTTCATTTAAATATCTTTCATATGCTTTATACAAGCGATTTCTTGCTTTTTTTTATCCGAACTTCCTAACGAAAGAAAAACATCTCTAGATGCGTCACTTTAAATTCTAGATAAGTACTCGCATATCAAACACATGCTCCATTCATTAGTTTCCTCGATGATGCAACTAAATTTACGCCACGTAACTACCCTCCACAGAGCACGATGAGTCAACAGACGTGGCAAGCCATGAGTTCGACTGAAAGCCGTACTATCTGCCTCGTATTTTCTCGCGTAAGATTCCGTCAATTCTTGAAAGACTGGCCTTGTGGGGATCCCCAGTCATCTATTCGACGGCAATAACAGTTGAGTCTCACGAGAAAACCCAAATGACCATAAATCGTGAGTGGAATACAAAATAGGTTGTAACTTAAATTTCTTATACGAATTCAACTCCAGAAGAATCACTCCCTTTTGTGACTTGTGACAACAAAATAGTACCAGTAAAAACAAAACAAAATATTTTGTAAGAAAATTGTAAATGTATACGCATTTTCGATATGTAATTTCGTAGCGTGTCAACGTGAAGCAAAATCGCGCGGATAGTAAGAAAGTTGCCTGTCAATGCAAGAACATGCGTGAAAACGACACATACAGACCCGTTCCGCAAGCGGATGGGGCAGTGGGAGGACGATGACGAAGCCCTCGAAGAAAGTCCGATGTGTGGGAGGGTGGGCGCAAGAAAGAGAAAGGTGACACACCTCTCGTAGCATCACAGTAAAGGCATAATGGATCAGACTAGTCGCAGGCCTCAAACAAATTGTAATGTCCACTTTCTAATGTAGGTGCAAGTCTAAACAAGCAGTACGAATTGCTTTAGTACTTCCGTCAGTTCTCTTCAAACGCCAAACTTGCTCTCAAAGCTAGAGATACCAGTAAATCCAATATTTTAAAATTCTGCCTTTCACACGGTATATCTAAAGTGTAGTATTGAAAGAGCACAATTAGCGTTTCAACAATTTTTATTACGGAAAAATTACATGACTTTGTGAAAGCAAGACCCGTATTTGCATAATAAGATTATGAGCACTTTATACCTCATTCAAGCAATATTTCTTTGTACAGGACTTAATGGGATTTCGCGGGAATTAATGTCAAAACTATACAAAAAACTTGCGGTCACCAAAACATTCGTCCCACCAAATCACCTTCCATGTTTTCGCCTTTTCTCATCACTTTCTCAAACGTATATCGCATTCCACATACACCCACGAGCGCGCGTGACAAAAGGATTTTCGGGCCGCTTTAAACGCCACTTCACGATAGACCGCGCAGATCCCGCGGGAGAGATGTGCGACCTTGCGGAGAAATCCGAACGAAAGAACAAAATTCCGCTTTCGCACGCGCGCTCGGCCAAGCGACTCTCGAGCGAGCGCCGAGAACGGAGAGCCGCGCGAAGCGCCGCGTCTGCCCGGCAAGATACAGTGGCAATCCGGCCGGCAGGGGGGGGGGGGCGCTTTTAGGAGCAACTTCGCTCAACGGGTCACAAAAACGAGACCTAGTTCCTCTTCCTCCGTGTTACACTGACGTCCTGGGAACGTAATGCCTATGATGACCCAAAGCTTTGGGACGTGCATTAGTCACAGCCTTAACCTGATACCTTACAAGCTCTTACACCAACATTCAGACTCGCCCTCCGCCCTTCCAAGAGAACTTAAGGCTTGGTCATTAGGAGTTTGAAATTAGCCCCCCCAGATTTTCAGAAGGAAACGAACATAAGTGTTTCTTTGACTGTGAAAGCGATTCCAGAAGACATGACGATTGCCGGAACCAGAGGCAAATTATTAAAATAAAAACCAGTATGCAATGTAATAAACACATTTACGAAGCCAATTCTCACCAGCAAGTTAATCTAAAGCCTTAAAGAACTTTCAACCCTGGGGACTACAATCTCGAAACCCGTCTGCCTCCCCCTTCCCCATCGCTAAATCAAGAACGGCAGAAACAACTCCCCGGGCGGTCCTCGCTGCAGCAGTGAGAAGGGGGCGGCAGAGCAAGGTGCCCCCGCGTTCGCTTTCACCGGAGCGTACCGGACTGCGATGCACGCGGCGGCGGCGGCGCGGCAGGGGCCGGCTCATGCGGTTGCGCTCGTGAATGAAACAGGTCGCGAGTGGACCCCGGCGCGCCGCGGCCGCTTTTTGCGCCCCCCGTCCGCGGGGCGGGGCGACGACGGTCGCCGTCGCTTCCCGTTAGGCGCGCGCGACAGGGGCGGCGGCGTGCGACGCGGTGGCGCGCTCATTGTGGACATAGCGGGCGCCTGGAAAGCGCCTTATAAGGCCGCGAAACGGCGGACGCAGCGGCAGACGACAGGGGCCGGCGGACCCGAGGCCTCCCATTCATCGCGGAGCGGCAGGCGCCACCGCTGCCCCAGCACAAAGGACACTCCACTGACTTATTGATTATTCTGCGAATGTACCTTCAATCCAGGATGGTCAATGACATAATATTAATGATGATGATGATGATGATGAAACTAGAATAGTGGAGAAGAACAGAGCAGTAGGAATACGAAAACAACAGCAAAAGAAACGAACGAGAAATCCGTTTCCGAGAATTCCGAACATAAAATTTAAGACTTTAAGTACCAATGCCAAGGGGTAAAAATCTTGTCAGACTATGGAACGCTTTCATACACAGAGAAAACATCAATCTTGAAGTAAGGCCGAAGAAATAATATTGATTATAGTTTCAATTGAAAGGAACATTCAGAAACAAGAAGTTCCCAAATGGTGCGACACGATACGCATCATTTAAGATGCTGAGGTGCAATAATGAAGCTTCAGCAAGGAAACACGACGGTTTTTAGGGAAATCAATCCTCAAGATTCGTGTGCTGAGTTGCATGTACTACAGAAACGTGTATACTAAGAATACAATTTAAAAGAGGGCGCCAGTTCATTGTCACGTGACGCCAGAACTGTAATTTAAGGAAACAGCGAATCAAATGCTTGGGAATTTTCAATGTTGTCTCATCAAATTATTGAAAAATGAACTGCATGGCACGAATGTTGTAGTTAATCAGCTAACCGTCTTGAGAAGTGTCGAGAGTGAGGTTGATTGTAATAAAATGCGTCACGTGAGCACGAATTACGATGAGAGTTTGGTTGTTCATATTAATGGCATTTTGTGCGGTCGAAGCTATATTGTACAACACGATAGAGCGCGTAGAAAGCGGCAACGCCGCTCCTCAACAAACCCACCTATCAACTACCTTATTTTATTCGGACTGCATATGTAAGAAAGACGATGAAGAGGGCAATAAGTAGTTGTAAACAACGTGAAAAATATGATTCAAGATCTAAGACGAAGATACCACAATGAAAACATCAGTATAGGAAGTGGGCAAGAAAAGTATATTCCTACATGGTTAATTGAAGACAAATACATTTAAAAAAGTAAACTACGATAATAATAGGAAAGACAATAATACGCGCTCAATCACGTGTGACGAACTCATAGGCATTTCCTCTTCGAAATGAAATGGCAGGGAATTTGAACAAAAACAGCAATATCTTCCTACGCATTACAACCCAAACCTGAATTCGCCGCAAACGCACCGTGCATACCGAGTAATCCGCGTGGAACGCGCGGCGGAGTGCCCGCGGAGAAAGAGGGCTGAGCGCGGCGAGTGGGCGCTTCTGCGAAGGAGCGGGGTGCGCGCAAAAGGCGAGGGCCGACCGCAAAGGCGACGCCACACCGCGCCACTCGGGGCCCCGGCCGCCACGCCACGCCACAACACACCAACCACTTCACCGGCACCCCTTTGGGTAATGGCTGCAACGCTCGTCAGACACCTACGCCACTCGAGACGGATCCCGGGAAGATGGCCGGTCGGTTAGAAGATTCTTTGAGATCGTCCGTTTCTTCTGGATTATTCCTAACCTTTCAGGACCATATTATCCCGTAAATGCTCTTTATTCATCATACCAAGAGACATTATTCATATTTTTCAGAGTATGAATCACAATCCTAAGTTTTCTCAGTGAATTCCCTGTGTAATACAACAACCCTTCTCAAAGAGGAGCTGGGAGCATCTACTTGGAAGCTTCCATTACGATAAACGGATGATGTGAACACCAAGTCAGCTTCAAGACGAATTCATATTAATACTGGCTACTGCTATATGGCTCAGCTAAACGTTTTAAACTGTAAAAATTCAGTTCCGAGTCAGATGGGTTCTTACAGATAAATTTCCTCTCAGACTAAGATACGAGAGTGACTTCCCACCCTCCCCTTACGAGTTGGGGACCAAAGGGCTGTGGTGAACGTCTTCCCCACACATCTCCGTCATCCCGCCACTCGAGAGCGCAGCTTGAGGGGAGCGAAGTGAGCAGTCTCTCCACTAAGCTAACGTTTATGGTTTAATTTTCCCTACCGTCACATTAACGCGGTATAACACTCCTTCGCCTTCCAAGTATGCCTTTATTCACGAGACCGCCCCGGACGACTCGGGACTACACCTTCGCTACTCCTGTCGTCGCCGGCGCCGCCAGCGCGCGCGCGCGGGCGAACGGGAAGCCTCCTCGGCGCGGCAGCCTCCGAGGAAAGTGCCGCGCAGCGCCGCGGCGGCGCTGACGGTCCCTCCGAACGAGGCGGTCGCGGTGACTAACGCTCGCGGGAAGAGAAAGTGACTGCAAAGGGCGAGCGTCCGGAGCAGGCACCGGCAAGCGCGCTTCGAGGAGGATGCTGAGCAGGAAATTAAGTTCTCGAGAAATACGGGCTCGGGAGAGGATCTGGGGATCGCTAAAACGAATGGAACGCATTTCTGAAGAAGACTTACGCACATTTTGTGGTAATGCATTTAGGTGTTCTTTAACATACTAATGAACTACACTAGAATCTAATTCTTATTACTGAGATTCTTACGATACTCATGATATTTCATTTTAAGCCTTCTCTGACACACTGCAAAGGAGCGTATGGAAATTGGTAATTCAAGTTAATCTTTCTTTATCAACAATTTTTATTGATCTGCTGGCTCGGGGAAGGAGGGATGTAACTGGAATAATAATGCAAAACGACATTGACTAAACCATCATTTTAAAAAATGGTGAAGAAGATTATAATTTCAAAATCATACAATCAAACTACAGAGTACTACTTGATAATGAGGAAGCATATATTAAAATTTGTAGGGCTTCGTATATAAAATGTCGTCTGAAAACATTTATGACACGCAGAGCCCATTCCTGGCGACATTTCGCCAAAACATTTCCACCATCCATGCAACGATGCAGCTTGTTCTTGAGTCAGCGCCCGTGTGCAAGGAAACGCGGGCGAACGGCGTCGCGGCATCTGTTTGTGGCGGGTGGAGAGCTGTTTACGTCGCTGACGCGAGGTTGCCGCCAACGCGCGCCCCGCCGTTTACGCACGCGGCCGCTTTACAACACGGACTCGGAAAGAATTGCTGTCGCGGGAAGTCCCATCGAAAGTGCAGCCCGGCCTCCGATACCACTTTCCTCAGCATCTTTTATCCCGCGGAAAGCCTTGCACCCACACAATTTATTCAAGGTTTCCTCTCCTGCACGGACAAGGAACTCGGTAATGACGTTTTCAGATTCGTTGTCGGGTATTCAGGAAAGTCTTACAGCTATTAACTCACCCACAGTGACGGCAAGCGGTGGAGGAAGTAGCGTAAATTATTTCTTCCGAATCCCAAATACCATCTTTCATTCTTCATGCGGATGTTGCGTGGGTCGTTTCACTCACACCTAATACGACATACGATACCCCTAATAATTACGCACCGATAAAACATGTAGCGAAGGAACTAAAATTATTCTTGTACAATGTTCCTTGGAAATATTTCTACCATTCAAAACTTGGTTCAATGTGATTTATCTACTCGAACTGCATTTCTGTTGTTTCTTTAAACATTCGTTTTCGTCACATTTCTTCCAACACACACCAGCCGTAAACAAGTGCTTACAACAGTTTCAGCCACAAAGTTCAACAACGCGGCGCGAACCGTTCACCATCCACACTGAACTAGCAGTTGGGACTAGAGCCGCGCGTGCTGTGGTCCTGGCGGCGCGGCCGCGGCCACTGAGCAAAGGCAGCTCGCATGCAGAGTCGGCCGGCCGGCGAGGCGGGTCGGGCCGGGCCGGGCGGGCCGGGCCGGGCCGCTCGCGTTCCGGAGGCGGCGGATTCGCGTGTTGGCGGCGTGCGTCTCGCGCCCATTCACGCGCTGGGCGGAGCGGCGTTGGCAGCGACGGCCTTGGAGACGACCGGGCGGGCGACGGACCGGCGGACGGTGCCATGAATGGGACCGCCGCCGCCATGATTTATCTCTCTCAGGGCGCGGTCGCCACCGAGATTCCTCCAAATTACGGGGCCCGATCCTCACCTCCCAGGGTTCATGGCAAACAGCTGCCCGAGACTTCACAAAGAATTCCTAGATGGGTTGGTTTGAATGCAGCAAGAGTTGAAAGATACTAGCACACGATTATTTCATTGAGATAGAAAAAAATTCTAATTTCCATTTCCTACTAGCAATTCATTGCCTCAGATGTGCTTTGCGCATTTACGGAACAACAAAAACCACGACCACGATTA
This sequence comes from Gryllus bimaculatus, assembly GCA_017312745.1. Classification (NCBI taxonomy): domain Eukaryota; kingdom Metazoa; phylum Arthropoda; class Insecta; order Orthoptera; family Gryllidae; genus Gryllus; species Gryllus bimaculatus. The sequence continues at coordinate 41,491 of BOPP01000095.1, forward strand.
ATTAATGGCTTGAGTCTTAGTATTTTACTTTCATTATTTCTATTTCTCTATTCAACTCTATATTTATTAAATGCATCTCTAAAATGAATCAATACAATGGTGGATATTTCACAATTCTATGTACATTTTTACAATTATCTACAATACCAGATATGTGACTTAATAATTATCATCACTAAAATGTGAACCATCAGTTAGAAAATCGCCTTCAGTGTCCACACGACTGAGGGTACTATCACATACAAGTACCTTTTCTCAGGAGGCAACATCAATACTAATAGCTAGGGGGGATCGTCGGAGAGAGACGGCGATTTATCTTCAGGTTTCGCTTTGCACCTGCCGCCGTCGCTTGTTTACGACGCTACGAGTAGATGGTCGCGACGCGACCTTGTGGGACGTATAAGGACCGGGGGCCGAAGAGCTGGGATCCTTCGTTTGTATTTCAAATCCGTGCTTCCATCACCACGCCATGCCACGAAGAAATACGGCGATAATTGACCAAGGAAAGAATGCAATAAAGAACATGTTCGACAAGTCTAGTCAAGAATATAAACCACATGACAGACATCTCTTTTAAAAGAGGGGAAGGACATCCATCATCTAGAAGTATAGGGAGCTAGGATAATATATTTACACTTCGCAAAACTAGATTCGCTGAACATATTTTGAGTATGAGACCCGAACATATGACCCAGTGAAATGAATTGAGAAAAAAAAATTAAATATTTACCTGACATCATTTTCCGAATTTATTCCCGTATGTGGCAGTACCACTGTACTGAATATGTACTCTGTGTTCGGACTGATACATGTGTAAGATTAGAGAACATGTAGAGAGCTCGGAATACGAGATAGCTATTGGCCTCCGGAGAGAAAGCGTTCGAATGGAAACCTAGTTCATTCTTGTCGGATCGAACTGAATTCACTGTTATGCAATCTGCTGCTTTGTTAGAGTGGATAAAACTGCAACATATTGGCCAGCTCAGTTCTCCTATCTCAACGACTTGAACTTGTCGCAGAGTACTAACAGTCGCGAAATGGCTGTGCCCATTTCTCAGCGTTGTTCGGAGAGAAGTTCTCTGGGCGAAAAAACGCGGCCAAGCGCGAAGAGACAGAAATATGTGGAGTCGTCCAGTTTTATCGCGGGCCGCGCGCTCTACGTCCACCGCACAGCCGATTCGGCGAGCAAATGGCCCGTTTCATGGAGCCCGCGTCCAGGGCACAGCGGATTTTTCTCACGATTGCCAAGATGGATAAAGGGCGAGTGGGGGTCCCGATTGCGCTAAAGGCTCCTTCAAGGAAACGCGGCCAGGGTCAGTAATTGTCGAGTTCATTCCTTCTAGCTAATATCAGTATTAAATCATCACTTTACTACCATTTAATTGAAACCTTAACACATATATTAATTTATGTACATTATAAATATAACATTTGTGATTCTTAGGCTGGTCCACGCTTTTCTATGTCACAATGATTGAGTGTATTTTACAAAACCTATATTCCGTAAAAAAATATTAGGGCTGATATGGAATTTATAAAAGATAATATAAAGATAATTTTAAAATAATGATAAAAAACTTTATCATCTCGGAAAAATGCAATTTCTTGTTAGGCCTGTACTTTAAATACTTTCTTATCCTTTGAAATGGGAGGAACCAATTATTAATATAACTAAGAAAAAATACGTTATTCCATTAAGAAGCCTTTGGTTGTGAGGCTGAGTCGATTTACAAAGTGTAGTCCAAATTTAGTGTTTGAAAAATCAAAAAATTGAACAACTTGGCTGTCCGCCCGTGTGATACCGCCCTCTCCCGATGGCCTTCTTGCGCAGCCCCTCAGTGCCTCACTGGCCCATTAACGCGAGGAGCAGAGAGGCGCGGCGGGGCGCGAGGAAAATGCTAATGGTTCTGGGAACGACAGCGGCAGGCGGCGCCTCGCACCTGGATAGCGGGAAAGACTCTCTGGCGCCGGCGCCGGCGCCGGCGCCTCGAGGCCCGCACACCCACGTGCAGGCAGTTGCAGTGAACAGCACTTTCGCTACAACTAAGTGCTACTCCGGCTGCAATCAATGCAACGAACTCGTATCTTCAACCTCGTCCTGTGAATACTGCAGACCGAGCCGCATTTCTAAAATTCGCGGTTGCAGGTTCTTTTTATTAATATTACGAACCACAACAAAATGACGGCGAACTATGCACCCTTTCGCTCAACCAGCGAAAAGATTGTTGGCCAATTGGGTATCTCTCACGGCGATACTCGAATTCCATCAATGTTGGCATTAGCACTCGTCCGGAACAATGCTACTCAATAATACTATGAATTTTGAGGCCGATCAATACATCTAATATTAGTTAAACACCACCACAATACGGCACAGATTTTTGAAAATACACTACTTTATCACATTATATAGAATGTATTTGTAGTCTTACGGCTTTAAGACACAATAATGCTATCAAAGCTAAAGCGAAACACTACAATGGACAATGTGAGAACGTTTTGCATACATGTCCAAATATAACGAACTTCATTTTACAAGGAGCTGCCTAGTTGCAAGCATAAATAAATTCAATGGCTACTTGATCGCTGGCTCGATCCACAAGTTGCCCCAGGCGCTGGATCCGGTTCAAATGGAATGCACATCTGTCGTTTCCAATTGCTCATACCGAAGAGAACACGTGAAGACCATATTTCGAGTGGGATACACAGGAATGAATTCTGAGATCTCTAATCTTAAAAGTACACATGACTAACACGTCGAACCGGTTCAAGCTGAGAGTGAAATATATCTGAACCATTGGTTCAAGTTCAAAATGACTTTGTTATGTACATATCAAATTCACGTTACTAATAAAATACCGCAGAACTAATTATACAATTTGTCTATTAATTAAATTTCAATGTTAATAATAAATAAATTAATAAATACATTTTCTCTTTATTCTTCTACACATTTCAAATCGTGTCATGAAATGATAAACTAGAAAACGTGATTATCGATAGTGAAATTCTGCAAAAGCACGAGAATTCATGAAGCGAGAAAGGTAAAAGTGCTTGTCTTCGCCAGCTGGCTGTGTTCTCTAGTCAAATGTATCAAGAAAAAATAGATCTATCAAAATTATCGAAGAATCGCACTAACAACTCTTTACTCGTGAGTATATACTAAATCCTTTAGCTGCAAGTTGTCGCACTTCGCACAATCAGATGAATTGCGAAAATAAATACGCAAAGCGCGATTTAGCATGATGTAACTCGTCAGGAAAAATATGAAATCGAAGTCTCATTGCAAAATATTTCCAAAATATTTAACGGCAATGTTTTGCGTCTATCACATCACTACAAATTATTCCACATTAATGTAGATAATTTTAAATATGACAAATCGATTTTAAGCATTCACGAAGCAGTGTAAACGTACTAGATGAGTTGAAGCATTTTTTTTCATTCAGTACCAAACAATTACTTGAAAATCGCAACAGAATTCATATTAGCATTAACAGGATAAGCTACGAAACAAATATTAATTGCAGATGCGTTTTTAGTGATCACTTTTACAACAGCTAAAAATAATTTTGAATTAAAATTTACTGAAAACAAAACTTGATAAAGGCACATTTAGTCAAATATCCAAATAATATATGTACGCGCTTTAAAAATTCGCATCATTACGCTTTCAATTTGGATGTGCGTGATCCTTCCTGCACCAGCGCTGGGGCGGTACAGCTTCAAGGCAATGGACGGTGTACGTCACCGTCACGCAAGATACCTCTCAAAAATGACGTCACATGTGACGCTAATGCCGAAAGTGCGCGCCCACTGGAACAGAGAATAAAGGTCCGGGTAGTACTGACCTTGATACGATTCGTACAATTCCACTGATGTAGCCGTTTTGTTTTCCGATGTAGAGTTATTACGACTATCTCAAAGCAATGGGACTTCCCCTGCTAAAGGCGCTCCCAAGCGGTGCGGTGCAAGTGCCCCGGCGCGCTGGCCCTCTTCCGCACCGGCGACGTCACAAACGCGCCGGTGACGTCGCGGAACGAGCGCACGCGCGCTCCGCGTCGCGGGGACAAGCACGCACCGACCCTGACCCCGCGCCCGCCGGCGCCTCGCCTGCCACACGGTTACGTCAGCGCCCGGGGCGACGGCGACGGCGATGGCAAAGGCGGCGTAACGCGCGATGCAGTCATCGGAGGTGGGAAAGGCACAAGTGGCGGCGAAGATATTGGGTGAGAACGGAGATATTACGTGAAGCGGAGATGATGAAGGTAATACTTGTGAAGGGAGAATACGGTGGTGGTAAGAAAAGGTAGAGATAGTAAATGTGGTGCAGATGGTGATGGAGGTGGCGATGGGATGGAGATGTTAATGGTCGCAGAGTTGAGACAGACAATGCATCTCAAGGAAACATTCGCGACCGTGATGACAGCAAAGTTACGACTGAGCGGAGTTGTGGCCCGGGTACGAGCAGTGTTCATCCATGGGGTTGACGCCTGCACCACGACCAGCTCCACTGGGCTGTAGCGCAGTCGCCTCCCGCGCAGAGCCTGAGGCTCACACAGCGACTTACAGCGCTCAATGGTTCCACGTAGCGAGCCGGAATAACAACGCTGACGCATTATCAGTTCCGGAGTTCATAGCTGATACACAATGAACTTCATTAATAAAAAAAATAATATTTTTCTATAGATTCTAGGTACTCCTCTTACGAAAACACTTCTCATGGCAGCATCTTCACGATTCTAGGATGTTCTTAATGTCTTCTGTGCAAACAGAAGATAAGATTTCTTATCGGATAAAAATCAGTCTTTTCAAATTCCGAGTATCCGGAACTTATCTGAATCAAAGTTCATAGAAAAATCTGGTAAACAATCATGTCTGGTTACTTGTTAAGCAGCCGCCAAACCGGGATAGGATAACACACTTTCGTCAAAAATAAACCCCGATGTCCTTGACGAACAAGAGTTCAATTTCCGATAATTTCATCACGGTGTACGATACCGCGTCAGGCATCTCTCTAAGAGTTCTTCCACATCGCCAAGCGCACCGCGACAATTAATCCAACCCGTCCGCCGATTAGCATTAGATTCGATAATTCATGCAGCAGACGTCGCTTTCAAAAGAGCGGAGCGCGCACAGTTAATAAAGCAATTACCTTTATCGACGGCCGCATCAAACAATTAGGCGGAGCGGTGATAGGGCGGGGGTAATGATACGTAACGATGCGAGATGGGCGATATGCGAGAGCGTCGGCCTGCAGGCGGCCGGCGAGGGCGCGGCTCGCCCGCTTGATGCTCGCGGCGCCATAAAGGGAGTGCGGGCGGCGCCGCAGGAACGGACAGGTGCGGGAGAAGAGATGGCAGGATCACGCGCACACGGCGGCTCCGGAACCGACAACGACCAAGGGCGTTACGGAATCCGAGGCGAATCGTTCCGATGAAACCGTGGAAAAGATAGTTTCAAATAAGTTATTCCTGAACTGAAGGTTAATGTCTGATGCATAACTTCAAACGCTTCACGGGTCGTTTTGGTGGATCCGACGATTGATACTGGTTAGGTTTGGTTTTTCCTAATGGTCGAGTCTATTATCATTGCAATTCTTTTGTATTTTTATTCTACTCTAAAGTAAGAAAATTGCATGTGCTCAAATCGACAAAGAAACAAGTCGCGCAATTTTTTATGTACAAAACAATTAGTTTGGTTTAATCCAAATTATTGTGTATAACATTATTTTGAACAGGAATTTTTCTCTCGGTTTAAATTGGATTTAGCTAATATGTCTACATTTATCCAACTATTTTTCCTCTTTGCGCGACGAGTTCCAGGGAGTAAGAATTTGTGCACTCTTCATTTCATCACTACGTTATTACTCCTCATTCGGCTTAGACAGTAAAAATGAAAAGTGGTCACGACACACGTCAATAGAACCAACGAGACAACAAGAGAACAATTTATGCACTTCTCATTATGCATTACATTATACTGCAACTATGCGATTGATTCAGTAAAATTGCTAATATTGTTCCCAATTCAACATTCCTAGATACTAATTTACACCGTACTACCCCATATCAAAGGTGTGTCATTTTCACTAATTCCACTATAAAAATACCTTAGAGCTTCGTATTTATTTACAAATATTTACAGGAATATGAAGCGTGATGGCCCCAAGTTTTCCTATAAGAAAGTAGAGCCAGTATTCACGGGAGTATCGAACTCGCCCAGCGCAGAGGGTCGCTGCAAAAGGAATGCGGGTTGCTGAAAGTGCATGACGACATACCAGGGCAAGTGCCGGACGGAAGGAGATCGGGACGGTGCTTTTGGCACGGGGGGGGGGCGGCGGGGCGGAAGGGGTTTGAGCGGGACTAGCAGGGACAGAGCATTGCGGAGCACAGCCAGCGACGCGGGGCGAGGTGCGGGGCGCCGGAAAAGGAAGTGGAGGCCGTGCGGCGGATGCGGTCGTCTCCGGCGGTCCCGCCTTGGCCACAGCCTTCCGTCGTCCCGCCCCGCCAGCCTTGTCCTTCCGCGCGTCCGCGACGTGCCTCGCGATCTGGCGAAGCGACTGTCGCCATATCCCGTTGCAAAAGTTGCTGCGAATCCAACCGCCCTTATAGAAATTTCGTTTGTGTGAAATGAACCCTTCTCTTCGACGAAGAACCACCACTGTTAAGATAGCTATGGCTTTACTGCTGTAATTTTCATTATTATCTTTTACCGACACAAGGATATAAGACCGACCATATTGTGATAGAACAGAATATAATAGATTCTCGGAGAACCTCCTCGCCAGCGCCCCATGCCCGCCCCAAGCCTCCCCGCCCACCGTCCACCTGGAGCGCGCTGCGCGGCGCGGTGGGTCGTGTGCGGCGTGTAGGCCGGGGCGGCGCGCGGCGCGGCGCGGCTCGGCTCGGCTCGGCTCGCGAACGTCTCCATATCGAGACCAGCGCGCGCCTGCGCCTTCGCTTTCGCCGCGGCCGCCGCCGCCGAGTGGGCCGCGCGGGGCTGCCCACCTGCCGTCGCCCTCGCTCGCCAATGGGCCCACCCAACCTCCGAAGCCCGCTCCGAGCGCCTATGTGCCCTGCTACGGAGTTGTCCGCTTCGCCCTCCACGACGCACCGTCACGGAAGGGATTCTACAATTTTTTATGGTTATCAGCGTCGGAAAACACAGGATTCTAAAAAAAAGTCAACTAAAACACCTTTTGGATTTCTTCGTATGGGTTCACACGAAATATTCACGAAAGCCGATCAATTAATATGTTTCGTATCTGGTTCTTCCCAGTATCGAAAATCTTACAAGGACCCAATAACCCACATTTGTTTCTTTATTTTGTGCATTATTTACTCGAACAGGAAGACGATGAAAACGATTCTCGCAGGAAATATCCTGTATTACAAGAGAAGACGATGGATTTGACACCGTGTGAACACTCATCGCAGATCCCAAATATTCGCATTATTACTGAAGACTTTCATAAAACGCGAATACTTTTCTTCATTCACGGATTCATCCAACAGAGGTCACGTGGATGCTATTAAACGCCAAATTATTTAGCGGGAGCGCGCGCATGCTCCTTCCTTGATTAGTTGCGAGTTTATTCGTCATGAACACGCACGACGGGTCGCTAGCGAATCAGAGGTGGCACCTTCAGCGATCGCGACCTCCGCACGCGGGGACAGGAAGCCGTGACCCAGCGGGGGCGCAGGCGCACCTGTGTCGTGGAGGCGAAGAATAAGATGGTGGCAGCGGTAGCGATTCATACCAATGACAGGCAAAATATGGTTCATTTTTTTCTTTGTAATACAAATTTTCAATTCCTACGATAAGTGAGTACTGATCAAGTAATTAAAAATGTTTATGAATGTGATCATCAAAGAAATTGGTGAGAACAGCACCCTCCATTCACAACTCCTGACACTTAATGACTCAGCAACCCCTCCCTCCCCGTGTCGTATTCAAGTCACTGCCACATATCATGATAATAGTCTTTAACTGCGCAATGGTAGCTAAATGCCAGTTTTTGGTGGAAAAAGTAAGAAGAGCAAACCTAACGCCAAATTCGATTGAAAGGTAAAATAGAAGTATTTGACGAAAACACAACAAACGAACAAACTAATCTGAAGTGTTTTTTCAATATTTTCCTCCTAACACACGTCTTCAAAGATACCAGTAAATAACTCACTAACTTTTAATTTTTCTGATGTTTCGAACATACACTTCACACATCGTTGCAACTTGCTCACAGGGTAAAAAATGAACGAAGAAATTGAAGGTACAGAGAGTCAGGAAGAAGTCTGAAATAAATCTGCCTCAAACCAGACTGGTCCATCCGAAAAAGCTGTGAATGGGTGGATCGAACCCACCTGGTTCCTTGGCTTCTCCCTCGCCCACCCGCCAGAGCCGCATGTGGAGAGGGGAGGGGAAAGGGGCGTCGACGGCCGCCGCCCACAGGGCGGTCGACCGGCGGCGCCGCGTCGCTTGAATGGGACTCCCTGGGGGCGGGGGCGCTCCGTCTGCCCGGCCCGGCGGAGGCCACCGCCCCATTCGGCTCCGCGAGGTTTTCCCGCGCGAACCGCCCGCGCCCTCGCCCGGCCTTGTGAGCCACGCCGACGCGCGCCCGATGGCGGGAGATGGCGCGGGCCCTCGCGCGTGCCTTCGCGCTCGCGGCAACGGCTCGTGGGCAGAACGCGACTCTTAGCTCCTTGAACTCCGACTCAACGAGCGCACGTACCACTACATCTTCCATTTCCTTCACTTCGTATTTTTACCGCCTCTAAATATAACGAACTACCAAACGACGTTCAAAGTTATATATCCATTTTACCTCTAAGGAATTCTCCCTATATTCGCGAACGAATGATATTAATACATTAACATCACAAATAAAAAGACCAATTTCATTTTGAAAACATGTAAATTGATACCGACAAAAATCCCTTCATAGTCGAAGGAATATTTTCACACTTATAAGTAAGAAACAATGACAAATTGCATTGGCTATTAACATAAATATGAAATAATCAATCATGGGATAAGTGATAGACAACAATTTTTTTTCTTCAAAGTGTCAATGACATAGTATTAAAATAGTACTTGACTAAAAGAGCTCAAGGAAAACTCGTTTGTAGAAATTATTTCTGAGCATCAGGCGACAATATGAATATTTATATTCATAAACAAATCCAATGCACATTGCAACTATCTTCCGATCGTGCATCGCTGCGGAGTTGCATCAGACTTGAGTGCTGGTGTATGCGTCGTTCCGCGAGTGCCGACTTGCTCGGAGACCCCCCTCTGCCCACGCGTTGCCCGTCATCGCGTACAATACAGGAGCTCTCACCGTGACGAACGCACATCAGCCAGCGGAGTGAACGACCGCCACGTCCACGACAACCATACACGCGTGCGCCGCCGCCGCGGCAGCGATGAATTCCGGGTCACGGGCGCGTCATTCACCGCCAACCACCCACGCGCTCCTGTCGTCACCCTGCACGCAACCCCCGCGACTCCCCTGAGTAACGGACCTACAGGTTGCCTACACCGCCCCTGAGAGCCAGCCCTTGGCGAGAACCAAAATCCTACACAGAACGTCTGGGGAAAAAGAAAATTGAGAATATTATGAAGTCGTGAAGGTGGCTGGTTATTCTCAAACTAGTAATTCTACGCAAACATCGAGAGTGGCGTACGCAAGATTGATATTTTCGACTCTAACAAAAAGGCAAAGTTCAAACAGCGTTTCGATAATTCAATTGGGAAAGTGAGCAGCGACTCCCCCTCCGTCAACAGCCTCCCGCTAACTGGCGCTCCTCAAGCTCTAACCGAATTCGCACGCGCTCTTTGGTATTTGTCGCTGTCGCCGTGGGAGCGCGACATATACGCCGCCGCCGTTGCGCCACGGGGCGGGGGCGACGGTCGCAGCGCGTGAGCCGGTGGGCGACGGCGCCCGCGCCTCCCTTAAAGGGGCCGCGTGACGTCACGCTTATATCGGACGCTGCGGCACGGCGCGGGGGCACCGGTGGGACGGAGGTCGTGCCAACGGCGGCGGCCGGTCCGCCTCCGCCGGGGCGCCCTCGCGCCCACAACTGCCCCGCCCGCTCCGTTTTTATTTATTAATTTGTTTGTTTATTTCATCCCTTGTAGGATGTTGTGAGAGCGAATGGTGTAGGACAGTATAACAACCACACAGAGGGCAAGGTGAACGGTGAAGTAGAGACCTCTGAGCTCGTTTTTCACTTTTCGGAACCGACATTGAAATTTTGACCTGTGAAGAATGTATATTAAACATAATGCTTAAAGCAGATTCAACGAAATACTCATATTCCTCTCCCTTCACATTTACCTTGGACTCGTTACCATATTCATAATATATCTTTCCTTTCATTCTTTCCTAAACTGATCGCAATGTGATTACGAGCTAACCTTCAGGATCGAACCCTCTTAGTAAAAAATCCTACCGAAAGCATTTACTGGGATGCCTCAAATGTTTTTTTCAATACTAATGCATGGTAACTAGTACTTACATTCACTGTGTAATATTGGGAAGGGTACCACAGACTATTTTGCCGTACGCAGCCAGAAAGAAGTCATGTCCATATAAAGCAACTGGATAACGCAAAGTGAACAATACACTAAGGTGATACAAATCAACGTGGCTGCCGCTTTGCATATTGAAAATAACCCCATGAGTAAAAATGATCATTTCCGTGAATTCGTTTAAAAAAAAAGAATGCGTCCATTTCGTATGATAGAGTCCTTGGAGTATCCATTTCAAAATGCCCCCGGTATATCAACACTTCATTCGTACGACATTTCTGTGCCAGTTATGTAAACAACTAATCACTGTGTCGGGCAACTTTATAAAAACATATGCTAAGTATTTAATTACGTAATTAATGGTGATCTAACGAAACGAAGAAACGGACTCTCGCGAACATTTTTTGTTCTGCCGAGAGTCGACCGAATAATGAAGCCAGCTCCAGATCGTGAGGTCCCAGAGGTGCAAAGCGACCGACAGCATCGCCACGCTGGCCGTTCGCCACGAGTGGCTCCTTCGCTCCGCCAGGACTTGTTATCGCCGCTCGCTTCAATGATTCGTCGAAGAGACGCCACCGCGGTGTACGTAACCCACGAGCGATCAGCTCAAGAAGTAGTCAGGGACGACGGCTCGCTCGTTTTCCTTGTGATGTTTCTTCACGTTCTTAGATTAAGGTAGATATGCGTGTACACTTCATTCATTTCTTTTTACTTTCGCAGGTAATACCTATCTTTTTTGTATCACCTCACAACGCAAGAGAACTTCTCAATTACAATTGCAGGAAACGTAGTTTCTATTTCGTCCATGTAATTTAAAAAAAAAAAAATCAAACGTCAAAACACTGATTTTCCACATCAAGACTTTTACTATCGTTCTGAAGTGTCTGTGAACTACACTCGAATATGTTTGTTAAACAGAAATACATTAATTAAGAACATACCTACGTCGCAAAGTCAAACAGTGACAAATACTCTTATCATAGAATTTCCTGATAGTTACTTATCGCGCCGAATTATCTTGTCGATTACCCACAAGTGAAGAAGTGCAAAAGCATGTATCTTAACCCAATCACTTGTAAGAAAATAATAATATGACAGTCAAACCACTCTCGCTGCAATTGGTTGAATGTGTTACGTCGCAATTATTCGTGCCATAATCGCAAAATAAGTCATAATCTCTGCCGTAAGATGTCATTCTATGAACGAGTTCTTGAATAGTAAAAGATCATTTATAATGCTGGACAATAAAAAAATTAAAATGTATCCAAATGGGATAAAAAATATATACATCGAGTGAATTAATCTCCGCAATTTTAAACTTTACTTGCACCTGTAAGAAAAGGAGTGCCACTCGGCAATTTTCACAGGTCGCATATCTAGTGTAGCAAAGTCTCCAAGCCCTGACTCCGTTGTCGACATCAAGAAGGATCCGGGTAGAAACCAAGTGGCTGTGGTCCGTGGCTTTCGAGAAGCGAGTTCACCAGTGCGTGCGTGGGCGGCGCCCATTGGCACAGGTGCTCCTGCTCGACGCGGACGGCCGAGGTCCAGCCACGTACCCGAACAGCTGTCGATTCGCTTCAAATAGAATTTCAAAACATTTTTCGCGATCACTAACGGATAAAAACTAATATGATCGCTTATTCTTGCGCGGTTCTTGTTTTTATTTATGTACTATACTAATTCAAAACAAAACAACGGGTATATAACTTTATTAGCTAAAGTATTTTTGAAGGAATAAATGTTTCAGCAATAAATAAGCACACCGAGAGTATCTGTTGTGCAGATGCGTCGTAGAGATCGGTTTTCCCGTTACCTAAATAATATGTACGTAGATAGAAATTTCAATTCATTACGCATCTCTCTCATTTAATCGATCATTTAATTTAGCTCCTCCCGGCAGAGCAATCATTCCATAATTCCGTGCTGTCAGTATCAATAAGCGCCCTAGCGGACCCTGTAGTTCATGACACACAATCAATAACATAGAATTATGGGTAACGTTGACTTCAACACAAATTCGATGTGAAAAACTGATAGTACTCACTATTTATAATCTATTAAAATATATCTTCAAAAAAATGGAAGAAGTATGTACCTCGCCCATCACCCGTCAAAATTTAAAGCATCCTGACCTGTTATGTCTCAACGAAGATCGCTTTCCCGAGCATGACCGCTGGCAGCGAGACGAAGGGCGAAGCCACCAAAGCGAATCAAACGCTCCGAGCAACGTGTCGCGAGGGCGACGGCGAGGGTGAGGACGAGGGCGCGGATCGACAGATGCGGGTCACGCAGCCTCCTCCCCGCCGCGAATAGGCGCTCCCATACCAGCGCGGTCACCGCTAGCGCAACGGCAGTAGCCGCCGCCACCGTCGTCTTCGGCCCACCTGCCGGTGATGCAACTCGCGCCTCACCCACCGATCGGCCGGCCGGAGGCCACCGCGCAGTGTTTGTCCTACTCGCGCCTCGGGTCAGCGAGGGGCACCCGTCAAGGACGAGGGCTTTTCCACGAACTATGAAATTTGCACTGTCAACGCGCTTCATCGCGCCTTCCAGACACCTACATCGCAGCTCTCTTCAAACTATTGTAACTCCTGCAGTGAAGACGACGGATAAAAAACAATGAGATATAACAACTACAAATTAAAAAAAAAAAAATTCTCAAGGGCATCAACCAATTCCACTCTCAAAAAAGAAATTTATTCGAAACAAACCCGCAACAATCAATTCAAATGAAAATTTTCAATGATATTCTAGGAAAGAGAAAAAGAGGGGAAAATGTATTTTAAACAACCATTTAACTTCGCCCTCAAGGAAAAATAATCTGTGAGAACATATGTGTTAATAATACTTCAAAAGTGCGTGTTTTGTAAGTCAATTTATCCAATGAAACATGGTTATGTAAACGTTTTATTTAAAGATGTGACAAACGCACGCATTAGCATAAGTGCATATAGTGTTACCTCAGGACATCTCACTAACATTATTTTCCACATTTTACTCTTCAAAATACTATATTACGTAAAAAAGGTGATTAGATGACTTTTGGTAAACACAACAATTTTTTTATTGGTATTATTATTCTACTGGAGCGATAAACTGTGAATACGTACGTTAAAATTAGGTCATTACGTTGTAATATAATTTGAGATGACTAGATGCGAGCGTGACTAGGAACACTCTGCACTGTTTCAGACAATGACCGAAAGAAATTGCTTCACTCTGAAGTTATCAAATCGCACGCAAAGCTTCACATAGCCTAAGATTAACCAATGTAAAAGAAGAGCGTGTTTCTAATGTCGAAAAAAAAGTCAATAACACCACAAATATACACAATCGCGATTTACATTTCACCGCTTAAGAGTTTAATCGACGAAGTGGCGTTACTTATGGCCTCGTAATCCGAAAACAAGAAACAGGGAAGAAAGTAATTTTGCGTAACCACGAACGCACTTCTGCGTTCCTTACTAAATCGGCCTCTTGTACGAGGCACCGCGATCTGTGGCATAAACGTTTACATTCCGCGTAAAATTAACACGCATCTTCATGGGAAGCACCGCAGAGGCGCGGCGCTGCGGTTCGGGCCGGATGGGCAGGGGCGCGGCGCGGCGGGGCGAGGCGGCGCGGGCGGCGCGGACCGCCCAGCGCCGCTGTGCATGGCGCGCTAATTTTAGCGGCCGGCCGCCTGCCCGCCGCCGCCCGCGCCGCCCGGCCCGCGCCCCATGTAAGGCAGGCGCCGCGCCCGGCGCCCCGCCACCGCCCTCCAGGTGCAGCGCCAACGCGAGGCGGTCTCAGGGATCACGATAGCCTTACACGCCCTCTATCACTTTCGAGTAGTATGTATGGGAATGTAATTCGTTATTTTGTTTACATAATGCATTCAATTTTAAATAATTAATTTCTTACTTTCTTTTTAGGCAAGTCGAAGAATGGTAAATGTATGAAAATATATGTAGAGGTATTTCAATGTCTGTTTAAAGATAATCAACTTATAATTATTGGGCAAATATGGAAGAAGCTCCTATCTACAATGTCATTACTATTACATCGTCCAAAAACAATGAAATACTATCTTAAAGTTCGCCTTGAAAAATGATCTCTAATTTCACAAAACGTAATAAAAACCGACAATTTTTTTCGAATGATAAAATAACTTTCTTCCAATAACTATCGATAATAGTTGGTATAATACATTTTATTTTCAATATGTGACACAAAGACCATGACCCTAGATCACGGGCTATTAAGAAAAATGCTTTAAGTGGCTAGCCTAAGGTGACGAGCCATCACAATAACAAAATATAGATTCATTCACGTGACAATGAACATCTTATCTCTAAGAACTTGATCCTTTTTGGTGAGAAATAAATTGAGATTTTGAGGGTGAAATTCGCCAATAATACTATATTGACACATACATCATCGTATTTATATTATACACAACAATATCGTATTTTCGATGTTAGTCATAAATTAAATTTCGTTCTTATAAGGACTTCATGAATTCTACATTCTGTAAAATTGTCACATTATGTATATAATTTATCATATACGAACTTTATACGAATTTTTTTTATTTTTAAATGGAAAATTAATTCTCACTTGTCACTTTCATAATAAACTTCATGTTCTATTTCTTTTGTTTGAAACTTTCACATGTATCTCTTAGAAAGTGCATCAGCAAAGCGATTCATCACGATCGATCAAGGAACACTTACGTTTATTGGTCTCCCCGTGCCCTGTCTCGAAAGGCGGTCGTGAGAATCGTAGGAGCTCCTTTCCAACCGACTCCACTGCAAGGCCTATGGCCAGAGGGCAAGCGGTTTCTCTTCCGGAGCTCGTAAATGCGAGCTCAACGACATGCGACTCCGTCACAAAATGTCAGCCTTTACAAACGCAAGCGAAATGCCTGGAGCATTAACACCAATCGTAGACTTAGACACACACCGCTACTTGACCTAGAATACAAATGGATTGGAGATGTCACAATAATAAAATGTGGCAACGAGCAGCAGAGTAGAGAGAGTGTCAATGGGTATGCTGGATCTGAAAGGGGGCTAGAATTTAAAGCAATAAAACAAACACAGCTAATACTGTTTTTGTTTGTGAAAATAATATTTGAGTCTTGAACGTTTTAGAAAACGTCTGAATATTTTGGTAAATAAATAACATAATTTATTGTTAATTATCTCTACGCAATTCATAAATTTCTAAGATTCAAAAGGTTTTAAAAAAGAGAAAAACTAAGGAGTTTAAGAGATTTATTAAAATAAAATTAAATTAAAAAACGGATACGACAGCAAAAAACAAGAATTGGAAGTTCGAATTCTTTGCAAGGAAGAGGTGGATCAGCTCATGATAGTCATTTGGAAGGTATACTCAGCGTACATCCATACTATCCGTTGCTGACTGATAACAACAACACAAACACTTTGGCGCATCTGGGCCCCTTGGGGTAGAAGAAGAAAGGTGGACAACAAAAGGCGCGGCTTCGCAGGCGCAGGCGCTGGCGCTGGCGCTGGCGCCGGCGCCGGCTGAGCGCATGGCCTTCCGCGTGCGAAATCCCAAGGGGAACGGCCGCCCACGGCGCCACACACGGCGCCGGCCGGCCGCCACCCGCCCGCGCAACACGCACAAAAGGCGCCACGCGGAGGCCGACGCGACGCGAGGCGGCGATGAACGCACCGGCGCGGTGCGGCGCGGCACCCCGCCGCGAGGACGCCCTCCGCCACGCACGCACTTATGCGCGTGCGAACCTCACTCCGCCTACCCCGCTAACAAGCGCGGGCCCAACAACTTCGGCATTGAAGCCTTACAGTTCTAAATATACGGATTAAAGACGACAACGCACAACATTGAATGGCATGGTAGAACACATACACGAGATGTTCTTAAATTAAAATGACAATCATATAGGTGTAGATCAGTACGATATTTCAACATCGAAAAATCTGAAGATAATGAGCATGTGAATTTGAAAAGTACGAAAAACGTAGTACAAAAAGGGCACTGAGTGGGCAGAGCGCGGAGAGGAAAATGCAAAGTAAACAAATACACATGAATCGTAAATTCTACATGATCTTAATTCCAAAACCTATATTAACTAGTGGCATACAGCTGAAAAAAAAATGCTACAGAACAAAATAACACAAATTTGATTTCCAAAAGTAGGTTCTTCACTGCCGAAGAATAAAAACTCGCGCAGAACACTATAATTAATGAAATATTTTAACAAAAACAGTCGACATTAAAACTGCAATAACAATATATCGTATTTTTACAGTGCAATAGTTCTTCACTTACTACCGACAAAATTATAAAAATTCGTGTTCGTGTCGTAATCAACAACGCACCAACTATGAGAATTTAGCCGGTACGTGTAGGGTGAAAGCAGGCAGAATAACTAGTCAAATATTTGCGTTCTTAGTGAAAATCGAATCTGTTTCATTGGTTTTGCATATTTCCCGATTTTCAGGGTAAGTAACGAAACTATCGACATCCCTCACAGAGGCCGTAGGCAATCTCTATTTCTGCAAGCGTGCGAAATTAGTAATATACGAGTAGTTTGTAGAGTCGTCTGCATCTGACGCGATCACGCCGTATAATCGACGCTCTCAGAAATCTCGCCGCGAGAGTCGTTTCCGCTCGGCCACAATGTGCGGAGGAGTGGGGAGTGGAGGGGAGGGGGCGATCCCAGAGGCGGATCAGCGGCGCGCTCGTAGCGCCAGCTGCTGCCGGCATTCATTACATCTGGCACAGCTGACCCAGATGCGCTGTCGCCGCCGCAGCAGGACCGGCGGCCCGAAGGCCACGGTCGGCGCAACGCAACACTACGCAATGCAATGCACGCATGCGTAGCGCCAGCGTACTAGGCAGGGGACACTGCGTACTGATGTATGCGGAGATCCGCTCCTTACGTCCTCCACTAACGCATGTTCCGGTATTATCTACTACGACTACATCAGTGTTATGTTTTCCGTAAAGCTAATTTTGGTTGAGATACTGTCTGTAGTATTTAATGAAAGAACGGCGAACATGCGTGGTGTTCTTAACACTACTTTCGAAGATATGACTCACGCAAATTCATTTACGCTGAGTGGAAAATTTGCCATTGACCATAAGTGTTTAGTTCTTTTAGAAGTTTTATTCTTTTTACAGAAGATTATTCAAAGAATTATAATCAGAGAAAAAGAAATACGAAACAAAAAATTCGTCTTGTTAACCCCACATATTTATTTTCCTTATTGCATGCCATCAAACACAAGGCAGTGGTCTAGTCGAAAATCAACTCCTCCCCCAAAAAAATCTGCATCAACGGACAGGTATGAAGATTTCGAGTCCTTCGATCTACATCAAAGGGAGAATACAGCTCTCAGATGTTATTGGACGGCTAAGATTCTTTCTTTTAATCCTTTGAAAACAATGGTAAACGCATTAAAATCTTCCTGTATGGAAGCATCGACACTACTTTAAAAGTTAAATTGTACAATTCAGGTCTTAAGACATGCAATTGCCATACACTCCTGTTTCATAACATGGCACTACACTTAAAAGGATTAGAAAGCACTGCAACGGACACAACTAGTGTCTTTGTGTCTTACATACACTGGGTTCTTCTGTACATATACATTCAGTGAATCATGACACACGACATCTCCTTCGATATATCTGGGTTCACAAATCTTTAGCTAATGCAAAAAGGATAGAATAATAATTAATTGACCTGTTATCTAAAGAAGGAAAAACACCAAGTGAATCGATTTCAAGAAATGCTCTGGAAAATGAAAGGAGGGTTAGTAATCCACAAGTATACGCAATATCTTCAAGTTGTTTGAAACTTATCATCAGTAGATAAGCTGATAAGATAGAAGCGAGTTCTATAAGAATCACATTATATAACACGAAATTAACAGGATGTCATCGTGTAATAATATCATGAATCAGGTTCAAGGTTAGCATATTTTCTTTCTGCTACTTTCATCACAAACGTCGGAACATTAAAAAGTAATAACACGAGTGTATAAATAACACTGACTTGATCGAAGATTTAACATTAAAAAAAAATAAAAAGAATCCGTAGCCTTCCCAAACTGTAACGGCACAGCTGGAACCGGCTGCCGACGCCCAGATGGCCGCAGCATACCACGTGTTCCTCTCCAGCAGAGGGAGCGATGGTCGGTCAGAAGCAGCGAAGGGCGAATAGACCCCAGCCATAAGCTGGGCTCCCACCGACTCAAACAGGTATGTCCCTACAAGTCATGCGTCTATAGACATTTAGAATTATGTATAATATGAAGGGCTTAGAAGAGCAACAAGATACGCCACATCACCCACAGCAAACCTATCGTTATTCGTAAATGTTAATATCTCGATTTGGTGGGTTATATTGTTACTATTCACTCCTTCTTTATATTTATACTGAGGTTGGGGCAGTAACATGTTGACACCCCGTGAACATAATCGATTTGTATCAATATATACAATTAGCAGGAGCCTTACTATGATTGGTGTAATTTATCTTGTTTCCGTTACATGCCTTTCCCATTAATAGCCCTTCACTCTAATAAGTCTATACAAGTCATATACGAACAGTTCAATATGTTTCCACGAATGTCTTATGTTATCCCAGAAGGCAGAAAAACACAAGCACTTTATTGCTACCCAATCTTTAAAAAAACTTCATAGGTAGAATTTTCTTCCCAATTTTCGCTGAGTACAAAATTTGGCCCTCCCTACCAGGGCCAGGATAGGAAGAACGAGCGCTCGGGCGAGGGAGGACGTGGTGGCGACGGAGGAAGAGGTGGCGCTGAGTTCTTAACGGAGCGAGCTATAGAGGCGGTGGCGGCGGCCGCCGCAGTCTATTCGCGAACGCGTCGCCGCCCCAAAATAACCGCGCGCGAGCCCGAAAGCAGCTGTCGCGGCCGCGTAGGCGTCGCCGGCGGCAGCGGCAGGCGGCGAGAGGGCTATCGGCGCCGCTGCTTTGTTTAGTGCGACGCGACGCGCGCGGAGCCGTCGACGCCCTCCCTGCCCGCCGCGCCGCGCCGTAGCGTTCGGTCTGGCCTCGCCGGCACGCACTCGATTCCTTTTGTTACGCGACGCCCGGCGACTCCAATGTACACGCTACTCTACAATCACGCTTGTAGCAACGGAATACACAGAAACTCAAAGATGCAAGCTATTATTTAGTAAGCACAGACTTTAAACTACACTCATTTTGTCATTGTGTCGTGTAACAAATATGTGAAAAATGAGAGACGCACTTAAAATTGTTCCAGTCAATCCCAAAATAAAAGGATGTATAAAATTCCTTATTATTCTTTTTGTTCGTTGTGAAATGTCTGACAATTCAGTGACGAGTTAAACCAGACGTTTTGGTTTCTATGCAAATGACGCATGTAGTGATATCATGTAACGCGTTGATCCCAATCAACCCCGTGCTCTCTAGAATCCCAGAGAGTAACATTTACGTACTTTAGCACATCAATGCGTCAGAGATGGCGTGACGGGCAGTGCCATTGACGAAAGACTGCAACGCGTACGCATGCACATGCTACGCTACCGAAGAACCTGAGGTTCCGCAAGCACGAGATGAGAGTACGAGACGAGTGGCCTCTCATACCTCTAGTCTCGTACTTTCGTCTCATGCTTGGAAGGAACAACGCGAAATACGAGAGCTCTACGTACATTTGGCAAGTTAAATATTGGTCATTTCATGAAAAAAGAAAAGTAATTAAGAAAAAGTACTAGTTTACTTTGGAGGTTATTCGTTTACGTTTTCAGTCCAAAATTCATGCATGTAATGTTTATAGCATTATATAAGCAGGTTTTCAAAAACCTATCGCAGAAACAATGATTCTATTTACGTGGAAGCAAAAAAACTAGAGTGTAATGGTTGCGAAAAGGCAGCGACGAAGACTGCGGTCCTCCTGGAGACTGGCGGTGGCGACAGATGACAGCGTGTCGAATTGAGCGCAGCTGGGCCAATTTAGGGAGAGGAGCGACAGGCGGCCGCCACGAAACGACCAACTGCCCGACGCGGCAACGTCCAGAACAAAGGAATAAGCGAAGACGCTCAAGCGCGCGAACAATGGCTCAGAGCGAAAATTTTATGTCGCGTAGCCGGTGAATGTCAGCAATCAGATGTCTTCATTCGAGAGATGAGTCCCAGTAATCGTTTCTAAGGAGTATGTACGCAGCACGAATAACTAGCGCGGAGAAGTCGATGTTCGGGGTAGGTGGAGGAATGTGACTTTGTCTAAAGGTAAATCGTATCGAGTCTGAAGGAAACTATCATTAAAATAAATTTCATGCACTGGACACTGAATGAGGTATTCTTAGCTAAGAGATTATTTTTGATTTTTCAAGACCCGTAAAGAAAGGAATTTTTTCATTTCCGATCACGAGTGAATTTACAATATTTATTTCTAAAGAAAAAAATTTAAGAAAAATATTTTTCATGTCACGTACGAGAAAGGTCTTTTTTTATCTTTTAGTTTATTAGGTTGCAGAAATGATTGAATACAATCAATATTAAATTCAACCACAATTCTCTTACGAAATTTCTATCCACGTAAGTATTTTTGTCGTAGAAACAACTCTGGCGCTATATTGCAATAATACATTCCAAATTTGAAGGTTAAAGGAGGACGCGGGCGCATTGCCATAACGTGCGGAAAGAGGTTGCCTCCTCAACATACAGTTTTCTTCATCAGCCTCCGTACTGTCAATGTGAAAGACGTCCCACAAGAGATCCTTGCCAATATTCTGCCCTTTTCCGCAATATCCAATTCTGTGAATTTGCCGTCATCCCTCACGTTGACCCTGACGTTCCCAGAACGTCGAACAGCCCGAGCCAACAGCGCACAGACCCCGCGAGGTACACCACGCACAGAGCAACGCGTGTCGCCGCGGTCACTAGGGCGGTCATTCGACCAGGAGACGCCAGAGCGACTGAGCGACTGCGCGTCCATCGCGGCGGCGCAGGAAAATAGCTTGCGCGGGGCACAAAGAGCGAGTGCCCGACCCGCGGGCAGGTGGAGTGGGGTGGGTCGCGGCCGCCATCTGCCTCTCGCGCAGGTGGCCGACGCACGCCACACCACGGCGGCAGTCACGCGCCGCATGCGCGGGACAAAGACACACGCACGGAAAGGGCAGTGCTCCTGGCTGCTTCTGTCAGCCGAAATACGATCTCGAAACGCGATTCTCAAACGATAATGATTCAAATCGGGAAATTTAACACTACGCGGAAAAAGGAAACTTTTGTGGAATTTGGAAACAGCGTTCAAAGCATAAAACAGCTACAAAGACCTCCAAGAGCATCAGAAATGTAAACAAGCATGCTAAATCAAATTATATGTCAATGTAGCAGGTTATTGTTCGAGGCATTTTATTGGCCTTTCGACGTTCTTTGTTCTCAAGAAATCTCAGTAGACAAAGATATCAACACAACTGCGAAAGCGAAACTTCACTTCGTCTGTTGATGTCCATATGACGCTTCGTCTATCTATGCACAGAATGTTGTTTTTCCTTCACACTCATCCATTTTCCCCAGAATTCTGCCGGTTTGGGCATACCCCATTCGAACACGTTTTTAATTCCAGGACTCTCTCCCTTTGTTTGTCACCGTCTTTCTGCGCACCCGCCCACAGGCGTCCGAAAGCCGAATCTGCTGCTGCTCAGGCGGCGGCGGCGGGCGGTTGATGGCGGATTAAGCGACGCGCGAGAACAAAAGAGGCCGCCCACGCGTCGTGGGCGCCGCCAGCGCTCCCGCGGCGCTGCCACAAGGCGGCTCCAAACAGCCCGGCCGAGTTAATTGTTGGGAGGTACTAACAGGGATCGACGCGCTCCAACGGCTGTTCTCCAGCCAGCAGGTGAACGCAACGATGGGCGGAGCGCTCGTCTTGGAAAAAAGTCCCATCCATGATGTTGCACAAATGAAACGAATTAAAGGCACAACGCGTGTCTAGAACTAGCAGCTTCCATGTACTTTCACACCCTACAAAACAATCACGAAAAAGTGCTTCGTATAAAATGGTCATGACAGTTGGATACTTCAATATCAAAATGCAAGGCAAATTAAGGGTATTTTGACCATGTGATTTAGTGTCGCTCTACAATTTTATTCAGTATTTAGTTGTTAAGCTTGAAATAGCACAAGATATCTGGCATGAACCGAAATATAAAATAGGAAGTAAATAAGAGTTCTTGTGACTTCACGATTTCGACGCACAAGACAGTTTAAAAATTCCACAAAGTCCAAAACAAATCGTAAAATATTCTTTTTCGAGAAGTAAACAAAATTCTTCACTGTAGTCCGCCCTTCTGACCACGTGCTGGGCGCATACGGACAATACATCACCCGTTGCGACCGGGTCCAGTCGGAGACATTCTAAATTCGGAGTCGCCCACGAGTCGGGCACAGACATTCACAAAAACGTCCGGCGCAAAACGCGTCTAAAAACAACTGTGAGTCGGTAGGGGTGTTGGAAGAGGAGAAGATGGAAAGAGGGGCGAGGGGAGCAGGGGGCAGTGTTATGGTGGCGTTGAATGTTTAGGAAGTAGTGGCCACGTCGCAGGTTGACGCGGCGCAGGTTCTGGCGCAAGAGGGAC
The DNA here is from genome assembly GCA_017312745.1 of Gryllus bimaculatus. NCBI lineage: Eukaryota > Metazoa > Arthropoda > Insecta > Orthoptera > Gryllidae > Gryllus > Gryllus bimaculatus. Next base: position 64,630 of record BOPP01000095.1, read on the forward strand.
GAACACACACACACACACACACACACACACACACACACACACACACACACACACACACACACACACAAGGACATATGGAGTGAAAGGGGCGGCCGAGACGCAGGTGGTGCTGGCAAGTGATTGTTGGCTCTGGTGAAAGGGCTATGCGAGACAAAGCCTCCCCGTCTAATTCTAAGAACAGGTCAACACGATCCTTGATTTGTTATTGTTTCATGTTTATTAATGTCCAGGCGGGTCAAAAGTACTAGCTTTCCCCGAGAAGTGTATCTTTATCATCTGACACTATAAAAATGGAAAATATTCACGCAATTTTACATAATACAGAGAATTTGTAAGTGTGGGAAGTTAACTTTATTTTTATGCTGGTTCATGAGCGAAAAGTGATTATGTAGATACAAATTGAGCAAGAACTAGGTTTTAATTCATTATAGTGTAAAGCATCATCTAGCACTGTAAAACGAAATCAATGAATGAGAAGAAATAAATGAATGTTAAGAGATGTGTAATACATACAACAAGTTCGAAATTCTTTACGATTTTTCGTTCTTAATTTGTATTTCCACTTGCCTTTACTTTTTTTCATTTAAAAAAATGAGACATTTGAGATGCAAAGGGGCACACACAAAATCGCAATTGCTATTATCAATCTCCCCTTCAACACCATGCAGCAGACTTCCTAAACGTGAAGGTGTACATCTTCAGGGCGAGGCGACACGTTTGGGGACTTGTGGGCTGTTGTTTCTCGCCGGCATGCATCGCCTGGAGAATTAATATTGAATGCCATGAGATGGTTTTTCTGTTGTATTTTTTCTCTCCATAATACAAATATTTAACTTCACCGTCCTCACAATCTTCAAGGAAAATTTGGAGGCAACCGCTTGCATAGATATTGCAGAATGCGGCCTGACTGAGGGACAATAGCGATTCATTACTCCCGCAAAACTTCGCTTCAATACTAAAACCGCAGCCAATTTGCAGCAGCCACACGCAAGCGAGCGGCCGCGCCCGGCGCGGCGTTGTTGCGGCGAATGGCCAAACGCAAGGCGGCAGAGGCGCTCGGGGGCCATCTATAAAAAAAATGCCCGCGTCCACAAATAGCAGCGGTGCGGCGCCGCGAATCGCCGGGGCCCACCGGCGGCGCACGTGGCGAGGGCGCGCGTCGACATGTAAGGCACTGCCCCGCGCCTCGCACATTTCCTAACGGCGCACCAAGGTAAATATACGGCTATTTCGGAATCCAAAATATACCGGGCGTTTTGACTCGGCGCCAATACGCACGCACGCGTCGGATTCATGCGCACGCGGGGGGAGGGGGGAGGCGATCGCGCGGGAGAGGGAGAGGACTATTGATGGTTGCACAAATGAAACGATATTCAATAGGCAGCAATCGCGTGGTCTAGAACTAGCTTAGCCTTTCCATGTACTTTCACACCCTCACAAAACAATCCACGAAAAAGTGCTTCGTATAAAATGGGTCATGACAGTTTGGATACTTCAATATCAAAATGCAAGCAAATTAGGGTATTTTGGAACATGTGATTTAGTGTCGCTCTACAATTTTATTCAGTATTTAAGTTGATTTCAAGCTGAAATAGCACAAGAATATTCTGGCATGAACCGAAATATAAACATAGGAAACGCTAAATAAGAGTTCTTGTGACTTCACCGAGTTTCGACGCACAAGAACAGTTTAAAAATTCCACAAAGGTCCAAAACAAATCGTAAACTTATTTGCTTTTTCGAGAAGTAATATAAATTCTTGTCTCGACTGTAGTGTCCGGCCTCTTCTGACACGTGGCTGGCGCCGCATATCGGACAAAGTACATGGTTCACCTCGTATTTGCACGCGGGTCCAGTCGGAGACATTCCTAACTTCGGTAGTCGCCAACGAAGTCGGAGCATCAGACGATTCACAGAAACGTCCGGCGAAAACGGCCGGTCTAAACACCAACTGTGAGTCGGTAGGGTGTTGGAATTAGAAGGAGAATAGATGGAAAGAGGGGCGAGGGAGCAGGGGGCAGTGGTTAGGTGGCGTTGAATTGTTTAGGAAGTTAGTGGCCACGTGCAGGTTGACGCGGCGGGAGTCTGAGCGCAAGAGGACGAACACAACCACACACACACATCACATCACCACAGCACACATACACAATCACAACTTATGCAATTCCTTACACAGTTTATCCACACCACGGATCATATGGAGTGAAAGGGGCGGCCGAGACGGCAGGTTGGTTGTGCTGCGCAAGCTGAATTGTTAGGCTCTGGTGAGGATATAGCGGCTATGCTCCGAGACAAATAGCCTCCCGTCCTAATTTCTATTAGAACATAGGTCAAGGCACATCCTTGCATTGTTATGGTAGGGTTATGAATCTATGTTTTATGGTAATGTCCAGGCAGGGTCCAAAAGTAGCTAGCTTTCCCCGAGAAGTGTATCTTTATCATCTGACGACTATAAAAATGGAAAAATATTCCGCAATTTTACATAATACAGAGACTTTGTAAGTGTGGGAAGTTAAACTTTATTTTTATGCTGGTTCATAGAGCGAAAAGTGATTATTAGATACAAATTGGGAAGGCAAGAACTAGGTTTTAAAATTCATTATAGGTGGTAAAGCATCATCTAGCACTGGGGTAAAACGAAATCATGAAATGAGAAGAACTATAATGAATGTTAGAGAGATGTGTAATACATACAACAAGTTCGAAATTCTTTTACGATTTTTCGCTTTTTCTTGAATTTGTATTTCCACTTGCCTTTACTTTTTTTCATTTAAAAAAATGAGACATTTGAAAGATGCCAAACCGGGGCAGCACACCAAATCGCAATTTGGCTATTATCAATCTCCCCTTCAACACCATGCAGCAGACTTCACTAAACGTGAAGGTGTACATCTTCAGGGCGGAGGCGACACGCGTTTTGGGGAACTTGTGGGACTGTCTGTTTCTCGCCGGCATGCATCGCCTGGAGAATTAATATTGAAATGCCATGCGATGGTTTTTTCTGTGTTGTTATCGAGCTTAATTCTCTTTCTCTCATAAGATACAAATATTTAACTTCACCGTCCTCACAATCTTCAAGGAAAATTTGGAGGCAACCGCTTGCCTAGATATTGCAGAATGCGGCCTGGACTGAGGGACAATAGCGATATCATTACTCCCGCAAAACTTCGGCTTCAATACTAAAACCGGGCAGCCAATTGCAGCAGCAACACGCAAGCGAGCGGCCCGCGCCCGCGCGGGCGTTGTGCGGGCGAATGAAGCAAACGCAAAGGCGGCAGAGGCGCCTCGGGGTCCATATATAAAAAAACTGCCGCGCGTCCACAGATATGCAGCGGTGCGCGCGCGCGAATCGCCGGGGCCCACCGGCGCGCACGTGGCGAGGGCGGCGCGTCGACATGTAAGGGGCCCTGCCCCCGCGCCTCGCACAATTTCCTAACGGCGCACCAAGGTAAATATAGCGGCTATTTCGGAATCCAAAATAATACCGGGGCGTTTTGACTCGGCGCAATACGGCACGCACGCGTCGGATTCATGCGCACGCGGGGGGAGGGGGAGCGATCGCGCGGAGAGGGAGAGACTAAATTTACGCGCGGCGGGTGCGACGGGGAAGGGCGGGCGGGGCGGAGCGTGGTTGGACGGTGGGCGGGGCGGGGCGGGACGGGGCGGGAGGGGGTGGACGGGGCAAAGCGCG
>BOPP01000095.1:68345-88317 GCA_017312745.1 Gryllus bimaculatus
AAGCGAGGCGAGGCGAAGAGAGAGCAGGGCGCCGCCAGCCTTCTGACCTACAAGGCGGCAGTAAACATTGGCGGTTCAGTGGCCACACGCGGAAGGAGCAGGGAAGGGATGAGCTGGCGGGCGGGCGGCGCGAGCACGTGCGAGAGAGCGCGGAAAACGGCTGACGCAGCCTGCGCCGCGGGTTTCGGAATCGCGCGCCGGCAGTTTCGCAGGAGGCGCGCGCAGCAGAGAATGCGCGGACGGTTTCTGCGCTGCCACCGAGGTGCGGAAAACTACGGCACTCCCAAGGTCGTGTTTGTATTAGGATTTCGTGTTTACTGACGTGTAGGGTTGCACGTTATTTGCACACCCGCCTCATGACCACGACATTACTGCGTGTTTCTTGCCTTTCGTTGAATTTTTAGTGTGTAGCTATCGGAAAGTTAAGAAATGCCTTCGAAGAGAGCATCAAACACTAGGGAAGACATACAGAACGCACACTGTCCCATACATCTTCCGATTCTGCCTTATATCTCGTGTGTTTATGTGTCGCAGTACCTTTGAACTAGACTGCAAAATACGCATTTCGAGCCTGGCAATAGTTTCCAGGTAGCGACGAACATTGGACATACCACTTGATGCATAAATTCTAACCGTACCACATCAGAGATAAAAATATAGAAGTAGATCCACACCATGAAAAAAAAAAAATGTACTGTAGAATTTCTACAAGGAATAACGGATGCACAAGAACTTTAGAGTCTGTATCAAATTACTCAGCTTTGGTGTCAAATTACTCAGTTTGGTATCAAATTACTCAGTTTGGTATCAAATTACTCAGTTTGGTATCAAATTAATTGAAAATAGAGACGCTGAATACAGGCTAAGTGGTAACAAAATGGCTCAATTCGAACGCTAACTTCCGTTTTAGGAATGAAATTACTCCAGCGTTAAAAGCTCATCGCAATATATATTCTCGAAAGTAGACCATCTCCTGTAGGAGGCACGTGCTCGGAATAAAAGGAAAAAGTGCCACGAGAGTTAATATCCCGGGACTCGCTCTAGACCGACAGGGTGACAAGAGGGCGGGCGCGTCACCGGCGAATCCATTCTTCTTCGCTTTGTTTTTTCTTCCTCTTTGGGAAGCGGAGCGGCCGGCGCAGAGGGCGTGCGCTCCTTTAGGAAGCGGGCGGCCGCTATAGAAAGCGCGATCGAATCGCAAAAAGACAAGGGGCGCCCGGCGCGGGGGCGAGAGAAATCGGGGCGCGGCCAAAGAAGCACCCCGTCGCCACGTCGCGCTGCTGAGCACTCAGGCCTCGACTGGCAGGGCGCTCAACATTTCATGAAGGATGCTTTTTTTTGTGGCAATTATGGCACTAACGTGTTTCTAAAAGAAGCAGAAGAAAATAAAAATCACTATCGTCATGTACTCTATCGTTTTGTTTCATCTTGGAGGGACTACAGCATTCGATCACACCTCCATTTATTAGCGAAAAGGATTTTTCAGGTCAGTTTCGTTTTTGCGGCTTCATAAAAAGTGGAGGAAAACATCTAGAAGAAGTATGCCCCGAAACATACTCAATGCAATGGAAGCTTTTCTTTAATATTTCGACGATATGAAAGGCATGAAAAAAGCCATTGACAAATTAAACGGACGTACATCAATTTGTTTTTCTATTCGATTACACGACGTTGCTTCTTCTGAGAGAGTCTCTTATAACGTGACTAAATGCGCTCATCTTAGAAAATGCTCTTTCTCGCTAGCAAAAGGTTTTGCCGCTTCCGTTATCCCCGACCCGGCATTACCTCACCCACACATTAATGAAATGACATCAGCGATCCCGCACTCACCTTTCACTCTACCCATTCGCTCTCGACTCGTCCTTCGCGTGCCCGCCTCGCGTCCCCCGTTGCGCCCTCTGGTTTCCCGTCTCCCACGCACCGCCACCGCCGCGGCCACACTCGCCTCCTCTTCGCTCGGCGGCCTACTGCGCCCGCCCTCCTCTAGCCCGGCCGTGGCGTGGCGCGGCGGGGCGCGGCGCGGGCCGAGCAGTGGGACCAACTCATGTCAGATGGCCACATCACGGATTCTTTCAAGATTTGCATTTACTTCACGCAAATGAGAAATGTGTAACTTTTTTTTTTCTTAATTAACATGTGCAGATTAACAATCTTGAAAAACGTTTAGCAAGTGGCTTGTATTAACACTAATAAAATTACGTGTACTTACTAGTTACATACATATGTGCTCACATCTCCAGTAGATTAATTGATTATTAATTTAGTTTCTTCAAATATTCCTGTCGTCTTTTCGTAATGCCCTCCGCAATAGTTAAGATCTTTAGGTCCTTATAAAGGGTTTTTGTTACTGACGAACCACGATTCTCCGGATATATTATTAACGTATGTGCTTATATATGTAACCTATAAACAGAAGTAAAATGAATTTGACGCACTTTAAATGTTTTTGGTGCTTGTCTTGTCTGCAGACCACCTGCAGAAATACTAACTAGTTTTATTAAGAAAACAGAAAATAGGAAAGGTGGCAACCCTTTTCAGATAGTTCATACAGTTACATTTTTTAACAATTCAATGCAGAAATTAACTTCTTTTCGTAAAGCTGAGAAAAACTTCATTTGAAAATTACACTGTATTTATAATTTATGATTAGCAGCTCAGTGTTGACACCCATTTGTAATCTTATTTCTTAATGCGTCAAACGCCATTATAGAGAATTGGTCTTCGGTGTTCCTTCTGCTTGGCGCGATTTCCCGCCTGGTTCGGCCCAGTGAGCGTCGCCGGGAAGCGCGGCGCGGCCGAACAAGGCAGCGGCGCGGTATCCATCAGCTCGCGAGCGCGCGAGGGCGGCCGCGGCCCGCGCGCGTGCGGGCCTTCGGCTTCTCCATATTTATTAATCGGAGGCGCAGGTGTTCGGCGCGCGCTGCCCAAGTGCCAGGCCAATAGGCGGCACTCCAAAGTTATCCAGCCCCATTTTCAGCAATCAGGACGAGAAAGCGTTTGAAGAACATGCTACCTGACTTTACATACAATAACCATTCCAATATGAATATGTTAAGCAAAACAATAACATGAATCGTTTGTAAATTACACAACATAATATCATGTATTTCACTAAGGAAACTTCTAAACCTGAAAATTCAAAGAATTTTTGCATGCGCCAGAAAGTAACATACAACGTGGCTAAAGAAATCATAAAATTTATCTCAAATCTCAGAAATACAGACACCACTAAAAGGCCTTAAAGAAAATGGAAATCTAAACACATCTAAATCTAATGATGTCCTCGGAAAACCTTGAGTGTTGTATCTAGACATTCCCACACATTTCGGATATGGTAATTCCTTTCGAGGTCTAATAAACGAACACACATATGATAGGAAATAATTTAATTTGATAAAAAGAAAAAAACAACTTATTTCGTCTATTAGATGATCTCTGGAGTCAGCTGGACATACCAACGTGTCCATCGTGTTGCAAGGAGCGCTTCATCGCGGGGGGCGCGGGCTTTTGGCGGAGCGTGGTCCGGGGCGACCGTTGCGAAAGGCGCGCCCGCTCGTCGCCCTCGTCCGCGTCGCCCGCGCGCGCCAACGCGCCTGCGGGAATCGCGAACGCCTCCCACGCGCGCATTTCGGCCGTCGCCCCGAACGCCCGCTCTTCGCCGCGCCGCGCTAACTGTACCGACGCGGAGCCGCGCCGCGCTGGCCAAATGAGGGCGGGAGCGCGGAGGCATAGGCGCGCGGGGCGGCGCGAGTGGGCACGGGGGCAGGACAGGGCAAGGCAAGGGAAGGCAGCGGGCAAGTCGGCGCGGGGTACAGTGGAGTGGGGTGGAGCGTGTCTTTCGGGACGTCCCCGGGCCTACGCGCGTCTTCTCCTCCTCTTCAAAAGCTCCACAGAGGGACGCCGCCACCTCATGCAACACCGTCCGCCAAATGCACGGTCTACGTAGGGTGGGGGGGGGGGGGGCGAAGCCCCCGCGCGGCATTCCTAACCTTGTGTATACAGAAAATACCGTACATTAACACGACTCCGTTCACCTTTAAGGACGAATGTTTCAACTCATCTTTTCTTTTCACTTTTTCGGAAAAAGATTACAAGTTACAACGGGATTGCTGCAAAAGTTGCACAATTGTTACAAGGATCAAGCGGATAATATTTTCTTCACCTTTGATGCAACTTGAATCGTCACTCTTTTGGAAAAGTATCGTCACAGGGCCTGCAGGTATTAAAAAATCGTTATGTTTTCTCAAAATGACGTATCCCACCAAGGAGATACAAACTGCTTTCGCACATTCTTTAATTTTCAGGCTGATGTATATATCTACACTATTGGCATGAATGTGAATAGTTGTAAAGTTGATCTTCGAGACTGAGAATACATACAAAAAAGCTCTCTTCCTCCTATGCTACCACGATGTGGGGAGATAATTAATAATGTACAATGAAGTTATTTAAAAGTGTTGAATAAAATTGATATTAATTAACAAAATATTTTTTGACGTTTTTACCTTTTCATTCTTGAAATGAGTAAAATAATAATAATAATAATAATAATAATAATAATAAAAGCTTATCTTATCGAAAGGCTTGAGGGTGGGGTAAGTGAGAATAAAAGAGAAAAACGTAAAACACACGTACTAACTTGTATTTACGTTTAGCTTTATTGTAACCTTTTCTATTATCTTAGGCACAAAGAATAAAATAAGAATTTTATAAAGCATTTCAGATATATATATATATATATATATATATATATATATATATATATATATATATGTGTGTGTGTGTGTGTGTGTGTGTGTGTGTGTGTGTGTGTGTTACATGCAACTACACACGATTTCACATCTTATTTGTTGTCCTTATCATATTTAATAAAAGACACTCCTGCATTGAAGACCAGAAGTAGCAAGATAGTAAGAGTAACCGATTGTAAACTGTAGACACATGACATTTAACATTTTCTAATCTACAACATGTAATCCGAATATCTCCAAGTGCTGATGTATCATCAGTGAAATCAGAAGGTATGTTTTCTAAATCCAGGAAATGCTGCGTTAAAATTGAGGTTATGAAGCAGAAATTCAGACCATAATTTATAATTAGGTAGTAAGTCAGTTATGAAATAAAGTGTTTCTTAAGAATGATTGATTGGGCATTTAATACTAAACTTTGAACAATACTGAATCACACGTTCTTAAGAACAATGTAAATCGGAAATGAACACATTGTTTCTCGCTCTATAATAGATGAACAATATGACACCGTTATTCGAAGGCCAAGAAAAGTAAAGAGTAGGTACCATAACCTTTACCCGGCCCAGAGCAATCCCCATTCGCCCCAGGTCGCGAAGGAGGAGCATACGCCGCCGGAGCAGTCATAGCGATTCGCCGCGCACCTCCCGACTTTCCCTCGCCAGCCTCCAAATCCAGGTCGACTATTTTCGGTCCGTTTTATACCGCGCGCTTTCTGCTGCTGAGCGAGGGTGGGGGGCAGCGGAGCGCCAGGGGGGGGGGAGAAGGAGGGTGCAGGTCAGGTTTGCCCTCATCGTTCCTTTTCCCGCACGCCTCTCGCCTGCATTTTACTTCCAGCCGCGGGCTGCATGCTACAGCTGTCCACGTCGACGTAACATCATATTCGTCAGCGCTACCTTCACGGCCCCGCCTCGTTCCCTCTCGTTGCTTTTTCTTTTCCCTCTTCGCGAGGACGACCTGGAGCTACTCTGCACTTCTGCGCAACAGGTGTGTGTGTGTGTGTGTGTGTGTGTGTGTGTGTGTGTGTGTGTGTGTGTGTGCAGGCGCGCGTCTCTGCGATCCTCACAAGCGTACAGCTGAATACAAGCGGGCCTATCACCACATACGAACACAGCTTGTAACCGCAAGTCGATTAGAACGAGAAAATTTCCCTCAACGTGATAAGTAAAACGCTTTCTATTCTACATAAACGCAAAAATTGCATCATGTCAACATTTTAATCCCATTTCTCAATGCAAAGTAAATAGAAATTACTGTTCATTTTAATGACCACGTTTGTTGTATATTCAACCTGATGTATCGAAAGCAGAAGAAAAAGGCGAAAAAGAGAAGAAAAAACGAAGGAAAGGTGAAGTAGGTCATTGTTAATTATCTTCACTGATAACATCAGTATATCAATACCTCTAAATCATCTTTTTTCCAAGAGTAAGTAATATTTTACTCGTCTTAACCCTAAGCACCCTTCCTTTCTAACGCCCATCACTCTCCCAATGTAATCACAAGGCGACATCTCGCGAAGACAATTCATGGGACGGGGAGCAGAACACGCTCTTTGCGCCACTTGGCAACGCCATCCCGCGACCAACTTCCCCATCGTTTCCTCCGCTCTGCCCCGGAGCCGCTGCCGCCGCGGGCGCTATTCCGGTTTCCGTTTCGGGAGGAGCACGATCGCCGCTGCGGTCCGCTCCGCCGCCCCTCGAGAAAGTTCCCTTTTTCTTGCGCGGCGCTCACGAAATTTACTGCGAGTTTTCCGATTAACGCAGATACCGCGACGGCCCGCGAGGCGGATGGGCGGAACGAAGAGGAACCGCGCGCGCGCGCGCGCAAGCGGGCGGGCGACGCGGAGGAAGGGGTGGGGGGAGGATGAAAACGCGACGTGCGTGAATTCGCTCCAGGGAAAGTGCAGGCTGCGGACGAGTTGAGCTGCTAGTACCCTCCGCGTTCACGACTGAGTCCCGAAGGGAGAACAGTTTTCAGCCTCGGTCAAATAGGATTGGTAAATACACCATTCGCGCCAACAATATTATCCTGGCAATTTATTACAAACTTTGATGTAGTGCACTTCTAATGCCTTCGGTAATTCGAGCATCTGTTGAAACCGATTCACTCTTAAAACTCAATATGCAAACTTTGAGATACTATTTGAATGACACAAATATTTTTAAGTCATAAAACAACATCGAAGTAGTTTTACGAAAAGTATTGAACGACAGACGGCTGACTTGTAACGCATTTCGTTGGTTACAAACCCTTTCCTATCATCTCGGTTTCCAAACTTTCCCCAGTTGTGTTCTATTTTGGTCTAATGACGTTAATTATATCGAAACAATAATTATGTGAAATACTTAATCTATTGTGGGTTCTACTGATTCTCCCAATCGATCGACTCGTTTAACAGATATGCAAAGGAACACTCGCTAGCCAAGTCCAGAAATAAGCCGTCATCCTCCTGAAAGTAGTGATTATGAGAAACTAACTTTTCTCAATTCTCCCCTCTCCTTTGCAGACAAGACTAAAATAATCCGAGTTTTAAAATGGTATTTTCTTATTTTATAGACTTGATGTTGAAAACCTGAAGATCTACCTTCCCATTTCTGACATCAGCGGCCTGATGTGCAAGTTCATACATGTTAACATAGCCTTTCGCTACACATGCATGACACAATTCTGCACTTGGAATCTAATATCACAGTACACGAAGCAATAAAAACTCGCGTATACACACAGGCACACACATAAACAAACAAATATGCACATTCCAGGGTGCAGCTTCTACCGTAGAAGGTATTGACGGACGTGCAAAACATAGTTTCAGTTGCGATTTGACACCGATCATTCTTTATATAACTTCGAATACATACAGAAAAAACAACAATTAATCAACAGACTTGGGAGGATCGACGCCAGTGAAGTCACGAGAGGCAACGCAAAGCCATCGTTTGCACAATGGCCCCGCGCCCCTGGCTGAGAAACGGCCGCTTGCAAATGATGTCATCCCGCACGGCGCACAGTGGGTCGACAAGACACACTCAAAGTGTAAACATATCTTCTAATTTCGAAGCAAGCAGTTACAACTTAGAAGTATACGCCTTTTTTTTAAATTTGGAAATGAAACAACTCGTAATGAAGGTTATCCGCTCATCTACTTTTGAAACTACACATCTCTATAAAATGCATTACTCATTTTGCAATGTTGTACCTCATGTAATTTCAGAGAGAGATTAAATTTTTCATTCATGCATCCAATTCATAGCATGACTCCCACATCACTGCGGTTACAAATTTACTTATTCTAGAAGTTATTATCAAGTGTTTGATTCCTGTAAAAGTTCTCCATATTTCATTCGCTGCGCGCGGCTTTTCGCTCATTACCAGATTATCGCGAAGGAGAGCAATTCATCTCCCTTTTCTTTCTTTATTTCTTCCCGCGCCCGTCGGAGCTGCCTTTGGGCCGGCTGGGCCGGGCGTGCGGCGCCAGTGGCGGGCGGGCGCGAGGCGCAGTGAGAGTGGCGAAGCCGCATGGCGGCAGAGAGGGTCGTTGCACCTCAAGGTCCCGCAGCGCCCACGCGCATTCCGAAGGCCCGGGACCCAACCAGCGAGGTCGCTGCGGTGGCAGCCGCAGACGGGGAGGGAGGACGGGAGGAGGAAAGTGGCAAAATAAGACGGGGGGGGGGGCGAACTGGGGTTGCCCGGACTCGCTAGATGGGATGCTGGGTCGTCATTTGGTGGGGGGCTTGGAATACACACATAAACGGAGGTATACCAGGTTATCTGTTAAACGAAATCATTCTCAAAAAACAAAACTGGTGCTTTATAGTGAAAGGGAGTAGAAACAAATAATTCGCAAGAGAAAGCGATAGAGCTTAATTTTCCTGCCATAAATTGAAAGTTTGAACTCTAAGAAAATAATAGCTCTCTCAATTTGTTTTTTCCTCGAAGGATTTTGAAGGCGCGTTTTTCGAGGTATCTTCTCCGACACAGATTGGATTAATGACTATTTTCCTCTTCAAAGTGTTTCTTGTCTGATGAATGCAAAGTTGTTTAAAAAAAAATTCATATCTGAAGCCACAAGTGATTTCATTTCGCCGAAATTTATGCACGATGGTGATATCAGAAAGAAGAATAGAGATAACTACGATCAAAAGATGATTTTTATAAAAAAGTTCTTATCACTTCTATTTAGTGTCCACTAGAAAGGAAACGCCACGTGCGAATACAATCATCTTCCAGGATGAAGGAAATGCGATAACAAACAAAGCAGTGCTTCGGAGAATCATGGAAACCAAAATGACTTTACTACACATATGATTCATTCAATGGAAATATTACAAATTATGTAACACTTTCGAATATTTATGATTATTCTACTAATCCCTTTCAAAGTGCGAAAAGGGAAAAAGAAATACTGTATTTCGCGAATTTCTGCGCCGAGGCTCGACAAGGAACCTCGGTTCACTGACTTAGACAAATTAGAAGAGATTTTAAAATTGCACCCAGCTTGAACAAAGCGTAGTTAACTAGTTCTAAAGTAAATTTAAAATACCCAATAAATAATTATCTGTTAGACTTCGTGATAGAACAGAATCCGTTCTATAGAGCCTGGAAAACGTCCATGGTCTCGCCCCGCTGTGAGTCACTATTAGACACGAAAGATCGAAATATGACAAACATTTTTTACTCATTTACAACCCGTAAACGACGGGCCTGTATAGGTACAAAAATGAGTAGACGCATGACAAACGAAGAAAAAAGAGATAAAGAGTTCTCCCTCTCTGCATCTTCCTTGTACCTCCTGTTGTAATCGGCGTCTGACGCACGGCGAGCGTCGGCGCGCAACGATCGCGCGAATCCTCCTCGGGACGCAGAACACGGCGACAGAGAGAGCGAACACCCGCCGGCCCGCCTACCTGCCCACGCGCGGCGCGGGACGCGGGATTTCTCCCGGATCGGGCGTGTTTGGCTTATCGCCCATCGGGCGGGCAGGTGGCGCGAGGAGCGCCGCTCGCTTTGGGGGGATAACTCCCGGACATCCTTTCGCTCTCAGGGCGTCTCTGCGCCCAGATGCCCAACGCCTGGAATTAAGATTCGACTACACGCTTCCAAATACAGACGTAATAGGAGGCAAACCGGATCAGCTTAAGGCCAAGAATTCTTGGAGGTAATAAAAGGAGACGCTAACTCCGATCATACTCGTAGAAACTGAAAGATACAGTATCTCAATCGCCAGGTGAGAAACAAGATTTGCAAGCACTGGTAGGAGCGCCGTACGACACGAAATATTTTCACAATAAATGATGAACACAGCTTAAATTGGTATTAAATTAGGAAGCAATGTTCTGATTTGTATGCGTTCCATTGGATGATACTGTGACTTGCGAGTATAGATATGGCTTACACACTTACTATACAACGAAAAATCAGCACTTTGTCGTAGGTATTCTCTGTAATTGACAAGCTCATATCGCATAACAACGACTTCAACGCAGTGTCGGGATGTTCTCGATGATACACTAGACACTACAGACACACACTTTCGTATTTCCTACTCAGACATACAGCTCTATAATTCACTCGCCCTAGGGCGCATCCTACTAATCCAGCAATGTGACAAATCCGTACACCAGGTCCCAAAGAGAGACCCTGGACAACCCGTTCGGTCTGTGGCGAGCGTGGCGCCGGGCGGCGGCAGCGCGGCGCGGCGCGGCGCGGCGGAAGCGATAGCCTGCGGCGGCGGCGGCGGCGCGACACCGGCAGCGCTATCCGCCGCTGGCTTCCGCCCCGCTATCAGATGGCGCGTCGCTTCCGCCGCCGCGCCCGCAAGCCTCGAGCGGGTAACGCGCGTTACTGGGCGAGAACACATGCATTACACTTTTTTCTTATGCGCCACGCCCGAAGAACTGATTTCACATGCGCAGTAATGAAGTGCTTTGACGCGACTAACGTACTAGTTTCCTGTGCGGCGAGTTCCAGGTTCGATTCCTGATTTCCGTGTTGACTTATCTTCCACTACGGAAATATTAGAATTTAATAAGAGTGAAAGTCGGACATGCATTACACTTATGCAACCCGTTATAATGGTTATCTAAAAACTACAACAGGATGATTTGTGGGATATTTTCGCTTGGTCACATTAGGTTTAGGAGGCTCACATTAGTGATTTTTGGCTTGGTCAGGGTAAAACTCATTAATCGAATGAAGGTTGTCTAAATTATATGCCCTGAGCGATACCATTCTTCTTTACGAAAAATGGCATATTCTGGCAGTCACATCGAACAATAGTTACCTTTCGAATCTTTTACATTTTCAATCACAATGTCACAATACCCTTGGGAATAATACGATATACCAGACATTATCACAATTTCCGAATGCTTAAAGATTGTCACAATAAACAGAAAATTGTTTCCCCATTTAAATAAAAAACATGGCCCATTTCTAATTCTAATTCCCATTTCTAATTCTAGACAATGAAGTTCTCAAAAGGTATATTGTACTCCGACAAATCTAGCAATGCATCTGGAACCAGCTTTGGATTTACCAGAAACCTCTCCGTTCCCAAAGCTCTCCAAAAGTAATTCGTATAAAAATTATTACAGCACAAGATACATACGATCACATTAATATAACACGGAACAACATTTAAACGACGGGATTTCATGCCGGCCTGCAAATGCAGCGGGGGGACAGTGACTAACCGGGTCGGCTGCCACATACGAGCGCTAAAGAGGCCAACAACCTTCCGCGGCAATTCAGTACTTCCGCCTGGGCATTAAACCGAACGAAGAGAGTCTTCGAAAGTGCACCTGGCGGTCGCTGTTGGCCGCCAGCGCCGCAAGTCGCTCAATTGCTCCACGAGTCCTGTTAATAGGGTTCGGTTCGGGCGTTTTTCACACGCGGAGGCGCCTTCATTCGTAAATTACCCGATTGCAATATCCATTAGCACGGAATCGACCAGTAATTAACCGATTCTATCAGGTACTAACGCAAATGACGTCGGTTTATTCAGAAGATTCAAAAACCGGCTAAAGCCAGGGCATCCGCTTAATCTTCCTTTCATTAGTTCAAAAGGACACCACTCCACATCCTCCAAACATAGCTAATTTATATCCGTTTCACAAATACGAGAGAATTCAGAACGAGTTGAACTAATGACAGTGTAAACACTGTAACCACAATCTATTTAGCAGAACTAAGTTAAATTAGAAAAAAAGTAAATAATGAACTAAAATGAATCACATTTAGTTTATCAAATATCAAATAAAATATGTAAAACTTACAAAACGAAAATATTCATTTTAAAACATTCCACCAGATAGAATACGTTTAATTGGTTTGTTAATTTGTCCTTTAAATGAGACGAAGACATGAAATGAGAATGAGACATTATTTCTGAATTTCATTCTGACATTACGAATAAAAAGGCAATTGGAGAGACCATGGAGAGACCATTTGGGGTGAATACCAGAATTCGAAAGATTAGAACGCGAAAGGATGTAGGTATTGTAATGGCTTAAAGGCCTTCGGCCTAGCCACATAGGATCAAGTAAGCTAATTTGTCTGTAATAATTACCCATTAAATAAATAAATAAAAAGGCAATTAGAGATTTTTCAAATATTCGTCATGAAAGTCCACGTCTGATTGACCGACCGGAAGAGCCAGGAGCACGTTCGAACGAAGGCAAACTTCCGGCAACCTTTCCAGCACTCCCTCCTCGGAAAGTCAACTTGTGCGCGGTCCGCTTTTTGTTCGCAAGCTCGCAAGTGGGTCGTGATAAGCGGCGGGGAGGCGCGTATTCCAGAGTAGATCGAGGCGCAAAGAGGCGGGCGGCGCGGGGGAAGTAGGTCGCCCCGCGAGCGCGCGCTAACGCCGGCAGCAAGCTGCTGGTAGGCGCAACGGGCGGCGGAAACGCCCGGTGGCACGGGGGCAGGGGGCGCGGACGAGAGGCCTCGCGAACAGGGGCAGCCCCGCCACGACCAGCACCCCCTCACTGCCTTTCTTGGTCCGCCTCGGGGGAGAGCACATGGCTGGAATCTGTACACTCTCAACTCACTCCAGTATGGGCATTTTCTTTTGTACAGGAACGAGTTGGGTTTTTACAGGTACGAATATCATGAGTATTACTTGTGCGTTAGCACGCAAACTAAGTTCATCGCTATTAACATACCGAATGTAATTGTACTACGAACACACGGTTTAAAATAACTTTACAGAGAAATACAGAAGTTACAAAATTTTAGAAGGGAGAATTGCAAAAAGTATCATTTTTGTTGCATTTATTGAACAGCCTATTACATTCCTAATAGAGAAACAATTCACGAACCATTTGTAGAGTGCTCTTTGATACAAAACCTTTGAATTAAGTAGATAAAATGACTAATATCCATACTTTAGCACATGTAAGTACGTTAAGTTATCAAGTATGTACGTTAATAGAGAATGCAAATAAGACAATAATAAGTGTTTTTGCAGCCTACACAAAGAAGACTAACAGTCGTGAATCACACACTCCACTGGCAAAGTAGATTGACTCACATTCTATTAGAACGTTATTCTTCGGCGCCCTTCAGCGTAGTTGTTTTGCTTTACATACTCAGTCAATACATATCATTCCTCCACACAAGTAAGGAACTATGCTCAAGCAAAGCGTCGTTCTGTGGAAGGACTGCCTGAGTCACTGGGCGAGCAGCCAGCCGCTCAGGAGCCGTGAGTCATCACCGAGTCGCATCGTCCTTCCGCACTCTCCAAACGAGTTCAGCGGGCCTCGGCTCACAATCAATCTCCCGCACATGAGATCGCCCCCACCCTATACCACGCGTATCCTTTTTTTCTCATCTGCAGCGTCCGCGATGGAGGCCCGCAAACCTCATTTCCGACTGCTGGCGAAGCACAAGTGCTTGCCGCTTCGGCTACTGCCCGCCCGTCTTTGGTCTGTATCCTAACGACCGCCCTGTGTGCACATATAACTTTAGTACTCATTGGCTATTGGCTGCAGGACACACTCGTTTTAGAGGCACAGCTGGTGGCACTCTTCGAAGAGTAGCTTCAGTAAAACGCCAAAGTATGTGCACATTACACGTATTCCCTATAGAAAGTTTTCAGAATCGTACAATGTGTTCAAAATACGCGTGTTTCGCTTGTATGCTTATATGTCACATCGATCCAAGTTTTGTTTCTCGTTCTTAGGCCCTTTTCCTCGTAATAACGCGAACACGTACAAAGGTTACTTAGACGATTAAAGCCTCCTGGAGGACTGTAAGTGGTGGCTATCAGTATGACTCAGTACTTTGCTGCTTTGACCTTCGCAGAGACTGTCCTAGCCGTATCGTTCGCCGCGCTGCGTCGCGACCTTCCCGCTCGCTCGGCGCGCTGGACGAGTTAATTTAGTCGAGCATTCCGCAGCTCCAATAAACCAACTATTCAGAACCTGTTCTTTCCCATTGCTGCTGATACGAGCGGCGCCCGATCGCCGAGCGTCCGGCGGGGCGGGGCGGCCGGCCTCGAAGCGCCAAAACAGGCACCCGACCCGCCATGCAGCCGGACGCTGCGGGCAAGCACAGCGCGAGCCACGACCAACCGCGTGCAAACGATACCCACAATCAATATTAGGAAAATGGTATGACTTACGACAACGCGCCGCGAGGTTCGGATATTCAAAACCGGATCCGAGCCGTAGCTGCTTTCTCTACAATTTACGTTGGAAGTACGACGACGAACGAACAAATCTAATTCGGCGGAATGATGATGGGGGTGCAACACACATTTAAAGAGGAACAGTCTCTTCTCCACAAAGACCAGACCGCATGTGCGTAGTAGAATGCTGACTCAGCGTTTCTGCAGAATTTCTTGACATTTACAATGCCATGAAGAATAGTGAAATATGAGAATAAACATATACACCATATCTTGTGAGGAGTTCTGTGAATTGCTATAATATAGTTCGCACTGTCCTGAACCTGCTAGTATACAAGTAACACAGTGTACAGTAACTCCCAGATGTACTGAGGACTCCGTAAGGTTAAAACACACAAAGCTACATTACAACCACACTAAACTACATTACTCGTCCGCATAGACGATTTGTGCAGTTTCTTGCAAGGATCTTACGGTTTTCAACATCAACTTTTTCGACTATTTTTGTCTTCAAACGAGTTTTAAAGATGCAAAAGTTTGTACACCTTCGGATAAATCGACCACAATTAAGGCAAAGGTAAAACATCAAATGAACTTATGTTAGTAAATACCGAAGATCGCGTTAGTAATAGGTGTATTCACGGAGTTTTCACACCATTTAGATAGTTTTATATCGCGTTAACATGAATGCAATAAATTACGAGTATATTACAAGAGAAACGAAATATATTCATATCATTCTAAATGAATAAAAGTGGGTATAATATGCGTATGTCAATTAAAAAATATATACTCAATACGTCATGAAGAAGGAACAATGAGTTTCTGAGTAACGACTTCAGGAAATCACTTGCCTCGCAGTGTGCGATGTAACTTGAAACTGCGGTTGTTATGAAGTTAGATGGCCGTTTTCGCAATCTAACATGTCAAAAATTGCGTCACCGACTTCATGGAAGTCGTTGCAGGGTTATTGTTCCGTTATTTACCCCGCACATCCTTCAATCGTTATTTCTACAAGGCCACACAAGCCGTGAATATGCGCATTCAACGCCAGTAGGAAAGGAGGTTCTGTCCCTAGGCTCCTCAGCCACAATGCGCGAACCTAACATTACGGCATTGAAATCATGAAAATCTGGTTCTCATTACAAAGCGTGATTTACGAGAGTATTCGTAAAGAAATTCAAGACATAGGAATACTCATTACGACACTCCAAATACAAAACGAACTGATTGTAATTTCAGCTTAGTTGCATAGATTTCTCTTAATTTCAATTCTTCTAATTATTATTACAAAAGATAATGTATACATTTCTTGAAGTTATGATTCAAAATTAATTTTCCCTTTACTTCATTGAAAAGGAGGATATTTTATTAAAATTAAGAGATTGTGAACGAATGAAAAATGTATTATCCTTGAATACCCTTTCCCAATAACTTTGATATTTGTGCTGAGTATTGATATCATATTTTGAATACCAATATGAACACTGGAAATTCATTTTGAAAAAATATTTGCTGTTAGTTTGCGTGATCAGAAAAATACGAAAGCTAATGTTCAGAATTTTGATTAACAGAATATTATGATACCAACGGAAATTCCCTTTAACTAAAATCAAATACGTATTCTTCGACTACTAACGAATTACGAAGATGAAAAATAAAAGAATCCCCAAAACTGTGTTCTGTAAGTACGCCGAGATGCCATCTACGACATCAGCGCGACAACGGGTGCTCCCCGCACAGCGCTGCGTCGCGCCCTCGCCCACTACGTCCGCCCCCGCGCGTAAAGCCAAAGGTCAGAGGGGAAGCCGGCGAGGCGCAGCGGGGAATCGGCGTAGCGACGCGACGCGTTACGACTGGCCGCCGCGCGACCAACACAGGTTTTCGCACTCCACTGCAGTGCAATGCATTGCATTGCATTGCAGGGCATCCACGCGCTTGGCGAGGGCATTGAGGCATAGAGAATTAACGCGCCGGAGGCACGCCAACCGAAACGACCTTCGGAAAAGTACCACTCAGAGACGCAGGCGAGCATAGTTTTAGTTAGAAGAGTTTCAATACGCCAGTAACTATTTAGACGTTAGATAACTTTCTAAATCTGTGACAATCAACAAAACGACACGGTTATGATTATTAGAAGTACCTCATTCCGTTGGGGTCTACAACGAAAATATTTTATCTTTTAAAAGTATATTCCCGCGTGTCGAACAACTGCAACATTAATATCAATAATAATAATAACAATAATAATAACAATAATAATAACAATATAAATTAATACAAAATGTTAACCTACAAACGTATTAGAACCCCAATTCAAGTATAATTCAGAATCTTGCCCTATCTCGATGGAGAAGTCTAATTTCCACTTAAAAATGTGCAATTCCTCACATGATCTATACATTATTTTGAACAAAAATATATCTCGGTCGAATTATATATTCAGTAATTCATTTCGACCCACATTCAAATTAAGAGTAAAACAGTTCGCACAGTCAATGTTCGTCTGCCACCCGTTTAAGGCGTAGCCAGCGAACGGGAAGCGTTTCCAACGCGCTTTTGTTGGCGGAACTCCGCAGTCTGCGCGAAATTTCTAGTCGAGCGGGGCCGGCGGGGGCCGGCGGGCGCGCAGGCAGGGGCCCGAGCGGGTGCGGTGGCCGCGCGGAGACAAAGGCCGGACGGAGGAATAGACGCGCGCGCGCGAGCGCAAATGCGAACGCGCGTCCTCCTCCCGAGGAACGGGGCCGCCGCTATAAATCTCCGCCGTGGCGACGCACGCAAAACAAAGCGGCACTGGTCTTCCTCCTCCTCTCCCCCTCCCCCTCAGGTCCCCACAAATAAGACGTTCGCGTGAAAGCGGCTCGGTGCCCTCGCAGGACACATCGATCACGGCGGAAGCCGGGAGGCGGCCCAGACGGCGCAGGGAAGAGCAGAACTCGGCGCGCGCAGGGTTAATATTAGCACGCTGGAGAGGCAGGCAAAATAAACGCCGCTCGGTGGTCGGAGTGCGCGCCGCATCGGGGAGGTGTCGGGCGCGCGGCTCCACCGCCAAATGCGACGGGCGCGGCGGACGCCTCCGCGGCAGCGTTGGGAAATGGGGTGCGACTCGCTGTCTGCACCTCCCATTGAACCGATGAGAGTTCCTTCCCTCGGGCCGCTGACGCGCGTCGGCTGGCCAAGGTTCGCGTTCGGGGAGCCAAGCCTCCTGCCTCGGCCAAAATCCCGAGCGCACAGGCCAAGAGAACATACTGCGCGGCATTAGAGGCGCATTTGTACCTCATTTCTCACGTCGAAAGCACAACCGTCATTAGATGATACAGGAAAATGTGTTCATAAATATTAGACGAAGTATTTTAAAGATTAAGCATGCAGTGTAGCAGTGCATCAAGTATAATTAAAACGTTCCGATTTTCTCGTTTATTTGTTTACTTTAATTTTAGTTGTATCCTCAGAAATTAAAGGCGAAGAAATGAGGGCGCTGTTATTTATTCAGTCGACATTACAATTTGTTTGCGATGTTTTACACGCCTTATATGCATTCGTCCTCAGGCCACCTAAAATATGATTGGCAAGCGATTCTTTGTACTCAGTTTGCAATTCTTTGTTCTTTTTTCATTCACTTTTTTTACTTTCTACAGTAGTGCTAAAAAACGCATCACTTAAAGAAAATTGCCCTAATACAATCTGATACAATCTGCTCTCAAAAATTTTAAACAAATATTAGTAGAGATTAGTTCTATACTATTTTATGTGGATTATATGATTTTCTAATTCCATTACCTCCATAACACGCTCGATATGTGTAAATCAAAAGGTGTGTTTTTAGGATTACATTGCAGATTACAACTGTGAGAATGGTGATACTTTTTTAGCGCTATTGTAAGTTTGATCAATTACGGCGCCCGTAAACCATCTGAACGGTTAGACGAATTTAATAAACATTTTCTTATACTTCGCAGCAATCAACAAACATTCTGTTACATTGTAACAACATAATGTCGCACATGTAGTTCCAATTCACACACGTGCCCTGGAATCAAGACGGTTGAAGAGGGACGACAAAGAGGAAGGGCTACTTACCACATGGCTTGCACCGACACGGGCTTGAAGATATGCTGGCGGCCGCAGACGCTCACGCTGAAGCCCCTGCGAACACAAACGCGCGCGCGTGGCGACAGGAGGGGTCGCGGCATGTCGCGGGCGCAGGTGAAACTAAAGCGTGGCGCCCGCGGGCGATAGCGCCCTCGCCCTTATCGCTCCCTCGCTTCCGGGGAGCTCCGCCGATGAGGGCGCCCTCGCCGCGGACGGCGCGACGCGGTGTTCGGGACAACAAAAAGCCCGCTGCCGCAACCGCAGCACGGCTCCCGGACGCGACACGGAGAGCGCGCTATCGGCTGGGGAATCCTGGCGAGCAGACGTCACTTCAATGCGTTGTTACATGCACTCTCCTTCGGTCACTTTCCTTCGAATCTGATCTCGCCCTCCCCTCTGAATACAAGAGAATGTTCCCGAAGAGCAGATATAACCGTTCATTCAGATACTTCTGAATCGCCCTCACACAATGGAAGCGTCCTCACAAACATGCAATTTCTAAGCCTCAAATTTTAATTAAAGAAATGCAAATAGCATCTTAGTTACCTGCGTGAGAGTTTTTCGAATTTAACATAGCTTTGTTCAACCGAAAACTTACATTTTTGAAACTTCATCTGGATAAACAATAAATAGAAACTGGAATAAGAAAAACACGATTCGTAAATACGATCTCACTGGGACGAAAACAAAGCAACGCATAGTAAGGCACAACAATGAATACATTTTTTTGATGCCATCTCTGCAAACAAAATAGCTATTTCACGCTTATCATACACGGCAATATGAACACTTAAAATGTGTAATCCTCCCTCAGGAAATTCGTTAAAAAGCTATCCTGCAAGTTGACGTTTTCTTCATGTTACATGGTTACGACGAGGAAGTATCCAAACGCTTCGGAACGTTTCATCTTGGACTGCATATAAATAAGGCCGGATGAGGGCATGGGTTTTTCTTTGGCTGAACCTCAAAGGTATATTGAAAAACCCACCAAGAAAATATGTCGTATGAAATGATTAAAATTAAATTTTCACTAATACTTCGTGATTTCTACAATTTAATGAAAATGTTTTTACCAGTGTTTAGAGAAATATCTTTTCATTAATCGTAATTGAAATTTTATGAGTGAAATTTCCGGAAATAAACTAAATGTTTTGAGAGTTTATTATTCCTGGTGGCGAAAGATTAACGTTTCTAATTCTAATTTTGAAACCTTTTATTCTCTTAATTTGTAAAAAATTCATCGACCAGTGGGGAATTGGTCTGTTCGGTAGTGCAGTGAACAGACAGCCATGGGCCATGGAAGAAATAAATACCGCATGGAAGCAAATTCCAGGGGCATTGCGTGCGAACACAGTTTAATGTTTAAAGTTAAAGGATATGTTTGATATTACCCCAAATATTAAATGACGATTTTTTAAGTGCGCTCTTCGTATGTTCAGGTGCCATATCGATATGTCACAGTGACCCACCTGCGACTAGGCGAACCTGCAATGCCCTTCAT
>BOPP01000095.1:95384-166596 GCA_017312745.1 Gryllus bimaculatus
GTATGTTTATTCTTCAGTATCAGCTTACTGTCATAGGTTGATTATTGTTTTGTCATGTCTCCTATCTTAAGCAGAATAAGAAACAATTAATAAATATTCTCTTACAAAATAAAACACAATGTATTGTTGTTAGGAATTGGTTCATTATGAAATTGAATCAGAGACACGTTGCCACAGTGGCGCATATGCGTTCTCTGATTTTTGAACGAAGTTAACAGCACTTTCTTCGGAACTTTATGTTTGATAGGCCTTGTGAGCTTGGAATTTTTGAGTTACTTGTTGTGAACTTAAATCGAAAAGCGGGTATACTTTAAATTTCATACGATCGACTTGTCTAAAATGCGTTGCTGTCATTGTAGTAAATCTCAACAATGCTGATTACAAAGCATATAATAGCAAAACATTTTTGTAAACAATTTATAAATTTTCCTGGAACGCGTTGATGTTTAAATAAAGTATCGTATAATTGTGACCGCTCGCCAAACACCATTGCGTCTCTTCGAAATATGTTTAGCAGTCTGCTGATTGCTGTTATTATTCGGAATGAAGTAATGAAGTGAAACAGTGTTTTCGTCATTCAGAAATTGAAGTGTAATTCCCATCACATTATACGATTCTTTATTTAAACATCAAGAGTTTCAGGAATTATAAATTGTTACCATGTTGCTATTATAGCTTCTGTAATCAGCATATGTTGAGATTTACTACAATGACAGCAACCATTTAAGACAAGGATCGTATGAAATTAAATATACCCGCTTTTCATTTAATGTTCACAAACAAGTAACTAAAAATTCCAAGCTCAACCAAGGCCTATCAAACATAAAGTTGCCGAAGAAAGTGGCTGTACTTCGTTCAAAAATCATGAGAAGCATGCGCACTGTGGCACGTGTCTCTGATTCAATTTCATAATTGAAAACAAGTTCTAACACAATACATTGTTTTTATTTGTTAAGAGAATATTTATTATTGTTTCTTATTACTGCTTAAGATAAGGAGACATGACAAAACAATAATCAACCTATGACAGTAAGCTATACTGAAGAATAAATACTGGAGCATACCCTATAAAAGGAGTCACGAACTGCATTAATTTCAAATGGCAAACATTTTGTAATTCATTCACTAACATGTAACACAATCTATAACGAGGCATAATTCCAGCTACGAAATTCAATCCGAAAAATATAACACTCATTAATGATGTTCCGGCATTGAATATATTAAGCATTTCGAAATCTCCGAAATCAAAATATTCACCCGCAATGGAAATGAAAATTTAATTACTGCCATTTTTTAATTACCACAGGATATGGAATGAAAGAAGAGTACAGTTTTATACGAGCATATCCCTGAAAGAGCCTTTTAGCTATCGGGTTAAAAATAAAACAAATAACGGCCTCCAGTCCATAAAAAGCTATTTGCAGAGCTCATCGCGAAAGGGAGCCGGCAATCACACGCGACAGAATTAGCCGCCGCGCCGCTTGGACGTGACCGCAACGTTCACACCAGTGACTCCAGTTTACGCTACTCGAGTCGGGCCACACTCTTCTTCTGAAAAAGGCATCGTATAAAACAACACAACTGCAACGACCGTATCTACAATACAAAACGATGAAATGAAGACGTAACTTTTGCATAATAATGCAGGGTTTATTTTGGGGGTAACCGTAGAGATGGGTCTCTTGTAAAACGGGCTACGATAGGATATATTAAAGTTTTTGCACTTGATAAGCATTCTTTAAAAATAAACCCTTTGGAATTAAAAGTTTAATTACAGACAAATTTATTAATTTCTGTAAATTTGCGTCGTGTTTTAATGTATAAATGAAACAAAGAGTGGATGTGGAGAAATTCCCTAACTTGCACCGACCCCCCGCGTCTGGCTACGCCGCTGATTGAAACGAATCTCATAGCGAAGTGGCGCCGGGCGCGTCGAGTCCGCTGATGGACGGGCCCCTGACGCGGCGCGGCGGGCGCAGCGGGAATGGAACCGCGCGCATTAGCTCCCCGGGGGGCGATCGCGGGCGAGAGGGGGGGCGTGGCGGGCAATCGCCGGTTAATTACGTCTGGCGGCTGCTAACGAGGCGACCACCGCCACCGCCACCACGCCGCGGCGCCGCCCCACTGCCGCGTGTCCTTGCGCGCCGCCGATCAATACTTCGAGTCCCGGTGGCAGCGACCAACTCCCGCCCCCGCCTACGCCCACGCGCCGCCCGCGTCATCCTAGCGCCTCCCGCCACCGCCGCCCCGCGCCTCTGCGGTCGACCGCCGCCTCGCCGGGCTCGCGTCATTCCCAGCCGCACCGCCGAGTGGGCCGAAATGCGATTGGCGAAATGAGGGGAACCGCACAACACCCAAGTGAATATCTACGGAGGCTCAGGGGTCATGAACGTATAAATGGAAGGTGTAATATAGGTCACACTATACTAACAATTCTATTAACGATGGAGGCATTGAAGAGGGTCAGTCATCACACGACACAGAAGGCAAAACTCAAACATCTGGATTAACTCAATTATATTATACAACAATAAGGAGGCATTACAGAGTTTCAAAAGACGTCACGGAAAATTTAGTCCTTCAGCGTTTTAAAGAATATGGAAGTTGTCACCAGATTATGAGCGGATCGCTGTAAGTTCGGTACAATTCTTGTTAAATCAAAAGATGAAAGTATCAGGCGCATCATAACAAACAGTTGCAGTCACAATATATCAGTGAGCAAATATAATGGAATTGTATTTTTTATATATCTATTAACTACGCGATTCGTGCGTAGTCACAGCTGCCAAAAGCACTATTCTGTAGCTTCACTCTCCAATCACTGGACACATTCACGACGCTTTCTCCTTCAAATGTACCTCTCAGCGCAACTGAACGGGGCCGTAACCCCGTCCCCGCCTCCTGTCCCTTGCAGATCGTACAAACTCGTCCGAGGATTTATGATCACAGGGGCTACACACGGTCCCTTGCTTCCGCCAGGTTCCGGACGCAGGGGACCGCCCCGCCTCTTGCCTGGGTCATACACGCCGCCATCGTGCCCCGCCCCTTTCCTTCACATACCTTCTGCGATACCCCTTTCTTTCACATACCGTCCTGCCTCTTTTGCTCCACTATCGACCTCTGCTTGTGTTGATCTGTCCCTTCTCCTATTCTGCTTTGAGAAAAACGCAACCCGCTTACGTTCGAATCCCTCGTTCTCTCTCAACCTCGCTTCTAGTCTGCACGTCGTTTATCCTACTTCGCATCGCCCCTTCCAACCAGTAGCATACTTTTCCATTCTCTATGAGATGCATTCGGCGTAGAGGCGTCTGTATGTGGCCCCGCCTTCTTTCCTCTCCTACTCCATCTCTCGAAGAGGAGCAGCCAACGTACTACGCTTTAAGAATGCTACCCGCGCGCTCGTATGCGGCAATATGTATGCGACGAGATACTCCGTTACGCCCTCGACTACGCAGAATACGAGTGGCTTATTATTTTCACGTAGGTTTACTTTTTTTACTTTTTACGGCTTGAACGACTAGTATTACACATGGAAAGCGTGGCATTACATTCATTTAATATTCAACATGACAGCAAAAGACTAAAATAAAAAACTGACACCGAAGTTTTTTCAGCTCCTTTTTGTTAATCAATTCAACAGATTTCGCGTGACCTTCTCGAAACTATCGTCAAGGCGATAATTCGGAACTATGTTTCTAAATATGTGGATAATTAAAAAATATATTTTAAAAGTATATTCGTCAACATGTAAGATTTAATTTTTACGAGAATCAGTTTTGTTATAATCGATGTAAGAATTCAAGAGAAACACGATCATAAAAATAAAACGACGCAGAGGATAGGCGACTTATTACGCTCTCCTTTGCCCAATTTTGAAGGTTACGTAGTAGCTTTATTTATGTTTCATAGATCGCCAGGCTTTATTCAACAGAATGATCATACACAGTACTCTTTACGTCATTCGTCACACAAGCCAACATATATTCCAGCACATGAAAACCAACATCAAAATACTTCGCAGGGCAAACACGTCATTTACGACTTTGCTGTTAGTCACAGCGAAACCACCTACGTCCAGATAAGGTAGCGAAACAGCACGCGCCACGAGAAGCGAGTCACCCACGGGACCGCACGTGCACTAGCGCTAGTAGGTATCTTCAACGCAACCATCATCTCCTCTCAACTACAGCCTCCCCTCTTGCTTTAACAAAAAACACACACTCCTTCGTTTAACTAATGATGATAACGTGTAAAATGCATTTCCTTAAAATAATGCACACAGGCTTTCGGCCTCGCACATTCACCACACTCGACCGCCCAGCTGGACCTGCAGCACGCGGCGCGGAGAAGCGCGCTTTGGGCGAGTCACACCGCTCCGCACGTGCGCGGCATCCTCCAGCCAGCGGTGGCCGACGCGGCGCGGCGGAAGCTCGGAACCGATGCGATTATCTGGTTGCGGCGGCGGCGGTGGGGGCGGCGCTGTATCAGGGCGCGACGCGGGGAAAGTGACTCACGCGGCGCGCGCGGCTGCCGTGGTGGCGGACCGTCACCTCGGGCTGAGTAACTCCCAGACAGACCGGCTCTCGAGTCGTCGCTCGCAGGGGAATCAGCACAGAGTTTTTTTTCTTTTTATCGAAATTTAAAACAGAAAATTCCGCGGTATTGGAACAACGAAAAATGAACCAAGCATGTGATAGTATGTTCGTACTGAAAATGCGAGTACACTTGAGTCATAATACAATTATAAGGAGATAACACGTCGGTACACGTTAACTGGACTTGTTATCTAACTTTGAATATTAAACGAAGAAGTCAAGATGTACTTGAATAATTTCGTTACTTATTCGCAAATGAAAAAAAGCAAAGAAACTCTTATTACCTAAATTACCTTATATACCACACCAAGCAGTTTTCCATTCCATTAATTTCGATCAACAACCGACAATAATGTTAAAGCCAAAATATATGTCGAAAAGTGGTTTTGCAATGTGAATGTAATTTATCATGCATTAATAATAATAATAATAATAATAATAACAACAACAACAATAATAATAATAATATAAAATGAAAATATTATTACACAAATTCGGTCTTAATTCAAGATATGTGACAAAATTCAGTCATGTTACCGAATAAACTCGAGTAATTTATAATGTAGCTGTAATAATTTATCTACAATTATTTACAGTTATCTTTTTATCAGTGGTGAGTACATTACTGAGGCCACAAGCCCCGTTCCGAACCACGTTCGCGAATAGATTAAAAAGATTCATTTTATAAGGCAGGATGTGTAACACTGACCTAATATCATCGGCCGCTATAGAAAAATCGATGTTATAATTCCACCAACTGTACTCTGACTAGTAACGGCCAGACTTGTAACCAGTCGGAAAATTTGGAAACTTGATGGTGATGAGAATACAGTACGTAAAACGAAATAAACCTAATAAAAAATCCATACATAAACAAATAGGCTTAGGTACGAGCGTGAACCGCGGCCAGCGACACGGGCGCCGCTCGGTGGCCGGCGTTGGTGCCGCCTCCGCGCTTGGAAAGCTTCCGCGCGCCGCCGCCAGATGGCAGAGCGCGCCGGGGTGGGCGAGGCCGCGGCCGGCCGCGTGCACCCGCTTGCCTCCGCCAGCGCCGCCCCCGCGTGACCGTTGCGCTTCCCGGATGCGCCGCGGCGACGCGAGCGCGGGCGCGGACGCGGGCGCGGGCGCTGCCATGCCTTCTGTTTTTACCTCGCCAGCGTCGCGGCGGAACGACGGGGAGGCCATTAAACCGCTAGTATCGGCGCGGCTGAGTTTCAGCTCGTGGCAGAAAATACAGCATTTCCCTAAGAACGAGTATTTGGAAGAACAGGATGCATTTAGAAAAGAACAAATTTCGAAGGTTTTAATATTTTCTCATTATCCGTCTTTTTCACTTCAACTATAGATCGCTGACATTACAGTACATGTGTCAGGCACAAAAATGAATGTTGTAAATATACCAACTTTTCAAATACAACAACTTGTTATATTTTTACACCGAGGTATTCGCAACATTATACAATAATAATCTTTGAATGTATCGCTACCACTTACATATCAAATAATGAATATACAGTGGTGGCACGGTCCGTTGTAGGAACAATCGCGATCATTTCGCTCAGTGTTCCAATGACAAATTCATTTCGATTTTTCGCTTATTCGTATGGTTGTCGTTTGTAGCGCTATTCTGAGTTTGTTCCTTAACAAGTTTCTTACTTGTCAAGACAGACGATGTATGTAATTGGCCGAACGGAAAAAGCATGAAATGAGAAAAAGGGTGAATGTTTTTTATATTATAGATTGCACTGATTTGGCAGGGAATTGTCCCGTCATCGGAAATAATCTGTAGATGAAGCTATGCACGTTGATTCAATAAACACAAAATGATTGCTTTAACTGCGTATATGTTAGGCGCTTATTCTCCATCCACTTTTAATACACAAAAATTAGCAGTTTTGTTTATTAAATCAAGGGAAAGGATTTATAATATGATACGGAAAGGGATCGGTCAAACACACTGACGATTGAGAACGCATGTATGTACCAGCGAAAGCAAGGAAACTCGAAACTTTGAAGCGAGGTCATACTGAATGTTTGCCTGCAACGTGATATCAAAATGCAAACATTCGTTTATTACGCGAGGAGACAAACTTACATTTCTGACTGTTTTCATCTTACCTTTTCCCAATTCCCAATAGTTATGAAGTGCATATTAAACATCAGGAGGTGGCTAGGAGAGGTGAAGTATGTTATGTCGGCGGGGAGTAGCAGATATACGAAAAACAGGAATAAACTTATTAATGAGAAGTTTCTAAGGCTGAGAGAGAGTGTACATTGCCGATTTTTCCATAGATGCCTGTGACGTAAATCAGCTGTTTCGGTGTCATCCAATCCGAAGGTCAAACGCCAACGAAGTGACATCACTGTAGTCACAAGTAAAGGCTCCGATTGGATAGCACCGAAACAGCTGATGACCTCCCAGAGGCAGCTTTGAATAAAACGCAATATAGATGCGAGTTCCACTACAAGTCGTAAAATCGTCCACCTACATGATTCACAACATTTAACACAACTTCACTATTCAATTGATACTTCGCTTCGCATTTCAGAAATGAGGCGTCGAAGTTTTGGCCTTCGCGATTTGCATAAAACAACCTCGATTATTTGCAACACATTTTTGGCAAAACAGATCTCGCTAACTTAGAAGATTCTTCGTAATCTGACAATGACCTTACTTTAACCAGCGCCCTATAGCTAATAAGGAAATTTACTAAAAGGTATGCGAAATGATCCGATCAGTGTCAATCATAGAACTTTATCCTACCCTCTAACTAACAAGCGAATTAACCGTCTAATTCACAAATTAGCCGTTATTACTGACTTCGGCAGTAACATATTCATACGCACAATCTTTTCTAATCTAACAATTGCGAGCTTGTATGTCAAACGCAAAAAAGTATTTATATCTCACATTGAGTATCTCTACTTCTGCTGGCAACAGAACACGCTAGCAAAGAACAACCTATCCATGTTAAATTCTCGCCCGCAGTGACTGACAACCGTGTGGATGGAGGCAGCGGCGCCGACGGAAAGACAGAGTGGGCCGGGGGTGTTGGCGGGAGGGAGGGGCGCGGCGGCTCCGCGCCTGGCACGACGCCGAGCGTCGCGCGCGCCAGAGCCCCGGCGCGGCTCGAACCTTGGTCCCGCGCCTACGCGGCCGCGGGGCGGCGCCCGCCCTGCGCGGGCGACGCCACGGCGGCGGCGCCGTCGCCCCCCGGCGGGATGCGGAGATCGGTGGACGCCGTGGGTCGCCGCCACCGCCGCCGCCGTATTTCGGGCGGTGAACGCGCGCGCTCAAAGGACCCGTATAGGGGCCCCGGTGGGAGGCGAGTCGGGGGCGCAACGGGGCAGGTCTTTGTGACCGAATGGATTTATCTCAATGAATGGCGAATTAGTACCGTTATCGTGACATAACATCTGCAATGCAGACGAGATCATAATATACTAATCAGTTGCTCGGAAATTAATCTTCAGAGAAAAATGGATACTATTCTTTCTTAGGAATGTTAAACGACCAATGGAGACAATGGACAATAATACACTCGAGAATCTTTTTCACTTTGATTTTGTTTTTGTTTATTTATTACAACTCACGATGCCAGACAATTTATCAACATATTCATTTCAAGCAGAAACAGCAATTCGAGTCCGACTACTGTGAGTCATGCAACTCATTTTACATCAATTGTATTACTAACAGATCAAGTCTTCGGGTTTGCTACCGTAAGCTATTCAAATTTGAGGGCCGCACGGATCCAAAAGAAATAAGCTGATCAGTATCATCCTATTAAGTAGTGCGAATTTTAAATGGTTTTCCCGTGTGAAATTCGATAATATTTTGTCTGGAAGAACATTACATGATCACTGGACGATGCTTACACCTTTCAACAATTTCACACGACGTCGTCCCGCAGCTGCTTCGTACGCAGGGGAATAACACGATTGTCATATTGATGGAATAAGAGTAGAGTGCATGATGAACTCTTGGGGCTTTCTCTTATGCCTTGAGCATTTGCCCAGGAGCGAGAGACAGCAATTTCAGCAGCACCATTATTTACCACCTATTCCTCTTTGAGCAGCATCAGGCGAGCAGACGCGTGCGGGAAGACAACGCCGTGTCAGCCTTCAACGCACGACCCGCCGCGCCGGCAGCAATGGACCCGCTTCGCCACCGCGCCGGCGGCGCCCGAAATAAAACGCGCGCCCACATGCGCCGCAAGGTCGCCGCATCCCTTCGCACCGCCACGCGCCGCTACCGCCGCCGCCCACCGCGTAATAAATGGGCCGTTAAAAATAGCCATCTTCCGCCAACGCAGAAAACCTCCATCAAGCGGAGCGCGCCCCGTGATGATTGGAAATAACAGGCCACGCAGAGCGTTGATCCAGTTGCTAATTTGTGCGCGTTACCATACACGTCACCGGTCGGTTTTACACCACGCATATAACGCCCCGAAACAGTCACGTTCCACACAGAAAAAAATGTAACATAACATAATAAAGGTTTTATGCAAATAAACTCAATTAAAGTTATCTGAGAACCACGTCAAAAGACACATGATCTTGATTTTAAGGAATTATCACGGAGTCTGCAGCCTCTTAGACGAGCTTCACGTCTCTTGTGTTGTCACCTACAGTAGAGCTCTTAGAAGTCCGACTTAGCATAAATTATATTTTCGGGAGTACATTGCAATCACTGAACGTACGAGTACAATACGTCAGTCAGTTAATAGAAACTCGAATTTTCAGACTATGGTGTGTTGCTTGTGTTTGCAATAGTAAATTCAAGATGTTTTCGATGGTGTCAGAAAATAATAAAAAGAGGTCTTAATAAATACAGACAATAGAAGACAGAGAGATCTTAATAAATACAGACCTTGGAGTCTTTTTCTAAATCTAGGATCAAGGTTTGTTGGAAACAACAACAACAACAAACAACGTCAGCATTTGATTAAAAACGAAATGTCAGAATATAAATAAAGTACAAAATATTTTAACGATTTATTTACTTTATTAAAGCCAGGAAACCATTACAATTGAATAAACAAGATAACAGAAGAAAATGTATTCCTTACAATAAGAAGAGGCCTATATTCTTAACTTGTATGTGATAAATACGCAGGAAAGCAAAATCTCTCTTTCCAAAGCTACTATGTACAGACGACATCACAACAAACGCGAGTAAAGAACCAAGCGATTGTGCGCAAACTGCGAGAATCGAGATGTGTGCAAGGTGGGGATGGGAGGGGCGACGTCAAATCCGCAGTGCCAGGAAGAAAGCGCGGATTACTCGGCTGCTACTCGGTCCGCTACATCCGTCACCTGCCTTGGATTTTCCGCCTACGCAGACGCAGAGACCTGCATTCCTTAGCTTGGAATTAAACGCTACCACTACACGCAATGATAATGGATTGTAATTACTTCCTTTGGAATAAAATGTCCTGTACTTTTTACACATAATGCAGGGACACTAATTACGTTCATGGCCCTGACCAGCAAATACTCAGATCACATTGCACTGAATGTTGATTAGATTGTAATTATCTACCAAGACAATTCGCGTTTGATGTGCATTAGTTTCAAAGAGATACAAACAATCAGTTTCAAAGAATAACTAAAGAATCAATACGAAACCAAGGACAAATAGAACAGATGTCAGAGAAGTAGCAGCAAGTTGTCAATGCAACAGGAAAAGAAAACTCGACAGATGGAACAAGAAATAAAAACGTATAGCTACGTTCTCCTAAGAATAATTTCATCGTGAAAAACTGAAGACATCTTGAAATTGTGCTCTCGAGTACCCGTATCGCATAAAAAGAAGAAATAAGAATACATAATTCCTCAAGGAAGATGTAGAGTCGAGGGAGAATTCATGACAAATGGCGTCTATGAATATCATTTGAATCAATCCGCTAGGGAAGGAGTCACGGAATTGAATCGGACTGGGATTTGATTGTTTGAAAAATAAAATACGATCTTCTTTGAGTGACATTATCCTCGCTCGATCTTCTAGTCTTTTATTGCTTGACATCTTTACATTCATAGTTTATCGACCGGGCCATGGAAAAGGACGGTGGATCGATCGGCTGTCTCGGCGGAAAGCTCACAATATCAAGATCATTCAGTACCTTCTCTAGAAAATAATAATGGACAATGAATTATTGAGTGTTCAATAGAAAACCGTAAAAATAAAATATAAATAACAAAATTAAGTGAATTGTAAGCAGAATACTCTTTGTCGAGACAATATTGCACAAAAGTATTAAAAAATTTAGTTTATTAATAAAATAAAACAAAAAAATATAAAGATTAATAAACTATCGAATATTATCGATAGGATACCAATTCGGTGCAAAAAATATTTCCAAAATTACTGGAAAAGGTTCAACGACAATTCGGGTTCAATGAACCGAGTGGGCTCAAGGAAAATTCTAGTAAGGCTTGTAACTGTACGACCCATATTACAAAGTTTATGTCACGAGATGTCATCAATGTTACAGATCACTACGTATCATTTGCATTTCCGGCAATCAAAAGAATAGCAGATCGACGAAAACAAGCGAGCGTATGGGAAATACGACTGTCCCCTCGCCGGAACGCACCTACGTTAGGTGCTCGTCACACAAGTGGACGCGCCTCGTAAATGAGCGAGTAACCCCGAACAACTGGCCTTGTGAGCGCGCTTCCGTCTCTTCAACGAGAGGCGCCGCCCGCCTGTTGACAGGCGGACTCGTCGGCTTTCGCGGGCAATCGGCGAGCGCGGGGGCGGGAACAGTGGGCCTTCGAAAGCGAAGAGCACAATTTGCAGTGATATAGAACCGAAAACGAATAAAAATTAACACAAACGTTGCATAAACAAATGAAAAATTAACTAACACTGGAATAAATTAATTGTAAGCTTTAATTATTTTCAGAGCAAGAAAATTCGAATGAGTGAAATATTACACGTTTGTGCAGACAATGAAGTTTTTTTTAAAATCCTTTTCGAAACCATTTTTGTTATACAGCCTTTTAAGTCGTTTTATAAGTGCAACTTTTGTTTCATGAATCCATTATTTCTTATATACTATCACTCCTATAGCCGGAAAGCGAGAAATGTGTTCGTTTTTACCTGTACAATAACTCCACCACCTCACACTGTCCATTTTCAAAAAGCCACTCAATAGACTTTCGTTTGCCTACACCGGCCTTTCGACCCAGTACGTGGCGCGGGCGGGGGCGGCGCACAGGCAGCGTGGGGGGTGGCGCGGGCGACCGGGCTAGCGGGCGATCCGCTACACTGGCCATGTGGGCCGCCTCTGCCGCCGCCCGCCGCCGTCGCGACCGCGCCCCGCCCACCGCGTTCGGGGCGACCTAGCGCGACGTGACGCCTCCCGTCGCTCCTCAACGCTGACTCACACTCGCGCACCGCCATCCCGCCACAGCCAGCTCTGGAACGTCGCTGGCCTTCTCCCACACCATCGCGTTCCTCGCCCGCACGCACCGGCTTCAGTTAACGCCTGTACAGTTTCCGCAATGACTTCGAAAGCGGGGTGCGGGGAATGTCTTATTTTATGTCAAACTACAACTGTCCAGAACGCAAATCAATGAAAAACGCATTTTAGTTTCATGTTTATGGCTACAAATTCAGTTAATTACGTACATATAACGTTCACATTTCTGATAATGTTTTGTGTATTACAGAAATCAACTTGTACATTCTGTTTAGCTCACTTTGCACACAATACTTCACGGTAGAAAAAAAACTATCGTGCACATTTTAAGAATGCTCAGTTGCTAGCAAGGGTAAATGATTGCTCCATCATTAGACACATTATTCTCTTCACTTTCTATGAACTCATTTCCCCTTCTAAGCACTCAATGGGGAGCATTGGGGAGATGGTTGCTCACTCGACTGAGAAGGCGGGAGTGCGGAAACTGACCTCCCCTACAGATTCCCTCCCAACAAACCGTCTCACGTCACGAAAGAAAACAAGCGCCGCGGAGGAGCGAGCGGAGGAGGAGGAGGAGGAGCCCCGCCCCAAATGTTCCCTTGCGTCTCGGGAGCCGACGCTCCGCAGGCGGCCCCGCCAGGCCCGCCTCAGCTGCACTCGCAGCGTCCGGGAACCCGGGTGCACGACCTCACGATAATTACCATGAGATGCAATTGCCTGATCCCGGGCTCCAAAGTAATAACGAGACTTGCCGCCACACACGAAGCGATCGAGGCGAACAACAGAACAATGGGGTATCACCTACATTAGCCACAAGATTATGAGATCAAGGGGCTTTCCCCTCCGCTTCACCGCTCCCATGCTGTTTGAGCGTTTCCCTCTTCTTGCCCGCCACGCCCATCACTTTACTCAGACAATATATTCTTGCGTCATCTCTCGTATTCAGGAGCTTTAACTTGGGCGTAAAAACCCTATCTTGAGAGACCACAGGTAACACATTACAGCGATATGCCTGAAAACGTATTGGAAAAGTTTGAAAAGATAATATACCTCGGCGAAACCGTCGATACAAAGAGCACGACGGCCTCAAGGATCTATTTCGAGTTATGCTGTTCTTACTATCTTTTGAAACGGCTTCTCGACATTTCACAGACGCCTCTATATATACTAGGAGTGATAGGTGTACTCTTCCACAGCAGGTGTTATTTCTAGGCGAAAGATGGCTTGGAACAAATCAAAATAAGTCTCTAAATATAAGTTGCTTTGAATTTTACATTTGTGACATCATATCAAACTCGATAGAATAAATAGAAATTAGAAGGCAATTTAAAGCAAGAAGTAAAATGCTCGAAATGAACTCAAATTTCAATACAACTCTAGCAACAATATCATAAAACACATGTATACACAGTACTCAGTTTAAAGTGACTGCCAATTAAGAAATAAAGAGTCTTTCTTTTTCTGTACTTCAGGCTGAGGTCTGTACAAGAGATAGTCATAGAATGTGAGAAAAGAACAATGAATCAACAAATGAACAAATCAATAGAGGATCAACAGGAAAGTGAGACGGGAGAACTGCGATGCGAGCCTCCGCGACTCCACTTTGACCACAAAATCCACAAGGCAAGACTTCGGGTTAAACCCTGGCGCCCCGACGTCGAAAGGTAGAGAGAGAGCTGGCCGCGGGTCGCCGCAGCCTGGCGCGCAGCGAGGGGGCTGAGGCTGGGGCAGCGGGCGGTGACAGAAGCGGAACTAACATAGACGGATCGCCCACGCGGCTGCGGGTGGCCGCAATGTGCCGTGTTTCTGCGTCTGCGCATGAAAGCGCATGCCACGGACGTGACCACGCACACGACGGACGGCGCACGGTGCGTCGACCGTGATGCAATCGCACGGGGCGACCGTAGCCGATAATTAACTCCGCGGCGGAATTCGCGCTTCTGCACTGCGGAAATGGATTTATGATGCAGAAGCCTGAAAATCCGTTGTACAGGAGCCGCTGCAGTTCAACAGAACAGAAAATCCATCTCCAAGAAAAACAATAGTGCTTTACACACTTTCACGATTAAGTTAAAACTACGATGTATTTGTGCCATTCTGTGTAAAAGGTGAACGGAAATAAATAGTCAAAATATATTACATTTGAGCAAAAGTAAGAATAAAATGATATCTGGCAATGGACCCAATTTCGTAAACTAGCCAGCGTTAAGCTATTCCGTTAATGTAACAGAATAAGCATGAAGTACGTGACTGAAAATTATTGGATAATTAATTCAGAACAAAGTGTTCGAGAATGTATGAACATAAGATGAATCTTGAAAGTGATACGAATGGATTAAACGGATTTAAGTCCTGGATTACGATAAAACCGTCCTCTTATACTACAACACCGGAAGGCAGTGATGGTAGCAGGAATATGTGACTTTACCGCATCCGATGATAATGAGAGATAGGGAAACCGAGCGTGGTTACTACCGGTAGTTAGATGTCGCAAGAACGATCGCGTATCACAGTGCGTCCAACAAGCCTTCAGACATATCGACTCGTCCGCAATTCCTCCCGAGATAAGAAATGGAAGTTAGGGAAGCAATGTTTCAAGAAACTTGCCTTATGTTTACTGTTGAAAAGTATGTCCATCAAATCAAAGAAAAAATACACAACACAGTTCTTTGGTGCCGCATACAAGTGCCACGACATTACTAATTTATCACAAGCTATAGAGTCAGTGATACATTTCGCAAGGTAAAAACACATATGTCAGTGAAGTTTCCCTAAAGAAGAAATGTCTTATCAGACGTTATAGAGCACACTGTTGATGAATTGAATATTACATTATTCCCAAACCTCTTTACTAAAGCAATGACATGTCATTGGAATTACAAATTAACGGGAACGATTACTGCAGGAATGCGTCTTCACTTGATTAGCCACTTTCACTGACGCACCAAAAGAGAACAAAATTAAGAGTCAACTTGTATGTGCTACTCGGCACGCAACTACAAGAGACGGACGTCTGTGTGGCGCGCGCGACCGCTGAGCTTCCGGGTCGCGCCCGCGCCCTGGCGGCCGGCCAGCGCCGTGTCCGCGCGCTAAGCGCACGCCGAGGACACGCGGGCGAAGCGCGAGCGCGCACGCCCAGGATCGAAGCTAAGGACAAGCAGGGAACGGCGATTAATTTCTGCGTGAATTAACGCCATTGCCATTAATTGCAGCAGCCTGATATTCCTTTGTCTGTATTGTTGACACATGTTTGTAGCGGGCATCACATGCATACTAACTCAGTCATGTTTCGTCAAATGTGTATGATTCTAATTTGTATCTACCATTACAGGATTATCACTCCATTTCTAAATCAGCTACGTTCAGATAACAGTGTCGCCGTAAGAAATGTTTGCTGGTGGATGAAAACGTAAAACAAAAATATGTCCTTTTACTGTCAATTTGCGTATTTTGTCACTAACGTAAGAAGTATCCGTATGTTTCTATTAAACGTCAGTTTATAATGTTAGATGAATTTGAACAACGGATTTAAATTGAACATGTTAACATTTTGTGTATTAATACATAATCACATGGAATAATAACTCCAAAAGAAGACGAATTACGCGATCTACTAGAAAGAGGAATGTTTTTGCGCAGCGACCGCCCTGCTCTCCCCGTTTTCGCGCACCGAGGCGGAGGCGGCGCGGTGCTCAATGCTGCTAATTGCCGCCGCCTCTGAGTAACGCACGCCTCGGCGATGAAGTGGCGCAGTAATGAGGATGGATGGGACGCGCGGCGCATACGAGGAGTGCGCGTGGGAGGCAGTTTCTCTGTAACGTGATTACTGAGTGGCTAGGATATTTTATATATATTTGCCGGACATTTCAGCTGTTAAATTATGAGCAATTGCCCTGAAATACAGTCCGCAATTACTAATTCTACCAGGGCCGTAAAGAAGGGTACAAATGAAGTACACGTCATTTTTATCGAACAGTATATAAAGGATTACTGATTTGTCAATATGGTTTAAATGAACTATATTTCTACTAGTTGTGAACTATATCTCACACATTTAAAAAATGAATAAAGAACTAATTTTTTCTGTAAAACATTACATCAAAGTAACTTTTCCTACATTGATTTAATTATTCAGATTGTTAAAAGTAAACGAATGAAACGGGTTTTTAATATAACTGCTGTCTGGGACAGTCCAATTTATCGTCGGAATCGATGATTTCAACATAAGCAAAAGAACTGTATTATTTGCGAGAACACGATTGCTAGAAGAAAGAGGCAGCAAACAATTATGTTTGAGCAGTTCATGTCAAGCAGATAAGTATCTAGTACGTGCGAAAAACAGGAAACGCCAACCTTGTGATACGAAGTCCCCGCCGAACTCCGCAACCCCGATCTGCGATATTGAGTTCTATACCACCCTCCTCCTTGCCCCATGTTCCTCAGAGACGCCACCGTTGAGCTGCGCCGTAATTAACGACCTGCGAGCGCGAAAGGTCCTCATCCTTCTCCTCCTCCGGCCGCTACCCCAAGTTGCCGAAAAGGTCGCGCAGCCCTTTCGTCCCTGGGGCGCGCGGGGCCTTTGCGCAGAGGTCTTGGCCTGGCTGCCCGTTCTGCCACTGAACCTGAGGCGGCCGTTGGCCCCTGCAGACAACTCCACTACGCGCGCCTCCCGTATTCCGCAGTGCAGCCAATGGGTCTTTGCATGTATTTGACGAGAACACGGGTGAGGAAATATGACGAGTAACTAATGTGTTTTCACAACGAGAAAACGAACCATTTGCAAGTTTTGTACAGAGCCAAATCAAATGCGACTTTGTCGTTCATAAATATTACAATGAAGCACAGGCACGTGCACGAACATTAATAGATTACTGAAGTGTCGCACAATTTGATCATATAAAATGTGAACTGAAAGGCTTTTCACTTCAATTGATAACTTATACCATTCACGCGTCAGACAGTGAGTGAGTAAAATATTGGAACTGTAAAGTCACACATGAGTATTATACTACTGAAAATCGATAGTCGGTGAAGTTACTCGCTTCCTTTTCCTCTCTTGACTCAATCAATACAATAGTCAACAGAAACCGACAATGTACAGCCCCTTCCACGTCCGTCCCAAGCACCTGCGCGGGGACCGCCCAATGTCGCGGAGTCCCCAAGGGCGCTGTTAAGAAGAGAGAGAGAACGAGGGCGGAGCGAGAAGGGTGTGGAATTTCATCTGGATCGAAGGGTCCCCCAAGTTCCATTGCTATGAACGACATATCGGGAAGGGTCTTCTAGGGAAGCGTTCCTTCAGGCGGAAGCATCTAGTGGCAAAAGTTTCTGAGTGAGACGTAAATTCATTGCGATGAAGGCATCGCACATGATCCCCCAGTCTTTTGACGTAAATTACAATTCAGTTTTGATATCACCAAAATCGCAGCGGCTTCACTTGTTATATTCATCAAAGAATTCTGCAACATTAAATAAGAGACAAGAGAAGAAAGGGAAATGAAGTGTATTTTCGAGAAATAGAGGTTCGTTTCTTTCTCCCGCAGCCCGTCCTTATGAGACCCGGATATCCCGCGACTCAATACCGACTCCTACACGCCTGCGAACCGGTTCTCTGGGCGATCGACATTTCGCGCGCGGCGAACACGACGTCTCGTCCACTGGACGGCCGAGAACGATGGGTCTCGGCACGTGGGTCCACAGGCACTTACGCTAGCAGTGGTTGCGGCGCGGCATCCCGGTAAGTGCTTCCAACCACAATCATACTTGGTGCTTGTCTCGCCCCTTGCGAACTCGAAAACCATCTATTCCGTTTAAAATAACATAACACGATAATTTTAAAACACTCCTACTATGGGCAATTTATGAATCATTATAACTAAATCAAAATGTTTTAAAACTCTAATGCCACATTGTCTACGATTTAAAATGTCCAACCCAGAAGAATGGGATAACAATCCCGGAAGTTAACGCATTTGTAAAAGTAAACATGATCGTTTTCATTTGCCTAGTCATCGTTACTCCATGAAATTTTCGAAGGTTTTACTTCTCTACTAATATTCTATTCGCGAAACAGACGGAGAGGGATTTTTTTTTTGTTTTAAATCTTAGAGTACACTCCCAGCCCTTTGCCCCGGTTCGCTGACTAGCCCCTCCACTGCTGGCGGCGCGCGGGGCCCGGTCACGATTTCCATTACTCGGGCGGGCGGCGATACGACGATCTCCATTACGGAGGGTCGCGTCGGGCCCGCCTCCTTGCCTTCCCGCCTCGCACCGCCCAACCCCGCCCCTGCTGGGGAAAGCAAGAATTAACTCGCATCTCTTCTCCCCTTCCTCCTCCTTCACGTAACCTTCTTGTGGCCTCACAAGATAACGGTTTCGTCATGGTCTATTACAAGGTGAACACTTTCGTTCGTGGTGAGGAAAGAGATAGCGCTTGGTTTTGTGGCGTTTTTTAACATTGCACTCAAAACGCGTGGGAATATATTTACGGCGGTGAAGGGCTACAGAAAGTTCCGTGTTCATAAACAACATGAACATAATTTTAGCAATATAAACACCGATGTTGAGCTACATAAACATGACAAGTTATGAGAAGAATGCAGTTTCTTTTGTCAGAGAAAAGTATGTAAACAATGAATTATTAGCAAGAACATTCATCTTAAATCTCACAAACTCTTGCAGAGTTTGTAGAGGACACGTGAATAAATTCAAAAATAATGCTCCTCCTTACTCTTCACAATACTGAGAAACCGTGTTCAAGGCGGGCAGCATGACTGAAGTAGTCTCTTCCAAAAGTTCAGAAGTCAAGAACAGAAGATGATTTGAATAGATCATTTGCATATTCTTCCTCGTCAGTGACATTTCCTTGTAAAAGGACAAAGAAACAACAATGGCGAGCAAAGGCATCAAAAACAGCAAAGATATCAATTAAAAAGAGTAAAGATACTAAATAACACATCTGATTAGTTGCGCAATGTAAGAAATGTAAAACATTCACATACACATTTTAAATAACTCGAGATAAGCATTTCTACACATTCCACGACGAGGCAAATTAGTCGTGCCCCCGTAAACGTTTACATGGCGATCGGCAATCACCAATGAGCTTCACCGGCTGCTCGGTGGCCACCGTGCCCAGCGTGGGGCGTGGGCGAGTCCTGTAGGCGGGG
Source organism: Gryllus bimaculatus (assembly GCA_017312745.1). Lineage (NCBI taxonomy): Eukaryota > Metazoa > Arthropoda > Insecta > Orthoptera > Gryllidae > Gryllus > Gryllus bimaculatus. Next base: position 114,579 of record BOPP01000095.1, read on the forward strand.
CAGGGAAGGAGGGGAGGGGGCGTGGCGCGAATATTTCGGCGTAGGCGTGACGGGGTTCGCGCAGCGATGACGGAATCTGCACGGCACGAAAGTAGGCCAGGCCGCCCTGCGCCGCGCTCGATGAGCCTACAACGAAGGCCGGGATCGGTACTTTGCGTGATTCAGCCAACTCCAGTGGCTCTCTTAGCCTTTGTTGGTATTCCCTGGCCCGGGAGTCTTGCTTACCAAGCAACGAGTTCAAGGGCGCTGATGACGCATAAAGCACTTCCAAAACGCCACGGATCAGCTCATGGGGCTAAAGACAGGGTGACAATCTCGCTAAGCATTAAAATTAGTAATATGAGCAAATACTCACTCTTAAGGACTATACAATAGGAAAGTTACAAGACAGAAAATCAATGAAAATCAATTGAAATCGGCCGAAATTATTTTTTTTTTATTTCACAAGTGCTCCTTTTGAGCAATTGCAGTTTAACTAATGCCAAGACAATAAACAATCGTCTTAAGCGCGCAAGAAAAATTTAAGGCGCTTCCCAGGCTCCAAATAAAACATGAGTTGGGAAGTACTCATACAGATCAGATTAGGAAAACAACGACATTCTTGCGGCATGACTGAACGGGCCCGGCAGCTTTTCCACACAGATGACCGCGATGTCTGCGAAATCGGCAAGAGGCGCTCGTAAACGGCAGCGGGGGCGGCACACACCTTCGGGGCGACGGAGCGGCTTAGGCGATGGAGGCGGGGGCGTAGCTAGCACCGCCCACCTGCGCCAGTAGGGCCGCCAGCTCGCGAGAGAGAGATCGTTATGCAAATGGCGGAGGCCCGAAGCGGCGCGGGCACGAGTGGGCGGGCGAGCGAGCGGGCGGGAGACGGACGGGCGCGCGTGACGTGTCTGTGGGGCCAGCAGACGCGCCGCCGCCGCCGCCACCGCCGCAGCGTGAGTCAGCGAGCGCATGACCCCGCTTGCCCGCCGCTGCAGGTGCGCGCCCGCTCCCGCTGAGAGATCTCTGCCCGCAGCGTCCGCTTGGCCGCGCGCCCGCGCCGCCAGGCGATGCGATGCGGATTTGGAAGTTCACGCGCTGTCACTGCCTCCTAAAAGCCGCTTCGCCTTGCAATCGACGGCCTGCTTAAAGGTCGTGAGGAATCAAACGCACCAGACTTTCTTTCGATCTTTTGACGGTCGGAATATACGGGCCATGCTTGTGCCCATTTTGTTGATCATTAATAAAGAGTTTTAATCGCATGAATCGAAATACAACGTGGCATTAGTTTCTCATTAACGACAAAGATGCGTCGGTGAAAGTGCAAGCGCTTTATTTCTAAACGCCGAACGCCGTTATCCTTACTGATAAACAAATTTTCAGAATAAAGCGCACTTACGCAGAGGGCAGGAAGCGGGTCAATAGACACAGTTAACTAACCACGTATCTAAGAGACCGGCACTCGGGGCTACGCTAACGTGGGTGTACAATATTTAAAAGGTCCCAATATCAATACTTTCGAGGCGTGTGGATGGTCATTTGTTAATGGGGAAGCAGATGAGACAATTCTTTGATTTACTCTTAATTTAAAATTCCCACTTTTATTTAGAATCTAGGTACCATGATTGATCGTCAATATAAGATACAGTAATTTTTCCATGACCTTTATCTAACCAGAAACACGTTCTTTTGACGAAATTGCTATTGCTAACGCCGCTGGGCTCTGAAATTCTTCCAAGACATATCCTTTAGTTTGCCACAGAATATAAACACCAAGGTGAGAGGCGAACGAACTCGCGTCAAGAGAAAAGCACCATCTGTTCACGTTCCTCCACGAAAGGACAGAAGCGGCGCAGCGGTAAGTGGCCGCGGAGGAGCTCCGAGATCGACGCGTCGCGTCGTGTCGTGTCGCGTCGCGTCGGCGCAAGCGGCGTGGCGACGGCGCGAGCGATAGCAGGCGGAATGCGCGCGCGAGGCGGCGCGGAGCCAAGGACACGCCGCGCCTGTGCACGCGGCGGCGGCAGAGATAGAAGGGTGCGGCGCCTCCGTCGCCACAGAATGCAGCGTTCCGGGAACCTCGCGATCTCCACACGAGGTTCGACGCAAAGTTGGCTCGAAGGTTTTCGTCCACAGGCTTCGCCGGGTGACGAACGGTACCACGATTCGATTAGCGGCATTCAAAAGAATTATTTTGCAAATATGTGTGATATTATGGATTCATAATATCATGCGTGTTGTTATTAGCGTATTGTAGGAATCTGCTGTTTGATAAATTAATTTTTCCAACAATAAAGAGCCATGAAATAATAAATGAAGAAAACAACGTAAACACAAATCATAATTTTGATGATACTAATACTACTAATAATATTAATATTAATAACAATAATAATAACAACATAGGTGCCAATCCCATTGCCGAGATCGCTAAGGCAACAGTTCTGTGGCGGTCTTAGACCAAAGGGTCCCGAGATCGAGTCACGCCTCTGGCATGATTGTGTTGTGTGACTATCTACGTTTGTGTATGTCAATCATCATCATCACCCCAATTTTACCACATCCCCGAGTGTTAACTACCATACAGTGTAAAAATGGAATCAGCGTTAATATGCGGATCCCCCCCAATAGAAAATGACTTGCATCTACTCGGATATTGAAGAGTCCCGGTGGGATGCACGTATCGCGTGGCCTCATGATGGCATATTCGCGAAACATAAAACATTGGTAACATCGCTGAAACCCAATAGAAAAGTTTTGAATGACGTAAATGTGATGCGACATAATGAAACTAGAATCGGAATACAAAACACTTGACGGATGACTTGACACACTGCGGATCATAGGAAATTGTGTTTCTCGTTCCCACAGAACCTTCCGCTCAAGGGTATTGTTGTGTAACGCGAAAGTAAGTCATAGAACGAGCAACACACTCAATTGATATGAATAATAACAGCCACAAAAGAGCACGACGATAAAGCCATCTTCTAATAAAAGAGTCACACCCCAATTTCCCTTGCCTTTCCTTTGCGATTTTACGGCAACGCGAAGCGATCTTTACAGCCTCGCTTCATGACATCCTGCTTTTGCCCTACAAGAGCAACAGTCGCCACGACAACAGAACAATTCGGACAAGGAGCAGCGGCGTGCCCGATCTCAACGAGGCTTGAAAGCAAACCGCTTGTCTCCTCCTTCCTGTTGCGGAGGCCGCAGGGGCGAGGGCCGCGCCGCGCGGCAAGCGGTCGTGACGAGCAGCGGCGTCCGCGGCGGGGCCTGGGGCGGCGTTGCGGTCGTCACCTCCGGGCGATGGGGGCGATTCGCCGCGCCCATTCGCCATGGCCCTCTCCGCCGCCGGAAATCACGCCTTCGCGCGTCGATGCAGCTCGCGACGACGAGCACGACTTAGGTTGTCCACGAGGCGGACGAGAGAGAAAAGTGAGCCACCGCATGCGGGGACACGAAACACGGCATACGTGTATCAAGGTTCCTGGCTCGTAACAACAAAGGTCAGGCGATATCCTAGAAAAATATATAAACCAGGGGAGGGGGGAGGAGGAGACTTCATGGAAGAAAAACCAATGGGAGGGCATCAAGAATTTTGATAGTTCAAATAAGGGGAAATAAGGACAATTAAGAGTAAGAATTGTTTGGGAGACAAGAGGATCAATGTCACCGTCCGAACATCATGGCTTCGCAACTGTACAGAACAGTCATCCCAGACGTCGTGGCATTTGTCATCAAGCATGAATTAAACAGAGCAAAGGTAAAGGGCAGAGAGGGAAAATGGTACGGATATTCTTTAACCATTCTCCAAACACAGACAGTTGGCATTTTCGCAAATCGAATCTCCCCTCCATACAAGTCAATCGCCAAATGCGATCGGTAAATGAAGCAATCAGGAAATGAGAGCTAGGGTAAAATAGTATCTTCAAAACATTTTTCGCGAATCGATATTGTTCATTACACACTCATGTCTAGTGATTGGACAATTAACTGAAGTAATCAATGTATCGGAAAACGCGCGCTGGCCGCGACGGGCAGCAGGAGGGTAATTATTTGCTTCATTAAGGTTAAGGATAGTTATTCTGCGTTACAAAAAATGCGAATTATATTAATAAAAATGGATGTCCCCAAACGGATGGAAGAAAAGGCCTATGGATATCGGAAAATGGAATTATTATTATTATTATTATTATTATTATTATTATTATTATTTACTTCAGAAGGATTATTAAAAATTTCGAGAAAATGTACGTTTCAGTTGAACGCCTAGCCAAGCCCTCTAATTCTATTTTTTCTAGAATACAAGAGTGTCAACCTCATTTCAGTAAAGTCCCGCAAATTAATAACAAATATGCACTCATACACACCGCAAGAATAGTTCCAAGAAATAGAACAGAACAGCACATCGGTACAAACTGGCGCGCTGTCCACTTTAGAACAGTGTTGGATACAAGAAAGACTGCCCCTGCTTGTTTCAGGTAGGCAAACCACCATACAGTAATGTATTACGGTCCGTTGGAAATAATCCAGCTCCACAACGGCGAAGTTTTAAGAACAACGAAATGCAAAAGGAAACGCCCAGCAATAATATAAATTATCATACCACATATTCAACCATTAATAACATTTCATTAAAAAGGAATATTCAAAGGCACCGAATTATGCAGATGGTTCTAACGATTTCAGAGTATCCGTAGTTGAAAAGCATACATATACGGGCATGCAATGATCATTACATCGTCGCGCATTCATGAGATCAGCATATTTACTATTAAATTACGTATTTGATTCCTTCGTGTACGAATACGGTTACATGATATTTTAATATAAAGTTTACTATACCTACAGGAATAGTTAAGAATAGTTATAATGCATTCACAACAGGTCGACGCAGTCTTGTTAATAATGATGGCAGAATTACACCCCTAAGTATAATTAACATTACGCCAAAAAAGGGTTTTGAGGGTCTTCTAGGAAATGGACCTTTTAAGGATTTCAGGGGAGACCTAAAATGGGAAGAGAGGCGTGCTCTTTTTGGAAAGGACTCGAGCGAGTTCGTTTCGTTTGAAGCTAATCCTTACCCATTGCAATGACCACCGTTTTCCATATAGGACGAGCGTAAATTACACTAGACAGATCATTTCTCTCCAGTGGCTAATGACCTGCACAGGCGCCATTTAAGTCGGCACTGCTCACCGCCCTCTGGAGCCGACATGCAATGAGTCTCTTAATACGGAGACTTGTAAATTGGACCGCACATTCTATGTCCTTTTGCTGAAACCATGTTTTTCATCTACTTCGCCCAACATGCGACACATACTGGGACGCGTGAAAAATGTTTACGCGAAGTGTATAAATGTGTCCATGAATTAACAGTTACCATAAGGGGGATTATAAATGATATTTTACGGATCATTAATCAAAACCTCGGGAGTTCCTAAGTAACTTTTGAGTTCTTTTCTTTTCAAACAGGTGTCGGAAGTGTTTTAGGTTTTCATCTTTTAAGGCCGGAAACACCAAAGGCCTTGGAGCGTCAGACATCTTCTAATGTCTCACAGCGACAGTGACTGAAGAGTCTATGGCGTCGTGAGAAAGAGGCAGAAAGATGAGGAAAGGAAACTTTTCCAAATCTTAATAACGGCAAAACACTTGCCAGTCTAGTCATGTGTTACACAATTCAAAAATGAAGGCAAGATGAAATTCACTCCATATTTAGCAATATTAAGTGTCAAAAGGGATTTTAAAAAATCTTGAAATGTTGGCGCTGTTACAATGATATCCCAAAGGTGAGATGATTCATGCCAAAAGAAAAGAAAAATAGTGACTTTTTTTCCATTTGAACAGCACATTAAGAGATTACTAAAATACTATAATTATCAAAAAACAATATTTGTATACTGTTCATTCCATTTGATTAAAAACACTTCAATTCAGGAACTAATCAATAGCGTGTCTTTAATTCAGTTGAGGTTAGAGTGGCAGACGCCAAGACTATCCACAAAGCACCAACTCCACTCATACCACTGGGTGCAACCTTCCAAAGCGCGTGGCGAGGCCCGGAGCAGGCGACGGGGCAGGGTCTTCGCCAGCGGCGCCACCGCAAGATCGATCGCGTCGAGGCCCTCGTCTCATTAAACTTGGAGTGCAACGAACTCCAAGGCGCCAGTCGATATGGGCCTGCTGCCGCGGGGGAGGCCATCGCGCGAGAAGGGAAAGGGCGGCAACGCAAGCAGCAAGCAGACGGAAGAGATAAGATCAACGCCGACAGGTCCGTCGATTATGTCGAGAGACAAGGAACGCATCGTGTGAGAGGGAATACCGCAGATAGAAGGGGTGCGAAAACGACATAGGCTCGGAGTTAGAGTGGTGAAGGGTGATGAATGAGACGGTATCAATAGAAAGCGAAGGTTTTGGAGCTGGTGGTAGTGGTGATGGTAGGAGGTGAGCTGAGGGAATCCATTGAGAGAACCCTAGCAAGACACGTGTCACGTCGACGCCCAAACCTTTGGGCCAGCCGAGCTCTACCTCACATGCATATTTGATGCCTTCGTTACCGTCCGAGTTGGTTAGTTTGAGCACACCTACGCGTGTCTCATTAAAAAGTAATTTACCGCTCCTAATACAGCGTTCGTTTACCTCGGAAGCAGTCTTCAGTCACATGGTTTCCGCTCTGAGAGAAAATTAGCTCATGGGCGCGCGCAAGAAAAAGTAAGATAAACTTTGGATATAAGCTTACCCACGGTTTTTACCCACTCCAACACCTATCTAAATATTATGCATTCCAGAAAAGCAAACAATTGATTAAAAATGATATTTTGCCAAAACAAATATCGTTGAAACAGTAGTGCACGCTAATGCTATTACAATTATTGCTCAAAATTCGACATTTTCGGGGAAATATAGACGTCGTTTATGTCTGAAACTAATTAAACGACTATTCGGATTAGCGAAATAGCGGAACAAATAGACGAGAAAGATTTGTCGTTAAGAAGCCCCAGTCGATGTTATCGCCAGGCATAGTGCGCGACGGATGCGCCTGTTCGTTTGCCGATGAAGTAAACACGCATTGCACGACCGTACTGCGTGTTGCGTTCTCACAGGGGCAGAGCCCCGTCGGGCCAGTTCATACTGGTTGACTCGCTCAAGATGTTTACTCGGGCTTTGGGGCCCAATAGTACTTGGAATCTCTGCTACGTCCTTTTAAGACCGCCTATTAGCATATTGAACACTAATTAAACTTAATTAAATCGTCAGTCGGGCCGCCACTGTTACTAATTTACAGCTACGTAAAAAACTACTTGCAAAGAGGAGTAAAGCAGAGTAGTCTGGATGTATTTATAAATCCATATACAAGTAACTATTCCCTAAAGCTAACTATTCCCTAAAGTAACTATTCATATCCGTCGAGGCTTATTTGGGACGTAACGCACTTTTAAATACGTTTCAGATCACCAACGTCTGGGAGAATACCAGTTCGGCAGTGACCCTTGACATTACGGGTTCTGTAGGCTCTATTACATCTCTATAAGATACCTTTTAATAGATAAACAAGCCCAATGAAGCGCTGTTGAAATGTGGTATTGATTGGCTGCTCAGACATTCCTCTACCATATTTATAATTCAACGGTCTTTCCCTCATGCGAATCGCAGTGATAGACGAATTGGATGTCGATTGTTGAACGACAACAAAGCGAGCCTGTGAACGTTGGGTATGACTAGTAACATCTACTGCAACAATGAGGAATCTTGGAGGATCATCAATGAGGATTCAGAGAACAATAATAACACGACACGTTAACGAGCAAACGAAAACGAATAAAGCGGAGAAAACTAAGATAATATACTGAACTTACTTTGCCAAGAAAGATAAACGAACAGACGCAAGGGAAACACTTTCTTATAAGATGGAGTGAACAATGACACAATTACTTTAGCGAACACGAAAGGTAGATAAAATTGTCTCGTTGCTGACAAAGTATTAAAAAAAGTAACGAGTACGCCTCAATAGCATTACATTGCAAAGAACATCACCTTCAACGGGTGCGCGGTTCACAATGCGTCCTAATTCTCGAACGGCGAAGCTTGAATTTAGTTTCTTCTCCGAACCTACTATGTCTAACGCAATATTTTACCATATTATAACGCTTATGCTGTATATTATACTACTCTATACGTAATACGAGTAACGACATTTTTTTGAGAACATACCATTAGCAAAACAAACCTAAAATATGTAATGTAATTGAAAAATATAATTGATTTATCTTAGTGTATGTATGTGCTTTAATATTATAGTTCATTATTTGGAAGAATATAACAACAATAAAGAATTTTGATGAAACTGCATTTATTCAAAATTTCTTTATTTGGCGTGAAACAAGAGAAATGCACCGGTGACAGCAGTCTCTATTTTAATTCGCCAAGTTCACCGCCGCGTCGCCCGCGGGCGGACGTCTCGAGCAGGAAGAGAGGCGGAGTCGCCACCCGGGCACGGCTCTTGGCCGGACGCGGCCCCCGCCGCCGGAGCTGCCAACGCGGACGCAATAAATCATCCGGCGGCGCGAGCCACTCCGCCACTGCCACCGGCCGACGCCGCTACGGGAGCCCGCGCGGATTCAAACAGGGATGGCCAGCCCGACTCCCTACCACGCTGCAACCCCATCGATGCGTTCCACGCAATAAATTCCAAATGAGGACACGCTTCGGCAACTCCACGATTACAGGTGCATAAATTAGTAGATCACATCGCGGATGAAAACCAGCATTAATACATCATGAAGTATACAGGTCAATGCGAACAGTATTAATTCACTGAAGCGTATAGATGGACATTTTTCCTTTTGTCACTCATTCTACTACTATAAATTTCTCATCATAATCCCGTACATCTATCCACAATATCAGTCACACAAATTACGTTATTACGGCACTAATTTTCTATTAAAACAATTTATTGTAACAACTTTGTTAAGTCTTCACACTTATCATTAGCATTTTTGCACCATCTACAATGCAGATTTCGATCCCTTTAAATGTCAAACCGTTGCTTTTCCATTAGCATCCCTCAGCATCATGCTGACACCCCTGGATTAGCGCAAAGCCGAAGCGCGACACGATTCACGGAGAGCCGCCACTTTGCTCGAAAATTGGACAAAATTACAGCGGCGCGGCTAATGCTTCCGCCACACAGAGGTGTCCCCACGCGCGCGCTGCGCCGCGCCGGGCGGAGCACAAAAAGCCACCGCCGCACCGGTGCCGTAGCCGAAGCCGCTGCCGCTGGCGCTACTGGCGGCGCCTGGCGGAGCGCCAATGCATTTCCGCGCGCAACCGATGTTTTTTTCTGCGCCGGTGTGGAGAGGACGCGAGGGAGAGCGCAGCGTAAAGCGAGGGGCGGCCGCGGCCGTTGCGTTTCCTGATCGGGTCGCGGCGGGATCACAACCGGTCCCCCGCCAGGCAGATTGCGGCGTAACGGTTGCTAGCGAGCAACCGCTGCCTTATTGATGCTCCACGGGGGAACAACCTAATAACTGTGCGAAGTACAAAAGTGAATCAGTGACGTCGGGAAAATTAAAGCACAATTACATCGTACAATATACATATGTGTCACCTAATCAGAACACTAATGACATTACTCTTGGAGAACTTCACGAGTTAAAATAATTTAAATTCTTTTGTGAACTATACAATATACGGAAAAGATAATGAATTTTTGCCAATGACTCCGTTTACAAGGGAAAATGGCTTATTCTCAAAGTGCTCACGCAAATATTTTTGATCACATGGTACAGTTATCACACATTACAATCAACTCCGTATACGTAAGTGTTTTGATGATCAGCTTCTCTCTTGATCTCTTGCTACCGGAACTATTCTTCAACTATAGCAATTATTTAATCATTCTCAACAGGGACCCCGTTCCATAGTAATCAGTCATTCTGTAGTGGTTCGTCGCAATTTGTCGCATCTACATCACTTGAAACGGAACAAACCAAACACTTCGGAGAACGGTCGCCACAATGCAATCAGCCTGTACGAGCGCGGTCGCGACTGGTCCCGCGCGCGGACCGCGGAGCGGAAGCCTGACCGGGCGGCCAGCGGAGGATTCGCCGGGCGCGAGGCGAATTAAAACGAGACCGGTTCCCGCGCGCCGCCGCGCGGTGGCTCGTTAACGCGGCCGGCCTGGGAGCGAGCCTCCCCGCCGCCCAGCGACGAGCGGTTCCAGGGGCCGGTACAGTTAGGCGCGACCCGGGGGCGATTGCCCGCGCCTGTCGCCCGTCGCCCCGAGACTGGCACCTGCCAGCGGCCGCGAGCGCGGCTCGAGTTCGATTCCCGATCCCGTCTCCGCCTTGCCGCCGACAGAGGAGCCAAACCAATCCTAGATCCCACTTTTAATTCCTATCTCTCAACTATGTGGTACGGTTCTTGGATGTTAAGGGGACGCCCACTTCGATACTACTCAAGCAGCGATGTTTAGAAATTTACAGACAGAAATTTAAGAAAACTGACGCTTTATTCTGAATGACTGAGGTCAATGTTCTAACCTTAAGAGTAGAACAGGGACTTGGATAATAACATCACCAAACAAAAAACTATACAGAACGTTGAGAAATTCTATGATTTTTCTAAATTATTCGCAGTTATCTTGAAATTAACTCCAGGTATATTACACAAAGAAAATTATCTTTAAAATGTTTATGCTACTACAATGTTGATGCAATTTCTTAATAAAATTTTCGAACATTCTCCGCTGTCTCTGCAGAGACACTGACTGGATGTTCTAGGGTTTGAGTCGCGAAGGCGGTGTATTTTTGATACCGACTGGATAGCTACGTCGAAATCAGCAGCTGTCTGGAGGAGAATTCTAGGGTTCAGCTGTTGTGATAGTTTTCTGCTGTTTCCCCCGATCAATACCAGGCGAATGACGGAGAGGTACACTAACAAACGGGCCACGAGCCTTTCCTTCATCTTCCTTGTTCTATTATCTCCCTTACACATGCACTACTACACATGTGCGATATACTACCACACATATCGGGAGCTTACAGCTTGTCCCGACTGACGCGGCGCACCGCTGGGGTTGATACCTGAATTTGGAAATCTGACGTGTATGTTGGTGACGGATTTCAACTGCGTAGAGCGGACAAGGAAGCAGCGGCTATCCCGCGATAACACAAATGCACAACACAAACAGAACCAACGGCAATATCAAATGACATACCATTAAACATCAATTAATCAAACATTCCCTTTCGCAACGAGTACTGAACAGTCGTCATACGAAAACTCTCAATATCATTATCAACACAATGGAATATCAGAAAAATGGAAAATTTGTGACAAAAAGTTCACTTCTAAATTAACAAGACGTTTTCTAACAATATTTTAATGAATTGCCGCTCTCACAAAATACATTAACCCACAAGAGAGAGAAAAAAAATCAAATTATAATCCTGAGACTGAATTACATTAATGAAAATTGAATGAATACATTTTTTTGTAACGACATTGAATGAATTACAGTACATTCGCGGAAAGGAATTGTGCCGACAGAACGATACACTGCACAACAGACCAGGTATCGCTCTCGGCGGTGTCCAAGCCAGTAATAATTAACGAGAGACGTGAACACGTAAACGAGGCTAAACGAACACTTCATATCGAGGACAAATTTTCCATTCACTCCCCACAGTCAGCGAACGAATGAAAGCAGTTCTCCGTCATTTTGAACGTTTAAAAAACCGTTCATTGAAAACCGTCCTTTACGGTAATGTACTGCTGAATTATGCAGCGTTCAAACACACTGCCTGAAAAACTAGCCAGATGCATACAGAAGCTTTATGTCACTGTCGCCAGAGGTTCTCAGATCTTTGAGCGCGGTTAATAAATATGTATACATAAAAGCTCTATACGGTACGGCCGTCTTTTCCCCTATTTGGATGTATGAATATTAAATTCGGATATCTAAGGAAAAGAAATCCTATAAATTACCGACGACCACCGTGAGCGACTGCGAATAAAACGGCCGTTTCTTCCAAATCCGCGCTTAATGTGTTTCTTGCCGTCAGGAACGGGCGGTGCGGGCGGGCGAAGGGGCAGGGGCGGCGGGGGCCAGGTGCGCCTCGGTGCCAGGCTTCGGCCGTCCCGGGAAGGTCGGCCCACATAAATCACGGCCGGTCGCCGGCTTCGCCGTCGTCGTCTTCGCCTCCCAAACGGCGCGACACAAACGACACGAGGCGTAGGGACGCGCCGAGAAAGGCGAACCGCGAAGCCCAGTCCCAGTCACACGCGGCAGCGCTCCATTTCTTTGGAAGCTCACAAAACGAGGGACCTGGCGGAGAATCCGCGTTTGGAAAAGAGATTTATTTGCGTTAGCCACTTTGTACAGTTACGCCAAGAAAAAACTGTCACACACACGGCGACCAATTTTAGTGTTAGAGGAAACTGAATTTCCTTCTAAACTAACAGGGATAACTTACGCGCCAAACTCTATGAACGAGAACTGAACTGGTGAACGTCATTGATTTATGTTACCGGGCACGCTGTGATCAAGCCAATAACTGCTATGATCATTAGTCCCTTTAGAGTAGAAAATGTTTCTTTCACGGGAGATGGCAGTGTACCTCCTTCAGTGGATAGTGAGATCCAACGACGACCTACACTTCGGCTTGCGGGAGATTTCTCCTTCCAGGTATCTCTCCCAGAGGAGCACCGACACAGCCGGGTCAAGGCTCTGAAGCTCCCGAATGTGTGGTAGTGTAGTGCTTGTGTGTGTGCGTGAAGGGAAAGGATAAGGCAAGGGAAATGAAGGTAACATTGCGGGCAGTCCGTGGCCCGTTTGTTAGGTAACTGCTCCGACATTCGCCTGGTATCAGAGAAACCTTAGAAAGCTACCAATCAGAACGGCTGACCGCTAGAATTCTTCTTCTGACAGCGGCTGAAATCTGGATATCTAGCTAGTATTGAAACTTTGTATCTGTCGGGATTCGAACTCCAGAATCTCCCGGCCAGAATCACTGCAGGGGTAACGGCAATGCTACCACAGAAACTAATCTCAGCCTGCTTGGTTGACTTGAAATTTCAGACGTATCCAAGTTTGAATCAAACATGGACTACAACTCTCACATGTTCGAGAGATGAGAGACCGCACAGACTTCCAAAGCAGCAGAAAGTGAAGGAAGAAGCCGTCCGTATAGCCGAGGAAGAAGGAAAGAGCGCAGTGCTGCAAGGTATAGGCGCGGTACAGAGGCCAACGAACCGGAAAGAATCGCCCTGCGTTTCGTCGTGCCTAATCGAACGGAAGAGGTGCGAGCTTCGCAAACGCCTGTCCCACCAAACTCACTCAGCCAAGTGTATGGGGAGGAAAGCCAAGACCGCCATCAGCGCCGTGAGAGCAGATGGATCGGAAGAGGTTCCCGCCGGAGCGCCAATGGGCAGGTTTCTCTCAATCCGAAACAGTAACCAAGGCGCCTCTACCGGACCCCCCTCCAAGAGATTAATGCGATTGCGACAGCGAATAAAAAATGAAGCTCCCCAGGCTCTTACACCAAATGTTTCATCAAATTGATATATTAATACTACAATGTCAGTTACAGTGACATTAACTAGTTTTTTACAAAATTACAACGAAAATGTATTTGCGATGTTTTGAATATGACTCGGGAAAACATCCTATATGACCCGGGCTCTTACAGATCCTTGTCGAGATTTTCCATTAATCTTGAAGTTAAACTGAAGACTTGACAATAAAAACACCACTGTGTCAAAGCCTGATAAAATACCTGATAAGTTCGCACACAACTTTTTTGTTTCCCATCAGCTGGTTTTAGGCTTCATACGAAAATCGTATTTTATACGCTCTGCAGTGAAGCTTCTATCGCTCGACAACACATGAATATTGACAATCAAGCGCGGACGAAATTCTCGAAGCGGCACCCTAGCGCCGTACGCGGTCGTTAACGTGGCGTCGAGCGAAAATCGAGTTATCCCCTTTTACAGCGACAGTGCGGAATAATAGAATACGCAAACGAAGCGGAGCCTTAGCTACAGAATGTTCAAAGAGCACGGGTTCAGGAAAGTTCGTCTCTCCTGAAGCCCCCACCAAAGACAAAATTTTATATTGAATGAAAAAAACAACAAAAAGGAGCGATTGTTAATTTAAACCACATCCCCATCATGACTCTTAAAATACTTTTCAAGAGTTTGCGAGGAATTGCTTTATTGAAACAATTATTTTAATATAGCATCGTGGGCTTTTACGTACGAGGTCAAAACAAAGAGTTTTTGGAAGATGTCCACTGCAATCGTGAGCGAAACGTTTGGCATTTTAAGGCCAACTGGACCTCGGAGTGCCATCCCAGAAACGTTCTCTTGTTAATTACTTTAATGTAAAAAAATAGTCAAAAAGATTTAGCGAAAAAGGCTATTCAATGACAATCAATAACTTCCAGCATCATTACTGTTTGTTTTCGTTAGAAGTAGAAATTTCTCCCACCACGTAACAGTCGTATCTTTTTTCGTATTTTAGCGCTGCAGTTAGAGTTTCATGCGTTGCATCTAAGGCAGGAAACTCGATCTCTGGGATCTCTGCAGTGCCGAAGATAATCGAAGCTGGCACTGCAGTGTGCGTGACCGCTATACAATTCCCGCAGCCAGCTTCGACTTTTCCGCGGAATTGAAATCGATAGAAATAGTAACACTTTCTGAAATATTGCCCCGCCCGAAAACTCTGCCCGACATGTCTTCTTATTTTCACTTTCCCGCACAATACTTACGTAAATAAACTATTAAAATGGTGCAGCAGAAAACGGTTTACCGGCAAAAGATTCCGTATTTTGGGGGAATATTTCCTGAATTGGGGCCTGATATTCGAACAAGAACTTAAATTAGTTCTTGTATGTAGTAAATTACTATATTTTAAAATGTTTTTAGCTCATTGGTCTGTGTGTTCGCTTTCCGGGTTCGATTCCCGTCCGGGTAAGATTATTGTGTGCTTGTAATGGCCCAGTACATGTGGCTGTGTGACGATGAGAAAACTCAATGAGGTTGCGAAGTCCAGAACACGGCTTCGGGATGTCTTCGTGCTAATCACACGTACCCCTTAACTCATGGCCGCGAGGCCGGGACGCCGCTAGTAGGCTCTGGCCCGTTCGCGGGCTGTTGCGACAAGTACAGACAGACAAAACGTCTGTCCTCAGAATCCACCATGAGGATCCTTGGTACAAAATCCTTGGTAAAAAACTGAGTGACGGCAAATTATGTCGGCCCCGACCGTACATCCTACGCCTGTGGTCAACGCTAACCCCTAAACCGTTCAGACGAACTTCTTCAAAATTGATGCCACGTTGATCTTGCTGAATCCTGGGCTCTGAAATATGAAACGGATATTTTGGTTTTTTGAGGTCCTCTACACGAAGCCTTAATGCTTTGAAAATTACATCACAAATGACTCCAACATTTTTTATTGTTTTATTTCTTTGAATAGAGCAAATCGCGCTAAAGAATTAGACAGGTGCAAATTCCGTTATAGACTCAGAATTTTCAAAAATTGCGAAAGTTACATTAACAGGAGAAATTATGTGCTATTTTAGAACTGCCGGTGCTGTACAAAATTCATTAACATTTAGTGAAACAACACATTTAAACGAAGAAGCACTGTCCGTACATATATTTTAAAATTCACTCAATCTTATTCATTTCTGAAAGTCGTCCACGTTTGAAACAAATATTCATGAGATTTGGTCTAAATCTGTTGACTTATTGGATACTCAAGAAAGAATCTACGACCAAAACCACATCTGCTCCAATTGTTTTCAAGGCAATTGTTAGAAATCTCTTCAAGTAGTAAGTAAAGTGGGGTAATGAAAGGAATCCAATTGATGTCACGAACACCATTAAAAATAAACAACAGTTTTCGACAGAACACCTAATTCGGGCTAGTTTTCACTGCCAGCAGATAGTAACACGACACCATTCAAGCGTGTCTTCAGAGAAACGCCGGTAATTGTCCTCATTCGATCTTCGGAAGAATCCTGCGAAAAAGGGATGATTCCGAGAAATCGGACGGTTTTTTAATCAAGTGCTTTTCACAGCGCGACCTCGAGCTGAAGGAGCTTGGAAAGGGGGACGAAAGAACGCCGTCGTCACTGTGTCGTCCGACGTCCCATTATGGTGACCGGGTTCCGGAAAATGTTTTCGGGAGGGTTTATCGTCCCCAGAGCGGAACGCACAAAGCGGCGTTTTGCTTCGTCTCGCCAGCATCGTCTGACGGACGAGGGCCACCGGGAATGACGAAGGACATTCAGGGGCAGGGCGGGACGCGAGAAAGCCAGCTCACGATGCCCTCTGGAGGTGGATTCCTCGTGAAAAATTCCATCTACCACTTCCCATCCCAATAAATGCAATAATCTGTGTTTATTCATTGCTACGAATTTGTTTATCCAGTGTCATTTGCGGTGGGAAACACAAACGAAGTCAAATTTCCCAAATCCGAACACTGGAACATTTTCAGCAGTTGTTCGTACGTATAGTTACACATAAGACATGAACAAGACACGCGTCACTCAATATTCTGCAATTAATTCTCTAAAGACGGATAACATTTCCTTCTTTTGGAGAGATTCTGTCTTAATGCAATTTGTTGTCAATAATTCAAAGACTCTCCGGTTCTCAATTCTCTGTGATCTGTATATACTCAACGTTTAATTCTCTGTGATCTGTATATACACAACTTATTTCAATATTATACTTTCACTTCGTAATCTCTCGCAAATTCATCTCGACAATCAATTCAACTCTCCGTCCCCTCCCGTCAAGTGAAAGCGGGTATGGCACCGCGCCGGACTTCGTCGTTCCCAGCCGCAGCGCTGCTTCTGGCGCGGAGCGTGCGCTGGAACTGAAATGGACGCAGCGGGGACGCGCGGAACGCCGCGCCGGGCGCGCCCGCCCACTAATTTTTTGCGACGTGACCCGCCGACCCTATGGGCGCTCTCGCGCGAGGGGGATTGGACTCCACTCGCGCCGCGGGCGAGCGCGCGGAATGGCAAACGAACGACGACGCGGGGCAACTTCACATTCGCCTGCCTCTCAGCACTTTTCTCTCTCTCCCTCCCGCGCGAGTTTTGAACGACGGCACAACTTTCGGGAAAGCTGAATTCTCTGCAGCACGCAGAATAGAATGGGGAGGCATTCACGTTGAACCTACGTGGGATGCAAAAATTGTCACTTTCTGACTGAAGGTGACATTAGAAAAGCAAAAGAACTACTAAAAACATGATTAAGCAAGAAATGGTATCTGTAAATTCACAATCTTAATATCTTGTAATTCTCGCAATAGGATGAATACATTGAAGTATTTCGTTTTAATCTCTGCGCTCTTCGAAGTTTGAACGAAATCTAATGAATCCACTTACAAAGCAAAATACCCAGGGGAACAAGGAGACGCACAAGTGTATTCCATTCCATAGCATTCTACAGATATTCCATAACAACGACACTCAACTGCAGTAACTCTTAAAATGAAATTTAACTTCGATTTATTCAATACAATGTAAGAAGTGTACCGATGAGTTTAAAACGTCGCAGGGAGTGCAGAGCAGGGCGAGGGCTTTCCGTTCCGTTCCGCCGCGCCGGCGAGCGCCTGGCGCCGAACCGGCTCGATTGACGGCGCATCGACGCCCCGGAAATCAATTGGCAGCGCGGCGCAGGTGGCACAGGAGGCGCTCGCGGTCGATCGGCGCCGCCAGCACGCGACGGCACGCCATCCCCAACCCCCTCCCCGCCAATCACTGCTTAAATCTTGCAGACCAACCACAGAGTGGCCTTGTAAGGATGAATATTCTCTTCACATCAAATCGGGCGCTTCTCACGTGTACGAAGAGCCGAAATCGGAAACGAGACTGCAAGAGCAAATTTTATATTTCTAAGAATATTTATTTTGTTGTGGCTACTTAAAAAATACTCTTATTGGTCCTCTGAATTTCCTGGGAAAGATATTAAGAAGATGCGTTCTAGTGACATTATTAAGATGTACGATATAAACGAGATTTGTGGCAGTTTTTCCTGATTTGTTTCCCCGATCGGTTCATATGCACTCATTTCCACAATAATTCATCTACCCATCTTCATCTCTATTTCTTCATTATTTTACCCTTAACTTAAACAAGAGTCCTTAATAATTATTTTAAAAAAATATGGATTATTATTTTGCAACGGTATTGAGTGAAGCATTAAACCAGTATTGAACTTACGCAAATTTATTGTAAAACGTATGCAAAGACATACAACGGCAAAGCGACTACATTGAAGTAATCAATCGATTTTGTCACAATATTTCAAATTCAGAAGCAGCATTTGACGTTTGGAACGCAGGAAACAGCCGACCAATCATTCCTGGTACGGAGAGTTGGGACAACCGATCGGTTTATGTTACTCGCAAGGGTGAGTGACCCGACGGGAATCGAAGCCGGCTGCGAAACACCACCTCCCGTCGCAAAAACAAGTCGGGGGCTTTGTTTCGAAACGCAGGCACACGTTTTTCATCGCCACGGCGCCGTTGTAAATTGCAGCGGCGCTACCGGCTTGCGGGGCCAGCGCGGCGCTCGCCCAGTCACACATCCAATAAGGAACCGATCATCACAACGGCCGACCGCAGCAACGGCGAGTATGGATCGGCCGAACCGGCGCCGCGGCGTCGCGCTGGCCCGGCACGTCCGCTCCATCATTGCCGCCGCGACGGTGCTGGGGGCACGGAGAGAGGGGAGGGCGTAAAGACTGAGAGGACGACGACCGCTCTTCCGGGGTGGGAGAGAAAAAGACTTTGAAGGAGCTAACGACTCACGCCGTTGCAGAGATACTTACTTGGAACCTACCCGAATCTAGAAAATGGTAGACAACGTAACAAATCAAATGGCACACAGTTTTATAAGTTTGATGATCAAGTTTTTTAATATCTTTGAATATATATATATATATTCTATATATATAATATATATAAAATATATATTAATAATATATATATATATATATATTCGGGTATATTAAAAAGCGGAATAAAATTTCCACAAGATCTCTAAAAAAAGTCCGCTATGTCATTCCTGCTTAATGACATTCTTTTAACAAAAGTTTAAAGTAGCATTCTACCACGTAAAGCCTTCTCTTATGAACCCATGGTAACTACTTCGGAGTGACACTGCAGGAACCCATAACTTTGATACAGCAAGAATAGTGAAGGGCACTTATCTTTCGAGAACATCAAGTAAAATTTTTAGTTAAGCTGTATATTAACCTCGTTCAAGCCAATGGTAAGTTTCATATTTTAGAAATTAAATAATTGGTGAACTTCGTTTGCTGCTTGAACTTCAACAAATAATGCAAAATGTCACCTCGAGAGGTTTCATGAATCAACCCATGTTAAAATTTCATTTCTGGCAATTTCGCTTAATAGTGACATGGAAGAATTCTTTGAAAACGCATGATTCTGGGCACCTAACAGGACGTGTCCTGAGGAAATAGTTGGGAGGGTGTTGGCGATGATGGAGACATCAGGGGAAGGCGAGGTAGAGGTGGTGGACGTCGCGCGTGGGCGTCGCATGCGGAAGGCGCTTGCCACTGCCTCCGCCGCCGGCGCTGCGGGCATCGATCCACCCCGCCCCGCGCCCAACCGCTCCACTCCACTGCCGCAGCCGGAAGCCTCCGTTTCGACCCCTCTACCATTAGGCAAAACCTATGTCACTGACGCAATTCACAGAACACATCGCTCAATTCACAACAACCAGTGTTAATATTCAGGTTGCAAGAGAAGAGGATAAGGACGAGAGGAGACGAAGATAACGAGATAGCTTTACCCTGAAGACGGCCACAGAGTGGTTGCTGAACCGCTCACGTCATCACCCGGAGATCGACGACTGCAGAAAAAGCTGTATCACATACTAACAAAATTGGAGCTGGGTCGGAATTAAATGTTGAAATGAGAACACAAAAATTATTATAAAACGATCATATAATACACGAGAATTATATTTAGAGCATATGTTATAAGTCACTGCGTTCGTTTTCTTTTTCCTTCTTAAAGCTAATCGCTAGATGAAGTTATTTCCCATTATTACAACAAACCGTCACAAAAAGTCTAATTCTAAATGTCCGAATCGCAAGACCTACGAAGCACTGCAGATTATTGATTACAAAGCTAGATAGTGGCAATGCCCGAAGGCACAACAGTTGAACACATTAGCGTTACTAAGCACTGTGGCGTCACTTTTCTGCGATCAATACCATCAGTATCCTGCACACGTTTGACTGCACGAAACAAATTATTGACGTGTACCACCACATATGACCATTCGCGCTTCATCTAGGCAAAGAGATATGACGGCCATTTGAACTTTTCGCTAGCTATTTGCTTAATAAGGAGGCCCGGTTTAATAATATTTTACCTCTCCTATTCACTCTCACAAAGCTCATTTCGTTATGTAGCATACAGCAGCCTACCGACAGAAGTTCAAATTGCCCAAGCGCCAAGACGCAAAGCCACCGGCTGATAAAAACTTGATTTCCATTCTAATTCTACTGGTACATTCATGTTTAGTTGAGATACTGTTAAAAATGGCATCCTGACTGCGCGGGTCCTGTAAGATGTTTATAAGAAGAATATATGGGAGTGCAATCTTTTTAGTCGAATTTGAAAGACATTTTAGCCAACAGCGTTTTAATGAAGCAATTTTTTTAAAGAAAAATCGATCCTAATTTAACGCTGATTTAATTACTTCTTTTTTAATAAATTGCTTGTTTTGACGATGGAATATTCTCGCATTGCCCTTCCCTTATGGATGTTCCTGGAGTCCCTTGGTCTAGTTGCTAATCGCTCTCCACGCCCCTTCGTGCTAAAGGCTCCTTCGCCGCCTGCTGCCCCGGGTTCTCATCTCCGGCTGCGGCCACGGTGCTCGGGAGCTCGTTCGCACGGAGGCCGCAAACCGGCCACGATTTCTCAATTAACAAACCCAAGTTCCATTACCGACCGCGCGCCGTGCGGTTTCGCAACGGAGGGCAACGTTTCTGGCAGAAAGAGAAGAACACGAAAACGAGCCAAAGATCATTGGCGCATGGGCGGCAAAGGCGCGGGGTGCAGCGAGAGCTCGGGATAATATAATTTGAAGGCTCCTGAGCACGCTCCGGCTATAAAGAGTGCTTCCTGCCCCATCCACCGGGCATACGCCGACCGGCGATCGGCGAACAGGACGGCACAGTGGTGGGCGAGGAGTAAAAACGCCCGCACAGAACAATGCGCCACAACGAAAAGCGGATGTTCCCTCGACTCCCGTAAACGTACCGTTTCACTTGCTGCTCCCGTGCCACGTATCGGAAGACTCCACTACCGTAGTACTACTCGTAGGTCTATCGTATTTTCAATTTTAATTTGTCACACGCGCACAACCACCCACGCTCTCAAAGAGTGACGTCTGCATTCTACCATTTCTCTTTCCCATTAATGACCCTACCAGCATGCAAACGACGTTTTACTTTACACTAACGCTAACTATGGTGATGTATACGGCTTATTCAACCATGAACCCACATGCACCGATCACGAATATATTACAAATTTCAATACATTCATTACAATGAGATGAATGTTCGTAAAGTTCAGAATTCATTCCAAAAATAAATCGAGCTTTTTCTATGTTCTGTGAGAATCATGTTGCGTCATGCTCAAAATCCACATTCCAACTTCTAGTCACACAATTCCCAGCGGTTCGTTTTCTATTTGCAGTCCCTGTCATTGTTTTCCCTTGTACGCAAGCATCCTCTTTCTGAGTTCTGCGGCGATTCTCATTGAACTCCAAAACCAGCAAAGGGAACTCTCTGATATGCATACGAAAACGTGCGAGGGCCTAAAAGCACCAGGGGCTGTTTCTTGCGTGTTTGTCTCTTCGGATCGCGTCCATGCAAGGAATTGGGCGTCTACAAACCTGCGACTTTCGTGGGGTGCCAATGAGTTGGTGCGTGGCAGTTCACAGAAAGCCGAAATGGTTTCAAAAGCTTGCGTAGCATGTTTTACATTAACCCTAAGTACATTTTTGAATAGGTAAAAGCCAAAAGACCTTAAACGTAACAAGGACATATAATTAATGACACTTCTTTTTTAACTACTCGGATATTCAAGATTTTGAGGTTTTATTACTGCCAGAAATGTTTTTTTCCAATTTACGCACGTAAGTACAATAGTTTCGTCGTTTTTTCGGATCATTCTAAGAGATTTATTTTGTTTAATTCAGTTCTTTTCTAAAAAATTAAAGTTGTTCATTTACAGATTTATCTTATGTTATTACAACATTATGTGAAGTATTTCATTGCCGTTCCGGTGGTGGAGTGCTCCGCTCAAGAGAGATCCTTGGGGGAAAACTTGCAAGTTGACATGTAGTACGGCGCAGGTTCTCACGTTCCAGCGAGAGAGAAACACTCGGGATATAGCATATCCTACACTTACGGGACTAATGACCATAGTAGTTGATGCGCCCGAAAACACTAAATAATCTATCAATCATTAAGAGCGTTTACTTCCAATATCTGGGGTTTGTCTGGAAAACATTAATACTTTTAATCTAGAAGGTTTTACCAGCTAATTTTTGGAAACCTATCCTTGCAATGCACACCTTTTGAACCATTGAGGGCTAGTGTTCAGCGTTGGACAATGTGCGATGCAACGGTAACCTTTCTGTGCGCTCTCCGCGCGTAAATACAGTCCGCGCCTGCGCTCGCTGACAAGGGCCATTTTCGCCGGCGTGCTTTCCATAAATATCGCGGGGGCGAGCAGAGGGCGGGCAGCGGCGCGGCTCGCGCGCGCTTGCACTTTCGCCGCGGAAACAAAAAAGGCGCGGCGCAGCCGTTTTAGGAAGATGGCGCGCCGCGGCCGCACGGCTGCCTCGCAGGAATTTCGCCAAATTTGCAAGGACCGCCTCCGCCCCACGTCGTTCCCCCAGATGCGGCTGCTTCTGCATGCGCGCATACGACCGCTGCGGTCGCAGCCGGATCGATTTTTAAGGACCAACCGAGATGGCTGTGGCTAAAACAGGATGACTTCATTATTGGTAACTACTACTTGAAGCGATAAAAAGGCCAGGGATTGATGCTGAGAGCGCGAGAACAGAGTGCTACGATGTGGGCTTTGCTATGTTAGGAGCAGAGTTTTAAAAAAAATCAATTTACATTGGAAGTATTTCAAAGTGGAAGCAGATTTCGTGATATTGTGAAAGTAATACCAACAGTTTACGATAAAAATACACCGAAAATGATATTGATGTATTATACAGAGATGTTACAAATTCTGACAGGAGTACGCTGAACAGTTGGATGCGAAGACAGTGGCGTATGTGAAGGAGAACGAATAAATAAACGGAAAAGATACGAGAGAAGTCCTGGAAGAGAAGGACATGGTGCGTGTCAGTGTGGGGGGAACGCAGACCCACGTCTTAGCCATTTAGGTCTTCAAAGCGCGCCGGCAATCGCCCTCCGAAGATGGGCACCCATATGCAGCGGCACATGTTCGGGGTCCCCGGCCCCGCGCGAGGCCGTAAACCGCGCTACACGATGGACGATGATGGACACCAACGGAACTGTGCGCAGGTGAACGACCGGGTGGCTTTAGGGTGGGTGGGAAAGGGAGGCCCGGGAGGGAAGGAAAGCGGTCGGGCGGCTCGCCAAGCTTGGCCACCAGCCGAATCAGGGAGAGCTCGGGGTGAGTACTGCGACACTGCGGGCACCAGTAGAAACTCATAAAAAAGAGGCTGCAACATGTGAGAGCGACGCTTACGTCGGTACCAGTGAAAAACAAAACGAGAATATTGTTGGGCAAAAGTGAAGGACTACGACGTTAACAGCGTCTGAATCCATTATATACCATGATTCTTGCCGTATCAATCACATGCGGCCTTATTTCGTGCAGAGATGCAGTATTTGTATGGGTCACAAACATGAATCAAACAACCAATCGAATAAGAACGTGCACATCTTAGATATATATTGATACGCGATTGATGGAAAGGAAATAGAAGCCAGGAACGTTATACGACTGAGTCACGAACCGATTTTATTACCTCACATACACTTCTAAGAAAGAAAGTCTCTTTTCTAAGAAATCAGAAATATCTTCCTAGCCGGGAATTAGTAGCTAGAATCTTAAAACAAAGTCATAAGTTGATGCGGTCCCGATATTAAAAAATTGAAAATTTATTTGAATGATTGTGAAAATGTCACACGTGAATATCAATTCAATACAAAAATGTTACATACAAAATGCTGCAAAACAAGGGATAATTAAAATATATTACCAAACTTCGCAAAACACTGAATTGAACATAAGCATCGGAACGTTCTTACAATGACAGAGCACAGAAAATCAAAAATAAATACATAGTTTGGAAATTTCCCAATTTAAGGACAAAAAGAAATTTAATTATAGAAATAATAACGATATTAATGCACCTCCTTTATGACACGATGCTGGCTATTTATTATCAACAAATTACTACATTATAGAATAGGACTTCACTTAAAATTCGAAAAAAAGAAAAAAAAAGAATAAAAAAAGTGTTTGCACCTATATATTTTGATCCATTAGTTTTAATTTTTCAGAAAGTTAAAGATATTTCTATTACCTACAACTATTTATTAGCTTAAAAAAACGAGATGAAACATTTTATGTAAAAAATAGAATTGTACACTGTTCAATATAAATGCTTCAAAGTATCCGATACAATGTTTCAATATTATTTCAATATCATTAGATTATAAATACAGGAACGAAATTAAATTATGTTACTCTTGGTTTTAGAATGTAACAAACTCTTAACTTTGTTTCCAAGTAATTTTGACTTTTTAAATTAAATACTCTTTCGGAATTCCCAGTTATATCTAACTCTCGTTCAGTGAACCTAAACGCAATACACACACCCATGGTGCGCGCTTGATGGCAGAGCGCCGCCGGCCGCCGGGAGTACTCACCATCTTGAGTGTCTCCTCAGGCCGAAGCAGGTAGAACATGGACTGCAGGTGCTGCTGGATGTCCGGCCCGCCGCTGGCGCCGCCTCCGCCGCCGTTGGCCCCACCGCCGCCGCCGCCCCCGTTGCAGCCCCCACCGCCACCGCTGCCGCCGCCGACGCTGGCGCCCGCCGCCCGCCGGCAGGGCCTCGCGCGCTCGTTGGGCGGCAGCACCAGCGCAGCCCCCTTGCCCGCGAAGTAGCACTCGCTCAGGCTGCAACACACAGGCGCGCCAACCGTCAGTCCCCGCCACGTCCCGCCGCGCTGAGACGCGCCGCGCAGCGCACGCCGCTCGATAAAACCAGGCCTATCGCCGGCGCCCGCGCCCCTCCGCCATTCAGGGTGGCCCCCCGCCCACACTTGTTTGCTGGGGCGCCGCATCAATATTATAGTGTGTACACTACCCTTATTTAATTTAGAATTTCCGGGGACTACATCTGAATATGGAAATATTTTAAATAAATAACAATGGAAGCTACTTTTTGAATAACATTTTCTGTAGAAAACTATATATTACTGTTCTTTCTTGCCTAAGATACCAAGAACTTTCGTAATGCACATTTCTCTTCAAGAATTTACAGTGGCAAAAACTCACAAAATGCGAACAAAAGATTTTTAATTGGTAGAAAACAAACAAGCTTACCAAATAACAAAACTTATTGAACAATTGTGCCTCCATTTTATTAATATTCATATTGCTGTAATCTAAACATACATTCATAAAACAGCGCAAATAATGCATTTTGTAGGTTATCAGGATAAATAAATCGCTATCTACAAGACTTTCCTTCACTCAAAAATTTTCATGAACCAAATTCTCATCCAAATCTTCGACGATAAAGCATCTAGTGGCGCAATTTAAAAAAAATGTATTTCACAATTGATGTATGATGGAGAAAAAAGTACGACATAAGAATCCAAAAAAGTAGAGACAAGTTTATACAAATACAAAATCAAACATTTGAATAGTAAAGAAATAAGGAGCAGGTAATGGAGCTTAGTGTGAACAATTCGATCGCCGTCCCCCGTCAGTTGGTAGTCCTGCGCGCGCCAACACGCCACTTCCCTGGGCGGCCGCAGTGCCTCCATTCCCCTGCCCCTATCCTCTTTCACCCACCCACTCGCCCACCCACGCGTGCGCCCCCGGCCCTCACGCAGGGGCGGCGCACGCCATACGTCACATTGAGCGCCGGGCCCCCGCGCCCTGGCCCGCGGGCGCAGGGGTCGATGGGCTCCCTTCGCCGCTGGTCAACACGCGGAAGCGGCAGTGGCGGGGGAGGGGGGGAGACGGCGCCACGCGGGTAAGCGAGCGCTCTCGCGGAAAAAACGCACCTCCGTACACCTTTGGGACAGAGTGATGTGAGCACAGCCCAAGAAAAACGTTCACTCGTTCGGAACAGTTCTCAAAGCATTCAAGCGAACTCAAGAATATTTTCTCTATTACAGAACCCCAACGTACAAACTGAACTACCCAACGTACAAACGGAAAACGCCGTTTATTCCAGATTCACAATAAAATATAAAGACATTTAATTGTTGTTATTTCGTTAGTGGCATCACGTAACTCCCTTATAAAAAGAGTCAAAGGATGGAGAAGACGGCCTTTTGATAAATGCTACATTCGCATTAGTGGTGTCTGTGGTGGATACTGTACTCAACTCGTACTATTCCTCAAATGCGTTTCTGCATTTAACGGAATGTAAAACACACACATGGACGACCAAGGGATATATCCCTCAAAAGGAAAATGCCGTCAAAACATATGTGTGAATTATATTAATAAATGTATTATGAATATTCACGTGAAACTTAGCGTTAAGTCAATAATAATTGTAACGATTAAAGGATAAGCCCAGAACCCATTTTATCCACCACTAAATCCACACAGAGCGGTCCGGGACCGACTCCTGATCCGAGTGGAGAGTTGGCGCGCTCTCCGCCAGCATTGTTCGCTGGGAGCGTGCGTCGGCGGCGCGGTGTCGCAGATAGAGAGGAGACTGCGGGAGGCGGAAGCCCAATGGCACGCGGCGTCTGGAACCCGCAGTCGCCCGGAGCGGCCGGGGATCGATAGAAGGGCCCGCGCCAGGGCCCGGCATCGAGCCGAGGTCAGCGTCGCCCTAAAGGGGCCCTGCGTTGCCCGCCACGCGCCGCGTCACGTGCGCAAGGCAATTAATCAACCTCCGCCGCTGAGATTCTGATTGGAGAAGGAACAGCCATGCGAAGCCAATATCGGAAATCAACAACACAAAGTACTATCACTTGCTGCAGTGGACGAAAAGAATTCACTTCAGTGAGCACCGCGGAAATAAAAAATATCATGAAGATGAGAAGAGGAGGGGTCTTTCAGAAAGAGTGATAAAGACAAATGAATTTCCATACAATACTTTTAACTATTTCGTATTATTTGTCACACAATATTAATTATATGCTTTATATTCCTAATGTCAGTTTAAATGTTCTTCGGAGTATGATTTTCCTTGTTTTCCCTGAAGTTGTGGTACCGACAATTGGCTCCATCTTACTGCCATCCCATGTGGATTCAATACGAGGCAAAGCAATTATAGGTAACTCGAAGAGCAAAATAATGTTAACTCGTTGATCAGTAATTCGCCTATACAGAAAAAGGCTTCATGTACCAGAAACTATTGTTTACCAACACCAAAGCCAACGAATTAATCACACTTCATGAAATATTTGTGCTGACGCACTGTGAGTATACGTCATCTGTTGGTCCAACTATGTTTGTTGTGTATGTCGCTTTATGTCTCAATGAAAAATGAATGGGCATAGCGTCCGTCAGGAATGTTAACTCGTCCTGCCCGTTCGACGTCAGACGATCCAACGTCGAGCGTGGCCCGGAGCACTTATTGCCCCGACCGCTTTCGCCGCCGCGTCGCCGCAGCAGTAACGACCGCAGGAACGTGAAACATTCAAGGTATGGATCCCAAGTTTCTTCGAAGGTCGGGCGGTGGTGCTTGGAAATTCCACTCCCCGCGCGGCGTTCGTGCCTTTGTGGGTCGGAACACGAGACGTCGGATGATCTAACGAGCGCAGGCATCCACGCGTCCACTTTCCGGCACGCTAAGGCTCAGGTGCGCTTGCGCCATCACGAACGACAATCGCTTCAGGAGTAACCTCTGTGTCAGAATATGAAGCCATTTCCTCATGTTTTATTTGTTTTGTAAATCACATATTATTTGATTTCCGTTTCAAGTAAGTACATCAGTCAGTTAAAGTTCCTTTTCATGATTCGACAGGATTCTCCACCCCGGTCAGTTTCGCCGTGGAAATGTCGACTTTCTTGCCTTAGGGTGTAAATTATTATTCTAGCGAACTACTAGAAAAATTGTACATAATCGGTTACAATTTTACTTATGTGATTGTTTAGGAAAAATCCCGTTGAAGAAAAAAAATCATACGCAAATAATTATTGAAAATTGGATTAGAAAACAACTAGCGGAAACCGGCAGACGTTGTCATGCCCTTCATTTCCGTCGACACGAGTAACTCGTTATAAATATATGTTCATAAGCACGTGCTACTGAGGGATAACCAGTTAGGAAGACTGAACTGCGACCACAATGAAACAATCTATAGGACGGATCAAGGACATTATACATACTATAGATCATCAAATACGAGTTAACAATATTATTTTCCTTTGCCCCTTTGGCGATTTCAAGTTTACTTTTCAATTGGTAGAGATCATGTTAAAGAGCCCCAAAGAACTGTATAAAGCTCTCAATAAATCTCTTTTATTATCAGGCAGATATACGTACATATATGTCTGCTAAGAAAGTAACGCAAGTGAGTTCAGAGCTTGATAAAAGTACTTCATTACATCTCATCTCACGAGAGAGACAGAGAGACAGAGAGAGAGACAGAGAGACAGACAGAGAGAGAGACAGAGAGAGAGACAGAGAGAGAGACAGAGAGAGAGACAGAGAGAGAGACAGAGAGAGACAGAGAGAGACAGACAGAGACAGACAGACAGAGAGACAGAGAGAGAGACAGAGAGAGAGAGAGAGACAGACAGACAGAGAGACAGACAGACAGACAGAGAGAGAGAGAGAGAGAGAGAGAGAGAGAGAGAGAGAGAGAGAGAGAGAGAGAGAGAGAGTGTTTTGTATGCTTGCTTTCGCAAAGTGCAGAGTTGAATTTGACGAAGTCCTGGAAGTACAAGTATCTTCGCATTCAAATTAACTGTCGGAGGCCCATTTAGCTTTCGCAACGTTCACTACAAGCACATGCAACCACAACAGCTGCCGGGAACGGCGTGGCCGCACGCGCTACGAGATATACTCACAAGCGTGATCATGCTCGCGCGAGGCAACGAAGACGCGCTCGCTTGCCACTTCATACTGTGGGCAACGCCTTCGCCATTGTGAACGTGCCTGCGAGAGAGAAACGAAGAGGCACGTGCGAAGAACACGCTCGTGGTCACACGCGACGCCATTCCGCACCTTTTCGCGACCACGCACGTGTTGGAGGTGTTTAGGATAAAGAACCCAGCCAACCTATTAAATACAAGAATTATAAGTAGTAGCTGCATATCATCCCACACTTAAGCGAAGGTGAGTCAGTTCATTTTAATTCATTTATTTCTTAAATACAAATATAGCAAAAATAAATGTCCTTCCTTTAAAAATTAGATACTAGTCTACAGCGTTGTTCAAACTATTTCCAAGTCGTGAATGTGTAAATGGTGAATGAATACAAACTAAGCAATGCTCTATGAGGGAAGTAACTAACGTACGATCAACTTTCATCGAACGGGTTGTTGTGAAACAAAAGAAGAATAAATTGAAAATATACCTCCCACAATTTCATGGCGTAGCTACTCGAAATCGCATACTCTTATCGTAACACACTCTGTCAATTCGTTACACCGCTAGAAATTGCAGGGCACAGCTAAGATCACAAGGGTAACAGCGTCATAAGACTGAAAAGGCAGCGCACGTACTCATGCTGGCGTAGAAAGCTCCAGGCGATGAATGGCTTTGCAAGGGCAGTTTTGACAAAGAGTGCAGCTTTACGAGACCGGAGAGTGAAAGCGCTGAAAATTACGGGTCACATCAAGGAAGTAATTTTAATAAGAAATTGCCCAGTGAATGAAGAATTTACTCTACTACAGTAGAGTGCAGTCCCAGGAAGACAAATATTCCTTTCTAGATTGAGTCGGGACAAGCTGTCTGAAAGCTAGCATTTATAAATTATATTTTCTATCCTTCCTAAATTATCAGTCCTCCCGAAAGTTGTAACTACAGTAAGTATTGTACAATAACGAAATTACATAAGTCATCTTATTCATTTACGGTCCACAGAAACAAAATTGCTGAAAGTTAAACGTGCGTTTTCTAAAACTTGAATACGTATAGATCTCCAATCTCTAAACATGACTCATTTATAGATTTGAATGACTGTCGGCAATGCCTAACCATCATCTGCAATAACCTACTCAATAAGAATTAAGTCAAACAAATACGAATAAATTAATTTCTTTATTCTCACAACTACTGAACTGCGACTTTCCTAGAGACAGTAACGTGGCAGGTTTTTATGCGCTAACATATATACAAAAAAAATGAAGAGCGAGATATTGACGTCTGCAGTAGCTAATTCCTTAACAAAGTTATGCCATGCTTCGAATGGCGAATCCCCGCCCTTATGGAGGGGGCGCGATATAAGCTTTCCTCTTGCCCTAATGTAACACGCCCTCTCCAAATACCCAAACGCAAAATAGAGAGAATACGGGCACAAAACCACACAGCCAAGTTCTCTCGCTTGCTTACTCCGAGACTTCCCGTCAGAACAATATCGCATTGCCGCATAGGAACTAATGATGCCAATAACAACTCTCTTCCTCCCGAACTCCGTAAGCCTGCTAAGAGTTAAGGGAGCCCCAGAGAAACGGAAGTCCAATATTTCGGTTACGTGGATGCGGCTATAAGCGGAGAAACGTCGATAAACGCTGTAAAGAAAACTTCTGAAATATAATTAAAACTTTGTTTCCCAAGTTCATCTTTTTTAAACTTCGATGCAACGTGAACAGAAAGCAGGGCAAAATCGTAACAAGTAAACGGGAAAACTACAAAATTACACACAAGGCTACGAAAATATAGATTTACAGTACATTCGAACAGTGTTAATACACATACAAGTAATCTCAAAGAAAATGAATTCGAGGTTTTGCATTTACAAAATTTCTGAGATTTAGGTAAATAATCAACGCAACAGAACAATATACACAGCTTGTCCTCAACGGAATTCACCTAATGAAGGCAAATGCGTAACTGTTTTCACGTTAGTTGCGGAAGTTAGCGCTAATGTTAGTTCTGTACGATTTAACAACTTCCTTCTGTCTTTAAATATCATGAGTTGGGATATGTAAATATTGGAATTCAGCATAGGGTCACTTCTTACATAGATTGCCGCGTGGTTTTGGGCGTTTACATAGTACGATCTGCAAAACGCATAATTGAATTATAAATTATACCTTTACAATACACTCGCCCACAAAACTAAAATTATTATTATTATCTTCATCATTATACATACACAGCGAGAACACGAGTAAAATCAAAAATCAAGAACCCAATTTACAATTAATGATCGAAACCAGTAGTTAATTTGAATGCCATTTAGGGGACTTCGCTTAATGGACGGTCTATTTGCCTCTTTGGCAAACACAGGGCGATCTCTCCGGAGGGCAAAACCCTTCTCATAATTAATACTTGGCGACGGCCGGCGCTGTCCCGGAGGGCCCTCTGATTGCCCACCCAGCTAAAAGCGCGCCCGTCGTCCCGCACTGCGCCGCTTTCCATATTTCGCTAGTTTATTGCGTGAGGCGCCTTCTGCAGAGTACGCTATGCAAATGCAATGCTATCGCGTTGGGCGACACCGCGAGAGAAGTAACATCGGTAAGCAGGCGAGAGAGAGGAATACGGGAGAAACACAAAGGAGAAAAAGAGGGGAGATACACCGGCATCATCTGGAATAGAGAAGCTGGGATCTAAGGGGGAAAGTGCAATGCCGAGAGACAATCAAGCGACCATGCTGGCGGTAGAAAGAAATTGGTACAAGGCAAGCGGATAGAAAAACTCGTACAAAAAAGATCAAACGAGGAAAGAATGATATGTGACCAGTGTTTGCCAGATGAAGGGGGAGAGCGTTGAAAGGACAACAGAGTGAAGAGGTATGACAAAATAAGTGAGGGAGGGCCAGGTGAACGCAGAGGAGAGACTATGAAAGCGCGATGAGGTGAAATAGAGTGGCTGGGAGGAGTGGGGGGAACAGCACAACAATAATGCACGGAGCGCAGGGAGGTCTGGTTAGGCAGGGAGCGAAATGACATCGTCACCAGCCTCGGAACAACACGTGCAAGCAACGCTCCCCTCCCGGTGTTTTTATTAAAGTACACTTTTCTCCATTAGGCGGGCCCCTCAAGGGGAAGCGCCCTTTATGGAAGCTATTTTACAAGGGATTAGTTCATTTTTCGTACCGATTTGCAATTTGTAGTTCAATCTACTTGCCAAAGGCTATCATTAGAACGTTCTTGATTTTGCATAATAAGTATACTTGCTGACAATTCTAATGGGAATACAAATATGAGGCAAAGAAATAAAAAAATGCAACGGAGAGACGAGAACGACCAGTTGTATTTGTGCCCTCCCCGAAGAGAGCTTATATTTCGTTTTTTTACAAATTATAACCTTCAATGTGTATTCGAAAGTTAAGAATAATGGATCGTGAAACATTCTGCCTTTTGATAAACAATGCTTTTTATGCATTTCGCCGATGGTTTCCATTCTAGCAGAGCAATAACTCGTCACAAGAAAAGCAAAGGATCTTAAAATATTCAACCATGTTATGTACCGCGTATTATTTGTACATGTCAATAAACGTCACAATATACATTGACAATGTATATATCTTTCGATAACTATATTCTCTTTCCCCTTCTTGTACGCGCTTTCTCGCAAATATCCATCTATATATCCAGGAGCCGCCCTACTCCCAGCGAGCAAGCCTGAAAATTGTGGGCGGCGTTCGGCGAACGATTCACATGCAAATGGCACGCAGCGGCGCCCCGGAGACGCGCTGTGCCGGCTGCAAAAAGCGGTGAATGGCGACGCAGCGCGCACAGCGGGTCTCAGGGGCCAACGCGCTTGCTCCCCCTCTATGAATTCGGAGCGAATAGCGCAGTGGCTCACAATCACAAACGAGAAGGGGGAAATCAATAACCAGGACGAAGGGACATTAGAACACACTTGCAAGGCATATTAACAGAAGTTTGGGTCCACGTATTCGACGTGTCGTCAGAATTTGAAAATTCAAGACTGCAAATATTATATGTCTGACACGTCAATCCAAAAAGTTCGGAAAAATAAATATCCTTCTATAATTTTGAAGTTGCTGAATATGAATATTGCATTCATTGACACAATTTTTCTATTATTTCTTATTAAATTAATTAAAATCAACGTATGGGTACTGTTTAAGGAAAGGAGTGAACGATACACAAATATTACCGGAATATTTGGCAGTTCAACTATGCCGATGGTATTAAACCATGTTAAGGAATAAGTAATTCCCCTACCTACCTGGACTTCATAATTGCCAATTATCAAAATATTATAAGCGCCTGATATTGTTTAACAGCTTTCAGAATTTTAATGACAGAATACAGACACCCAAATCTACGAATATCCCTTGAAATGTTTCTATCACCAACCACTGTGTGCCGCTGCCGCCCCCTTTTCTTCCCATTCACCTCAGCAACGGCAGATCTCTCCCTGCGGCGCGATCGCCTGAATTTGCATTCCTCGTGAATTTTAACTGGCCGCCCCTCGCGAATTGCGTTTGCGGAAGGTCGCAAGCCCACGCCCAGCTGCGGATAGCGACTGCCGGTTCCCAAATCGACATTCAGCGAGGAAACTAATTTGCTTCTGTCGACACGAAAAGAAATTCCAAATGAATTCATGACTGAATTAATACGCACCTTCAAACTCTGAAAATCCTATGAATTCAACTCACACCAGTTTGTATTCATCAAACGATTCGATGAACATACTTATATAAAAAAATTGAATTATAGATAAAGTATGATTTACGAGTAAGCGGTTATGAAAATTCTCCACGTACCATTTACATCAGCGTTGCTACTAATGACTATTCTGTTCATATTCCAAATATTTTGGGTCATACAAACTTGCAAGAAAACAAATCTAATATTAAAGTTGAAGTGTCAGTGAGAAAAACAAGTTCCACAGATATAAAAAGTATGTGCTATGTTTTCCTCGCATTATATATAATGATGTGTGATTTTTAATACAAATGGATATGTATAGGTTCGTTATCATATAATCCAATATAAATACGCGTACAGTAACTGCAAGTTCAACGTAGTACGTCAAATATGATGAAGAAGCTCAGCAACGACGCATCGCGTGAAATAGCCGTTCCCAGTTGGAAGTATTTGATTTGATTTTTTTCATCTTTCTTTTAAAGGGAAGCGAGACAAAACACTGCGCCTGACGACACAAAACCTAGTACGCGAATCTCGCAGTTACTTTTGCTGTCATACTTAAAAGTGTCCCCTGTCGAACATACGCACGGAGGCCAGGCCCCGCGGAGGCGTGGCCCCGCAGGGCGTCGGGGCGGCGTCGGCGGCGTCGTAGCGGGCGGCGGGGGCGGGGGCCAGGCCGCGCTGCGGCAGCGCCGGTTCGGGACCTCGGCAGCATCGCGCTCGGCGCGCGGCCGGCAGCCGTTGGCCGACGCGGGGGTCTGCTTCGTGGCTAGGGCACCGCCGCCACCGCCGCTCCGCACCGGCGACCGCTCCGCCCCGTCCTTGGCGACCACGCCCACCACACACTGCTTCGCGTCGCCGCCGCCGCCCCCGCGCCGTCGCATCGCATCCCGCGAAGGGGCGGCGGCGCAGAGGCGGACACATGGACCCCCGGCAGCAGCAGTGGCGACGAACAGGGCGATCGCTGACGGCCCCACGGCACGTCGCGCGGCAGCGGCGCCCTCACGCCCATTGTTACGAAGTTCGGGGCAGTGCGGGCGAGGCCTGCAATGGCCGGCCGATGGAGGCAATGTTAGCCACAAAGATAGTATTCAAAATCACTAAGAACGCTGTTAAACAAAATCCCACTAATATTTCATCATATATTGTCTTCACGAACTGTGCATAGCAGGATAGGGTATATGGATAAACAGAATAATAGTTACTTCATAACAAGAATATCAATAACGTTATTGTTCTAAAATGCAACAGTGAATAGCAAATATTTATGGGTGGAAAGCTTCTTACTTGAAGCCTTGCTGTCGCATGACGTCGCACCTCGTCAGCTGTGTCATGAGCAGTGACGCACTTAGTTTCAGATTAGTCGGAGGAACACAATTCAATAGTTTCATTTTCGTCAAAATCGAAAATATTGGTTTTTGTATTTACTCCGAGTTCTGAGTACTTAACGAAACCATAGTCACGGTGTGCACGGCCGGAGGCTGCATAATTTTATTTAAATTTCTGCGATAATTGGAAATTAGTAATACATTCATCTTGACCCGTAAGTTAACATAATTGTTGAGATCGCACCGGGCATCGCTAAGAGTCCTATACATTCAATTCACTTCATATTTGTTTAACAGTCATGGTATGTACTCGTGTGCTGGAAACTATTGTAAAAAAATATTCATTGATGAACTTAATAGTAAAAATTATACTTTTATTTAACGACTCAATTAATTGCGCAAATGTAGCAATTAAAGAGAGCATGTGATACTGTGTTATATTAATAGTGGATAATCTCATAATCGCATGAGGAACAACACTTGGTGGAATTCACGCTTTTAATTTTTTGCATTATTCATTACGGCTGAACTCGCCCTGAGCACTGTATTGCGCCTTTCGTGATTGCACGACAACGCGACGGCGGGCGGGGCGGAGAGCGGGCGGGGGCGCGGGGTGCCGAGCGCGCATGAGGAAGCAGGCGCCGCCGAAACCGCGCGCAGCTGCAGCGCGCGTCGAGAGACATACTCGTACGACCTAGATTGGGGAAGAAGAGGCGACAGCACAACAACACAGGCGGAGGCGGAGGAGCCCGTTGACCCGAGCGCACGCTGCAGCTACGAGCCCGCTGGACCGGAGCCCAACCACCGTCAGAGCAATGTCGGCCGAGAGTTCCTTGCTTGTTTTCTTTGAAACGAAAGAAGAAGAAGAAAATATACATTACTCACCAGACAATACGACACCAAAGCACCCTACTAAGCCGTCAACTATTTACATACTTTAATTTCAAAATGTCAACACAAATTTTCGCAGTTCGTTGGTACGCTCTTTTCCAACATACTGAGAACGTGTTGCTAAAACACAAAATAAGTGTTAATGATATGTTAACTCGTTGACCAATAAATACATTAATTTTCGTTGGCCATAATTGAATGGTTGAATGAT
Organism: Gryllus bimaculatus; assembly: GCA_017312745.1. Taxonomy (NCBI): domain Eukaryota; kingdom Metazoa; phylum Arthropoda; class Insecta; order Orthoptera; family Gryllidae; genus Gryllus; species Gryllus bimaculatus. Next base: position 151,048 of record BOPP01000095.1, read on the forward strand.
AGAAAGTATTCTCGCTAACTTTTCAAAGTTAGTCGAATGCTCAAGAAGCCCCAGTTTTTGACCAATTGCTTATCGTTATCTTATTTTATATTCATGGCGATCTTTATTTATGGACATAAAATACAATGTATAAATAGTACGCCAGAATCATTAAATATGCCAAGCTTACGAACGCACACTAGCAAATCATTTTAAAACGTGGCGTATTTACCGATCGCAGTAACATTCTTTTCTTTCTTCAGTAAATCGAATTTCAGTAGGTAAATGTATTAAACAAAACGTCCCTTCTCCCAATTTTCTCTCTTACTTTGGGTGCTTCGTTAACAAATTCATTATTAATGTACTAAAAGAATTGATGTCGCAAGCATCAATTATATTCATTTTTCCATCCATTTGGCGAGTGGAAAGAATAAAAACTTGCTCGATGTGTAATTCTTTTCGTACTCCTGGACAGACAATCCGCAATTCGCAGCGTTCACCTTCGCCAAACCCACTCTTCGCCTCGTGCCGTCACGCGCCGATGCTATCAGCATCCGCTAATGGAACTCGCCGCATTCGTAACAACGGCGTAGATAACGCTAACAGGAGTCACGCGCGGACGAGACTCGGCGAGACAAGTTAGAGGCGACTCGCGTCGCGGACACCGGCGCCAACATCCTCCGCCGGGCGGCTCCCGAAACAATAAAACATGCTACGAACTGCCAGTGGATGGAGATGCGGACAACCTGGGCACCGATGGAGCAACCCTCTTGGCCGGCGAACTCCCAGAAGAGCCAGCAGCTCCGCGTGTTGCGAAGGCATCTCTTGCACGTCTGCCGGGGTTGTTCATGCTGCCGATACACCGTGGACGAACCACCACTCCACACGACCACAAACCATTACAACGGTTGCACATCACTGCCCTACACACGGCACTTGGTGCGCGAAAACTTCCTCTTCTCAACCGGCGAACTGTCGCACCGCAGAAGCCGGACGAGCTACGCACGTCTGTTGCGCATCGATGCGGGAGTAAACAGAAGAGGGTCCGAGCGAATGAATGAACGGACCGCACAGTTACCAGGCAATGCGCTCGCGGCGCTACTGCAGCGAAAGGAAAACCGCGGCCACCTGTCGGGTCGGCCCGCGGCCGACAGACTACCAAGCAGCGCAGCGCAACGTCTCGAGGTGCCTGGCTAGTGCGAAGCCAGGAGGCTGGGAGGGGGCGGCGGGGCGGAACCACACGTGAGGGCGGCCAATATGAGGAACGGAGGGCGCCCGCGCGGCGCCCACGCGCACAGAGGTAATTATAGCGCGATGCGCCCGCCTGCCCGCCGGCCGCCGCACATACAAGGCTAGGGCGTGCGTCGCGGCCACCGCCACCGCCGTCGCCTCCACAGCGCGGGCGCTGCCAGATGGCACGGGCCCCGGCGCGCCGCTCGGCGCTCGACGCGCTGCCAGCCAGGCGCCTGCTCGTGCAGAACTCACCGCACGGCCACTGGCTGATAGTGTATTGGCGAAGTGATTAGGTGCGGAAGCGGTTCTTCTCGCCATTGGAAATCCACACACATATGTGGTCAGGCACTTAGTGCTGGCTTCAAACTCAAAGAATGTACTCCAGTAATGAATTGTATTAAATGATTCTAATAGCTTCAACATTATTTTAGTCAATTACTCCACTAAATTGTCATAAAAGTATAATACAATTCATTCTTACCCAAATGATAAGTTTCAATTAGTATCAATCTATACACGCTATGATACCAAATATTTCGCTTTATAGCAATGATTCGAAAGAAAAAAATAATCCGCATCCAAGAAATGAGACTGATTCTACAGGTTGACTTAATAACATTAAAGGACATGAAAATCTCAAGTTAACAAATCGGGGTGTGAACCATAGAGAGTCAGCTAAACAAGGACGCCACAAGAACTGGGGATGAGCCAATACCATAAGGAAAATCACAGAATGAACTGGTTGTTTAAGGAAATGAACAAAAATAATGTACATGTATTTCAGTGATAAGAAGGTGATCGAAAAGTGAGAATGTGTATCGATAATGAAAAGGAACTGAAGGGAACTGGATCTGTAGTGATACGCAAGATATTACCAGCAGAAGGTTTATACAAAAAAAAATTTAAAAACTATTTTCCAGAAATATTAAATCTTCTAATAATTCTTCTTCTTATAGACAGGTACCCGATATATTTTAACTCTGAAATAGACCCGATATTTTTCACCCAGTACCGAAAAGTAGGAGAGGTTTGTCTATTCAGAGATACAGAACCCGCAATCGAAAGTAATACGATACGAAATAACGAATACGTGGAAGCAACCATGGTCCCTCAGAATCTGAAAAACCGATTCCCATTGGTGCGACCCATTGCAGCATAAAATTTTGGAAGCCTTCCACCAGCTCTTCTATTACAATCAGAAAACAATTTTATGTATGTGCGATAAAATATAATGTAACTATGAAGTTGCCATACACTATATTCAACAAACTATCGAACGTTGTAAAAGACAGAAAATGTGAAAACAAGAGAACCCTCGCGCTGTACCACGTTCTCTTTGAAGGTAGATCGCACTTCACTTATTTAGCGAAGTTCGGCATCTCCCATACAATGCATTCAACACGAGACGAATTGTAGAGTAGAGAAGGCAGGTGGGTCTGGCCTACAGCGAGGAGTTGAGAGCATTGGCGGGCAGAGGCAAAGAAAGCGAGCGCAGACGGGACAGTAGCGGCGAGGACGGGGATGGGGACGGGACGCCAGGGTCACGATCACCCCACACCTCGCCAGCGCGGGACGCGGTCGGCGAGACGCGGCGGCGGCGGCGGCGTCAAGGACCGGCAGGAGCGGCGGCGCGGGGCCGCGATTGTCCAGGAATAGCCAGGACTATATCCGTGCGCGCCCGCCCACACCCACGCCACGCAGTGGTCCCCATCAACGTCAACAGTGAACACAAATGCAAACTTTTAAGCGTAGTCTCAGTTTTCAAATGTTATTTTAAATTACTTTTAACATTCCTCAAGTTTCTCTTTACCTTCAACATTTATTTTCACGTCAGAAGTTGCCCGAACGTGTTTTACTGCAATATTCGACATTTACAAAAGCAAACGTTTTCGCAGAGACCTCTTAAGATAAGTGTCTTTAGTCCAGTCACCTGAAGGTAACACACGATCAAGGCGTATCAACTGTTCAATATGACTGGAAGCGTCTCAGGTAAGAATACTCTAGTTACAGACACGTATTTTCTTCACAATTCGATGGTATCGTATTCCAGGTCTCTGGAAATGCTGATACCACAGATTAGAATGTTCCACAAGTTTTTCCATCTCATATGCGCGTCATTTGGCCCAGACGGACCGGTGCAGGCAGCGACAGTGGCGGCAGCGGCGTGTTGAAACACGCGCGTCTATTTACATTGGCCGCCCCGCCCCGCCCTGCTCCGACCGGCCGCCGCCTGCGCTTTGTCCTGCTCAACGGCACACGAGGTTCCGCGGGCGTGTCCCGAGTTGTGGGTGGCGAGGGCGGAGTTTACGATAAGTAACCAGCCGACCGTGCGCGCCGCGCGGGAAGTGGGATCGGCGCGATGCGTCGCGTTGGCCGAGTGAATAGCTTGGGCGGCGACGGCGTACGTTGAAAGATGGGGCGTTCACGCTCGCCATTATGGACAGAAAAGGCAGGACAGAGGAGGATGAGCACAGATGGCTCTGGCTGAAAGTTTACGTTACAGCACACAGGAAACAAGCACTTACTACAACAGCATTATTTGAATCTGGAAAATGGAAGAATGTTTAACGATACGTGCTTACAAAATCGCAGGTTATCACGTGTGAATACAGAGTATGGAAGAAAGTAATGAAGTATGTCTGCAACGTACAATCTGAATAGATATTTAAAAAAATTCAAATACACTTTGCCTAACTTTAGAATTAACAAAAGTTCATAAAACATAAAATAGACTTTAAAATAGCACAGAACATATTGGATAGTGCGTACACCTACGAGTATATACAGGAAAATGTATACACATGTATGTTAGCTGGAGACTGTTATTTAAATTCTAACATTTGAAGTTGGAACAGAATACAAAGTAACACACTTGCTCTGCACTTCCCTTTTTAAGCATATTATGGAACACAAAAGTATTTCACGTCTTTCCACAAGTTTGCAATATTTGGAATTACATTTCAGATCTTCCATCATCTATTTGTATTAATATTTCCTCTCGAATTTGAAGACATTTATCACCGGAAGAGAGGTAGGACTCATTGTGGTCTGACAACCACATCCGCAGCAGATGCAAGACAGAAAGCACAGAGTAAAGAGAGTTTCATATGGCAAGGCAGACATACTACGTACAAGTGGGCGACGGAGAAAATAGGAAGTCTGCCAAAGGCAGCCATGTGTGTCGAAGCATCGACGAATCACGGAGAGGCGCGGGCGCGGCCTGGGGGCGGGGACGCAGGCGGCACAGAGCGAGCAGGTGGAGCGGGGGCGGCAGGTGGGCGAGCAGCGCGGGGCGGGACGGCGCGTGGGTGTCCTTGGCGTGGCAGTGGCGGCGCTTCCAAACGACCGGGCGGCGGTGACGGCGGCAGCGGCGACAAAAAAGGCGGTGTCAGTTACGCGAGAAGAGATGCAGGCAATTTGTCGGAGCTTCGCGAGCCATCGACGCGGAGTCTATTTTCGGCGCGGGCGACAGCGAGTGGGCGCCGCTTTGGAAGCGTCGAGAACCGACTGCTCGCCGGCAGATGAATGAACAAACAGGCGCTAATAACTGCCCTGGCAGTTCCAATACTACGAGCAATTGTTTCCAAGTTCAAAATACTATTCAGCATCACCAGTGGCTTGCTCAATGTAACGAGCTAATGCTAGAAGAAAATTTCATAAAATGGTTGTAAGTTGTCGCCAATGACATATATATCAGTGAAAGTACTAATAGGACATTTTGCCGCCGTATTACACCGGTATATCTTCCTCACAGAGTTCTCTAGTTCTTTAGAACGACCAAAACGAGACCACCACATGTAGAGCACTGCGTTCATTTTACGCAACAATAAAGAAGATGCGGTAGGGCAAAAACCCTGTTGGAATGATCGGGGAAAGAACGAGTAGGTGGAAACGAAGTCACAAGAAAACGCTCATCGATGCAAAGCGGGTCAACGCCGGGCACAAAAGGGTTCGCAGAGCCTGCGCGGAGGCGAAGAGGCGCAGCTCTCTGTCGAAACGCCGCGCCGTCGTCGCTCTCCGCGCCCTATTAGGCGACGCGGGAAGACGCGCGCGCCGCCGGGAAGACGGCGCGGGAAACTGCGCGGGGGCGGCGGGCGGGGCGGGCGACGAGAGCTCCGCCCACGCCGGAACCCCTCCACCCTAGGCCTCTCGCGATGAGTGACACCCGTGAAACGCGCTCGATTCATTAATTACCGGTCAACGGTTGACGCGCTTACAGGCAGCGAATGAGATGTCCCCGAATGAAACTGGTTTGTCGGTGATCAATCATTTTGAAACTCAGATTACTGGCATCAAAGTATTATAACATCATTAATACTCGGAAAATCCCTTAATGCCGAGGGAACCATAATGAGCTGGTGTAGATATGCAAATAGAGGCTCCTTGTGTTTCTGCTTGGAGCGCAATCCACCAGTAGGGGGTTTGAAGTGACTTAGGAGGAGCAAGAAGGAACAGCAGATTTTCAGAGCTATATCCAAGTTACAATGGGGAAAACTTCGCAAGGGGGAAGGCGAGAGTGTGAAAAAACATCAGTAGCGACAACTGTATATCTGTAATCAAGAGATGGCACAAATCTGTAGATACAAAATGTCTCTGTGGAGACTGGTAAATACAACCGCCACAAGGGAACTATATCTTTTAAAATGTCAATCATACATGGTACTTAGAACTTACAAGAACTTGTTAGTTTGTAAACACGAATACTTCATATTCTAAATGCTCACACCCAAATAAATTACCTCAGAAATTATTAGTTGAGCGGTAACCCACTAAGTACTTAGTTATCTGAAGGATCTCCATGAGTGAATGGTGCTGGTAAGTAAATAATGAAATAATTCAGTAAACTTTGAAAGTTAAAATTGAAATTCCTGAAACTTAAAGAATGCAACAATATATATATATATATATATATATATATATATATATATATATATATATATATATTATCCCGATCTTAAAACACTACACACTTTCACAAGAGATCATAGGAACTTATGCTATTAGTTCTAAACTTCCCCTTATATTTTTTTTGAATATTTATCATTAACTTGCAATCATTCAAAAATTACGGAGTAGTAAGAGAACGTTAAACGTATATCTATAGAGGAAAAAGTATTTTGGATGTAATAAGATTAATGTACAAGTATATAGTATTTAAATAGTGTTCACAATATTTAGAGAAAAAAATACCGGCTTGAGAGAGAGAGACAGAGAGAGAGAGAGAGACAGAGAGAGAGAGCGAGACAGACAGAGAGAGAGAGAGCGAGAGAGACAGAGAGAGAGCGAGAGACAGAGAGGTGGATCCCCACTTGTATTTTATATAACGACTTTTACATGCCTTTATTATATGTGGATTTATGCATGCTATTAAATATACGTTTATTCCGCGCTAATTTCCACGTTTTTGCCTAAACAAATGAATTTTTATCCTCCCCTTACGCAATTCCAGCTATCGACATTGTGCAAATTCGATGCAATACTCCGACGCGTGCGTGACAACTTTAAAGCTGCGCGCCGCGTCGCGGCCGGTATCGCCCTCCGGAGGCACCCGTCGCGCGTCGGCGTCGCGCTTTTTGCGGCGCGCGGACAGAGGGCGCGGTCGCGCGCTTCAAAGGCGCCGCCCAGCGCAGCGCCGAGCGCGTTAACAGCATCTGCATTCCCGGCAGAGCGGCGCGTCTCCGGAGCGCAGCTGAGCGTCTGGCGCGCGTGCTGTCGACGCGGCGGCAGAATCTACGCGGCGGCATCTCATGCTACGGAGAACAGCCCGCATCAAAGCGGCCAGCGGCGCCGAGAGGACAGTAAGGAGCGAGGGATTAGCCGAGACAATGACTCCACGGAGAGTACTAAAGGCTCTCAAGGTTAACGTAACATGCAACTCTGAAAAGTTGTGACGACTATCAAAAAGTTTGAAAACGAATGGAAGGAAGACAAATGCCAGTGAATCGAATCGCGTATTGCTTAAAAATAAGTAATAACCATTAGTTTCTTCCGTGAAAGGATACACTTCATACCAATCATATTCTTTTTCGTCGTAAGTTGAATTAATAACGGAAAGATGAGACATTTCGCAGCCATGTAGAAGCTACGGTTCTTTCAAGATTTCTTAACATTTCGAGATGAAATATATTGTCATCACAAATATATCAATGTTTTCTTTGATTGATGTTGCAAGAAGAGCAGTATGCTCCACATTATTTTCGGTTTCATTTCCAGCGGTTATGAAAGTGAAATAGGTACCGGAAGTTATACAAAACATATACTTACGAATACCGACCTTAACGTACACCTGTAACTATGATTCCCACTGGAATAGCGGTAACTTTTCTCAGCGAGTTTCTACGGGAACAAAGCGGCATCTTTTACTTCATCACTCTTACGATATTAGTGTGCGGATTATTTGCGTGCATCTTCACAAGCAGCTCACAGTTGTAAACGGAGTCGTTTCCTTATTGTGGGTACACGATGGGAGCCATCATGCAAACTACGAGACGTGCGTTTGCACAAAACTAGAGAAACATCTCTAACTCTTTCACATGCCGCAACACCGGCACTGCCAATGACAATGCGCTGATACACACAGTAGTTCACAGAAAAATGGTCTGCAAAAATTACTAGGCTGCACTGTGCCTTACATGCGTATAATTGCGATGAAACGCTCAGTATTAACAAAGGATTCAACATTTTAATTCTTGCATTATCGAACTTATTTGGAGATAATTAAAAAAAATGCAAAATATCGGAACTAATCGTTAGCTCGTGACTTTCAACCATGGCAGTGTCAAAAAAACATCAATCTTGTCACGGCACAAATCCAAACATAAGCGAGAGAGATTCTCAGCAAATAACAGGCATACATCTGTAATTTCCCCTTTCACTTGCTCTCGAAATCCTTTGTCACGGAGATGCCCTCGACTTCAAAGGGAAACAAAAATCAATTTTTTGGACCTTCTGTACTCACACTTAAAATGTGGGCTGGGCGTAAGTGGATTTTTCCGTTTTGAAATTCGAATACAAAACTCAAGAGCTACTCTATTTCCAAAGAAGCGTGACACAAGAATGGAAATAAAAGAAAGGAAGAAAGCACAACGTACACCAAATAGTTAACCTCAGAACGGGAACTTTTGTGGGTCAAGTTCTTCCTTTGGCCACGAATCTTTACAGCTCACTTCGTAGATCCCACAACCACAAGAATGCAGTTACAAGGCATCAGTGGAAGTTAACTCTCGTAAAAGTACAACACGGTATCAAGTGTCATCCTGTACACGCTCTCATGTTTTCTAAGGAAATGCTTCCATGAAATACCAAATTTCTAAAACACAAAATAACTATTGACGCTTACCAATTTCGAAAACATTTTAAGTTAAAATCCTACAGAAATTATCCATGTCAGGCAAAGGAAGTATTCCTTTTTCTTTTCTGTAATGAAAATTGTAAAAGGGAAGAAAGCTGTCGAACGGGTAAAAGTAAATTAAAAAACCTATTCCACGTGGTTCATAAACGAAGAGCGAATGCTTTGCGGTCTATTTCGGTCAACTAACGCTCAACAACTAAGTGACGAGCCTTAGTTGGCGAACGAGGCAGCAGGAGGCGGAAAAGGCAGCGCTCGTGGAGGCGGCATCTCCATTTAGGCGGTGCGGCGCACTCCTTGCAGGAAAAAAACCCAACAAGAACTGCTGGGGTTGAAAAGGTCGACGCAACCGAAGGCAGCAGAGAATACAGTGGCAGCGGCAACAAGGTATGGTAAGGAGCCAATTTTGGTGGTGGCGATTGGGAGTGGCAGGGGCAGGGGCAGGGAAAAAAACAGGTGTGATAGCAAGAATGGGAATAGGGGGGACCCCGTCGGTAGCGCAAGGAATTAAAAGGCCTCGGCAGATCTGGCGGAGGGTGTGGCGAGCGTAATGAAGGTTACGCCCGGGTAGCCCGGCGAGGTATATCACGAGGCGCCTGCCCTGCAGGCCGTCGACTTCTTGCGCCGTGAGAGGTGTCTTGAGCGCTGGTAATTAGAGTTAGCGCAACACAGGGGAACTGGCGCGGCGGCCACAGTGAGATGGGAGTTGAAGAGGAAGCAGAGGGTAGACTGACTGACGTCGTCACGTGCTCGAGAGCTTCCAAACTACAGCTTAAGCACGTCACGAGACACGAAATTGGCAAACTTCCAGAGCTGAAAGAGAATGCTGAGTAATGCGCAGCCTCAATTAATAATAAGCTACGTCAGCCCAAAATTCGTAAAACGGAACAACTTCAAGGGAGAATTTAATTTGTATTGCACCCAATGAAAGATAAAGCATACTCTTCCTCCGCATTATTTATAGATTCACCAATGCCTTGTAAGATATTCCATTTCAAGCAAAATATAATACATATTTTCATACATCACACCGTACATCTAGATCCCATTCAGATAGGCCTGACGGACTCGCATTCATGCGACTCGTGAACTACAGGACCCCGCAGTTTCCTTCTGAGCACCACTCGTAGCCCCAGTGCGTGCACTCGGCACGGCCGCCCGGATCCGTTAGGATCGCGTTTCCTCGAGAGGACGGGACGACGCCCCGCCTCGTGGGATCGAATTTCCTCACGAAGGGCGAGTGAGCTCGCGCATCCTGGCTTCGGGACGTACTCTCCTATGAAAATCTCAGAGATTAGTTCGTCACGCTCGCCATCCATGCCACGAGTGCTGGAATGAAGATGCGCCTTCGTCTGGGCAGCAGATGAACTGCTCAGCAGACCAATTAGTCCATCGTTGACACAGCGCGCCTGAGGGAGCAATACATCTAGTTCACTCGCTTTGCTATCATCAATTGCGCATAGGATGCCGCCTCCGACCTTCAAAATAATCTCCAGATGCTTCTGATTAATTGACGTCATTCGTCATCGTAGTATCTTGTGCGGAAAGTCGGCATATGGCTTGCGTAATACTCCAGTGTACAGTTATGCCATTTTAGCCTAACGTCAATAGGAATCACTTCTTCCTTTCAGAACGACACAAAAAGTGACAATATAATTAGAATTGGAGAAAAAAATATATAACTCACCATTGGCATATAATTCGAAACAAAGAATCATTGAATTCCAAACACAGAAGTGTGCTGAGCGAGTAATATTCACAGACCGATTAAATAACATCCCCATTGTTGTTACGTGGAACTACTCGACCCAAACTCGCAAGACCGAAATACCCACAAAAAGAAAACTCAAAAGCCCCGACGACACAATAGTACGCTTTGGTGGAAACGATGCCGGTCACGGCACACGTGAACAGTTGTTGCGCGTACAGGCAGGCGACGAGTGTCGGCCTCAGTGCACACAAAAGCAGGATCGGAACAGTTAGGCTCCCAGCCTAGGCCGCGCCGGCAGCGGCGCGGCGTCCCACGAGCGGCAAACGCCGCCGGCAGAGCGCCTCGCATCCGCTCCCAGGAGAAGACGGCGCGCGCCGGTCACAGGAAGCCTTCCGCAACCGCTGCTTTTCCGCGATGACATTCGCATGGCTTTGCCGAGCGACGCGGATTCTCCGCGGAAGTCCTCAACATTTGTCAACTGTGCTAATCCAGTCCCCTCGTGACCGAGAGTACGTTAAAAAAATTGAAAGGTATTAATGTATAATAACGCGAGTTAATATGACACATCCCGCGAGTGCTTTCTGCATTAAGGACGTGGTACGAAAGTTACGAAAACATTGATTGAGGTTGCAAGGATCAGAAAAAAATGAGTACAAAAATGACCATAAATTGGTAAATAAAATCGTTTTTGAGACCGTTAATATAAATATTCTGGCGAGACTTCACTATATTTATAAATACAAAAAACATTACTCCCCCGTCAAACTATTCAAAAGTGCAAGACTATCATGCGGAAATGTTTAAACGTACGCCACTAAATCACAATCATTCCGAGGTTAATAAATCATGTATACTTTACATTACACAACGAAAGTACTATAGACAGGTCATTTCCGCCTTTTGGCTTCCCTCTGTCGGTGAAGGAAGGGCTTCGGACGTTGGCAGCTGGGATCAAGCATCAGCAGAGTCTGATCACAGTCGGGCGCGAACCCAGTACCCTTCCGCCTCCATCACTTCCGTTCCCTTCCATGTTCCGCATCAGGCAAGGGTAGAAAGTTATAACGCACTGCTCTATTCGCGTACAACTTTCTACGCCCAACTCACGTGATTAAAATTACGAGTGGCATTCCGCAGCTGGGCGGGTTGGAGTCGGAGAGGAACTTAATATATGAGATCGAGGTTACGCGCCTCGGCCAGGGCGAAGGAAACAAATTGCGACAACGGCTCCGTTTTCTCCGCGGTTCGTTCCAGAGATGTGGGGGAAGGGAGGACGTGAGGGATGAAGGCGAGCCTGGTGCGGAGAGTGAAGAGTGGGGGGCATGGGCTGGGTGTGGTGTGGTGTTGTGTGGGAGGAGTGAGGTGGAGCGGGGAGAATAAGGTGAGAAATGGGGAAGTCTGGACCGATTAAGAAATAGGACATCCCCAACAAAACATCAAAATTAGATGCTCAAAATTAGAATATCAATGTTAATAAAATCTCGACTCCAATCCATCGATGTTATTAAACACCGATGTTTTGGAAATTGGATAAGCAACCACTGAAGGTCACATGGGGAGGGGGGGTTTAACTTGAAAGGGATATCGTTTATTAATTTTTAAACGATATTTAACTGAAAAAAATAGTAAAAATTCATCAGGACAATTAAAGAAACTTCGGTTTTCTTATTCGATATATCAGAAAGTATACACGCTTCTTGATTGTTGAAAACCTTTTTGTTTATTTTTCACCATTGTAGCTTTGGCCTGAAGAATTATCAAATTATAACTTAAGAATTATCTGAAATTTATTATGCGATATTGTTTTGATGGACATTTTTCATTTAAAAATTGTAGACCAGTTAAAAACATCGAACACAAAACATCGATGTTTGAAATACATCAGCATTGATGAATCGATGTTAAGCAATAGCTGATTTTACACAAATATCCATGTTTTGAAAACATCGACATGACTGTCGCATCCCTAGAACGAAACGGGACGAATCAGGGCGAGGTAGAGGGGAACGAGGGGGAGCAAGGCTAGGAGGAGGAGGATTGAGGATTGGCGAAAACAGAGAGGGGGGAGGGAGAGAGAGGAGTGGACAAGATATACGGAGACGAGAAGGGGTAGGACGAGAAACGGAGAGAGGGAGAAACGCGGTAAGATGGCGAGGAACGGGGTGGAACGAAGGACGGAACCGCGCGGAGAGGGGCGAGGCGTGACGGGGAAGAGGGATGCCCTCGGATGCCAGATAACGAATGCAGTACACCTTTCGCTGTCGAGACAGAGTCTGAAGATAGAGGGGCGAGAAGGGCGACGAAGCTTCAGGCAGGAAAGTGGAAAGGGCGCAGAAGGCGCAGAGGCGCGTGAGGAATGTGGAATGCTCTACGTCTACAGTGTGGAGGACAGGAGGGAGTATCCTCCGTCGGAAACAACGGCAGTGATAGCAACCGCGCCCACTAATTCGTTACAGCTCTCTAAGAAGCCCTACGGACGACATTCCTGAATTTCATCACGAACGTTATAAATTTATTACATTTTCATATATCCTCCTCAGATTACATTTCTTTTTAATTCGAAACTCTGGTACATTCGCAATAAGGATGTTCAAATACTTGTGATGTAATGGAAATGTGTCGCGATAGGTGACTTCTTTTACCAGAGATGTAGTGTTTAATTATATGAAATGAGTGTCTGTATTTGCCTGTAACTCACCGTACGCAGTACGCAAGCATCAAATAATAAACGTTAATGACTTCCAATAAAGAAAATGTTTTATTTTCTCTTCCTGATGAAGAAGTGACATGAACGAAACAATTGTTTAAGGGAGGGTATGAACTCTTAAGATTCTCTCGCAACACCGGCTGATCTGGAGCACGTCGTCAGCCAGAGGCAGGCGCGAACAGTCTGCAGAAAAGGAGCAGGGGCCTGCACGAAAGTGAGTCGCCGCCGCCCTCCTCCCGCCCGCCGAGTGACGCTGATGGAGGCGCGGGCGGCTACCGGCGCCTCCTTTATGGTGCGGGAGATTAATAGCGGGCCGTCTGTTCGCGTCACGCGCCTATTCTCTACGCTTCCTCTACCTGGCCGCCGCGAGCGCACGAAACCGGCGAGGAAGTGGAGGAGACACGCTCTCCAGATCGCAATGACACTACAATGCGATATGTCGATGAGCAAAAAAAGTCAAATTGATTGCACCGACAGACTCAGCCCATTCATTCCACAGAAGCTTGGAAAGCGTACAAGAAAAATGTTCAGGACGAAGTGGAAAAAATTCATACGTTGTTATATAATAAGTTGCATACGTCGATATATAGTTATCACGGTAAACAAAGATAGTAAAATCAAATACGAAGACGAACCATTAAACAACGCTTGTTGCATGGGTCTCTTTAGGGGCATATAATATCAAAAAAGGTTTTCAGGAAACTGTAAGGCAACGTTATGAATGAGAAAACCACGCAACATGAGAAAGATATTTGCATGCAGCACAACGCTAATTTAGAAGAACAGGATGAGAAGAATCACGTGTGATCATGTAATGCAAGAAAAAAGTCTGAAGGATAAAAATCAGGGATTTCAACGACGATGAGAACAGCGCCAATTTCGAAAGCGCCCTTTTTGCCATTTGGTAAAAACATTTAATAATAAAATTGAAATAATTTTTCTATTCTTTTGCAAATGTCCACTGGGCATCACATAAAGTATCCCCAAAATTAAAACATGTTTAAATTCAAGGGACCGCAACATCAGTCAAATCAATTAAATATCAATTTTGGTAAAATTCCTGCCTACGGTTTAGCCCCTTCGCAAATAACGGACTGATGGACAGACATTTTGCCATCAATCGATTGTTCGGTATCAAGCATCCACAAAAAGTAAATTCTAACTACATACAGTTCTAGAAGAAGAAATGCATTTTATAAAGGGACAAGATTTATCCGCTCTTTCGTTACCAGGGTCTGGTAAGGAGAGTTTTCCTATCGAAAATTTTCCCGCAGCATTACAATAATTTCTCCATACTGAGTAAGCAGCAGCGAGAAAGTCAAAATTAAATCCGAAGCTGATTCCAATGGATCAACATTCAAAACACACGGAAGAATCGTGCCGCCCGGGCCGGGCCGCGGGGAGTGAATTGGCCGCGGGGCTTGGAGGGCTAGAACGTGCGGGGAAATGGTGGGGGGTGGAGGAATTGAGGGGAGGGAAAATGCTGCGCCTGGCACGGGTTGCGCCGCCCACCCGCTCCCTCAGCGGCGGCGGCGGCGCCAGAAAAAGAAGCCGCGAGGGTAGAAACAAACCACGGAGCTCTCGATGTATTACTTGACAGCACTCCTGCACGAATCTAAATCAATAGAAACGTATCTCAAATACGAGGGAAACATCTTCCTGGAAGTTAATAATTTCGTACAAAGTCTGATCTAATGTTGGTCAACAGAGAACATCTAAGACAAATCGTTTTACAATATTAATACGGGACAACAGTATTCGAAATGTTTTCAGAATACATACTCGCATAATGGCTGTCATGGATTAATATGAGGTGTTGAAACCCTCCAATCACTCGTTCAAACACTACAATTCATTACTTAATACTCATATCTCATATCTGTGTATCTCCGAACTAATTTTCAGAGCGAAACTCAGTCGTAACGTTTGCGTTCCTTATTCTGGCCGCTGTCCAGGGCGCGAAGTAATTGCGACGCAGTTTGGCGTCAAGAGCCCTGAGCCGAAGTTCAGAAAACAGTCTGCAGGAAGTAGCTTATAAATATTTACATCGGGACAGGCATTTATTGCCTTCTTTTTAAAAATGTCTTGTCATCAGTACTTCCTCCTAATATTGCTTATTTTCAAACGTCGTAAAGCATATTTTCCAACGCTTCAAATTTGCTTCCCAAAGAAAAGATAAATAAATATAATAATGAATGTACCCTGACAGAAATTAACATTTTCTTTGCCTCACATGTTTTTGAATGTTTTTGAAAGGTCATCACATTTCTTCTCTTTATTTAATTGACTAAATATCTGAGGAGTTATATCTTCTATATAAGTTCTAAAAAGGAACAAAAAAATATTTACTTATAATCGCCATATTAGGAATATTTCATTAACTAAATTGACAGCGCGAAGATACTCTAAATGCCAGTTCCACAGATATTTGTCTTCGCAGAGGAACGCACGTAAGTGTAATCGCTTTCTGTGGTACATATTAATGCAAAGGAGCGACACTAGATGAAAATATTACTTTCTCTACCCTCCTACTGCCAAATGTTTATATAGTTTTTTAACAAATATATGCACGCT
>BOPP01000095.1:167913-179808 GCA_017312745.1 Gryllus bimaculatus
AAAGCGATTACTTCTTTACCTAACATGAAACCTTCGCGCACAATACAGGACATGGAGCAAGGAGTCAAACTGACTCCGAAATTGTCCGTTCCATGCCGATCCTTAGCTTAGTTGCAGTTGAAAGATGACAAGACCCCCCCCCCACGGGAACATAAGATCACAGCAGCCATCTTGTTTAAATCCACATACAAGCAGATGCTATCCTCTGGTAATTCTTAATGAGAAACTGAGGTCATTCGAAGAACATAAAATCTTTCAACACTCAACACATCATGCATTACACAGGAAGTAGAAAAATTAATTTTCGGCACAAGTCTGCTCAACTGCTTATTTTGTACAAGATGTAAATTTTTTGACATCTTACATATAAGGCATTAGCATTGGAAATGCATTGATAACCTACGCAGTATGGTGGTTTACGGTTATTACGCTGTCATTATTAAACATCCTCAGCAATCTCTGCCAACTCCCTCGCACTTCCAGTCAATCACTGTCTCTTCTCTTTACGATTGTACACTATCATTATTAAAGCGCATTATGGAACGCGGACACTTTCCCAGTATGCAAAGTCAATCCCGTCCCCAGAGGAACGAACTCGCACGGCTGAGGCGGGCAGACGAGCGCTTGGGAGACGCCGGGCGTGGGTGCGGACTGGCAGGGGAGGTTAAGCGCAGCCTTAGCCTTGGGAGAGCCGTTTAGTGAGCGCTTACGGGCGCGTAATTAACGGTCGTGCGCGCCATGACGTCATCTGGGGAGCTTGGGGTAGCCGCGCAGGGCGAGGCGGGAGCAGCTTCTGTGGAGAGGCCAAGAGAAACAGCTTGGGCGGTGAAGGTGGTGGATGCGGTAACGAGGGACTGTGCGAAGACTGAGTTCGGCGATCTATTATATTTCATCACGTCATGCACTGGTCGTCTCGCAATTAATATAAATCAATTCGTTCTCGAAAATACTGTGAACGTCATTGCTTGTCTTTAACAATGTGCCCCATGAAAACTAAATTTCCAAACGAGAGTTTACTCCATTATTTGTGGCTCTTGTGTCCAGAAAGAAAGCACTGAAATAATAATGATGCTATTTTACACACACGTAACTTCCTCTTCTTTCAATAAGAGCTGAAGACCTCACCGTCCTACCGATATCATTATAAGCAATTCACGTTCAATACAAGTTGAAGATTGTCCGTACGGTATTTTTCGAAATGTATTCCCCTATGAATTTCAAGTAATTTAGAACTGAAGGTACTTTACGTAACAACTGAAACAATAGAGAAATAATGGAAAACAACAGAGCACATGCAACGAGTAGAAAACCCTTACTGGCGACCAATATTCAGAAAAGCGAAAAAACTGAAATGGTCAGATGAAATAAGAAAACTAGAGCGTCAAACTGAGATTCTGCAGGTGGAGGTTGTAGACTGTCTGTGGCACTCTCCTGTGGCCGTGACATTAGACATGGCGGCAGTTACATCATAGAAACGGCCGACCGTTCTAACGACCGCTGTGGTGTCCGCGCGGGATGTGGTACATGGGCGCCACCGCTTTCCGTAGCAACGTTCTGCTATCGCGGCGTACAGCGTCCGGCGGTTATTTTTACCCGCAGAGCCCCCCTGGTAAAAATACACCTGCCCCGTTCCTCTGCGTCAAGGAGCAAATTGAAGACAAACCTCGTAGCTCGTACACCGAAAACTAGTGGGCATTCTGTACACGGGCCAGGAAACTCACTGAGAACTATTTTCGTCCAGGAGATGCGCGAAAAATCGAGGTTATTAATACTACTAGAAAATGATAAACACACTTAATACACACGTGAAAACAAGGCAATTGTTATGACCCCTCCTCTTATAAATTTTCTGTAAGATTTATTTAGAACAGCTGTAAGAATTAGCATTTCCATGTTGTAATCATAATATACGAGTATACTTTGGATACCTTTTAATTACAAAGCAAATTATAACATACTTTTCTTTTTTAATCGTGGAGAAGAAATATATAATCATAACGTTTTGTTCTTCCCACAACAAAAAACAACCAACTCCTTTACTAGATATAACACTGCCTGATACCTTTATTGTACGTTTTTTGACCTTAATAAACAGCCTGAGTTTATGACAATTAATATCTGATTACTGTCTGATATCATTTACATGGTGACAAAAGTAAGAATCGCTACCATATGTCAACTTCTCATCACACTTCATAATTATTGGCATATTCAAGTCCTACCCTTGTCCAATGAAAGTACGATTAGTCAATGTAATGAATGTATACAGTGACTGTGACCCGGTATTGTTCTAATGAGAAAACAACCTAGAAACACGTAATGAACGAAACTGTTTAATCCACCATAAACTACATTAATATCAATCGTTATTTCAAATTTGGCACAGAGAGAAGAAAGTCCATGGGCAGCATCCTTCGTTGACAAGTTGGAAATATTCGAATTTTCGTTCAACTGTAACACATTCTGGGGGCAGAGCTAACTTTCTGTGCTGCAGGAAACGCCGCCTCCTGAAATCGAGGCACCTCTCCGCACTTTTAGCGCTTTCCCAAACAGGGAGCAGGCGGCGTGGAGGAATGGGGGCACTCGACCGCCCGCGCGCGCCAGCGAGCGAGCGCTATCAGCAGCCGCGTCACCGCCCACCTTGGCCCCGTTCCGCGTAGCCCCAGACCTTGGGCGAAGGGGCAACGTCAGCGGTTGCGGCGGCGGCGCCCGGGGCGAGCGGCGTACGCGACCACGGCAGCGCAGCTCCCGAAAATAGATTCGCACGTCGCGTCGCCCCAACACCGGTGTCAATCTAGGGCAGTGGATTTGCACAAGGAAGACCCATGACCCATTCAGGACAGAGACTAGGCACAGTAGAACTCTGGTGGAGAAAGGGGGTCTGTTACTTTTAGGAAGTTTAGTTATTGTTCCAGTGGAGATTGTAAATACAGACATTTACGAATATTCAAAAGATATAATGCACATAAATTCAAGTTTTAAATATTTCTATCGTGAATAGCTACAAGTGCATGTGTGGGACAGGGATGTGAGGGAAGATTGGATCACACTTCGCGAAGGGAATAGAGATCAAAGGGTACCATGATCAATGCATCCAAGTCACGAAAATGCAATTACAGGTGGACAGGCAACTACCAGAACAGAATACGTAAAGGGCTCATGCGGCTTCTGTAGCGATAGCTGAAATGACGGGGAAAGGGGAAAGTCCGTAAGTGAACACTCGATCGCGAAATGTTCGACGGGAGGCACTCTTCGAGATCGTCGATCAAACCTGCAGCCTCGTGCAGGCCCACCGGTGCATCGCTCCGCCACAAAAGGCTGCGAGTGTTGCAACGCGGGAGCCGCAAAGGTTCAGCCGCGCCGCGTCTGCAGCGCTCGTCCCCGGGGGCAATGCGATGCGCGATTTATGAGGCGGCTTTTATGGGCGCTTCATTAAGGCCTCGCTTCCGACCCCAGGTCCAGCGCGGGCCCGCCGCCTTTGGCAATACTCCGCTGAGCCGGAAAGGTTACGGGAACACTGGCGACGCACAGTGAGCCCTAATGCCACGAAACGCAAGAGGCGTATTTTCTGTGATATCTAAATACGCTTTCCATCAACGACTAATATAAAAAAAAAAAATTAAAACGTACGACGTGAATTAAAACATGTTCAAAAATGAAACGTATGCCATCTTTCATAAATGTTTCGAGTCCCTCTTTACTTACAACGAACATTTTCATTAAGACGAAGTTATGACCGCCCCATACAGCAATATTCTCGTTACAGAAGAAAAAATCCATATCCCACTTTGCAATTCTATGTACTTTTTTTAGAGTTTGTTATAAAACTTCGTCTTTGCACCTTATTCTATGATCTCTACACCCGTTATATTTTTAATTTTTCAAGTGAATTTCAGGGCATCAGTTTGGCCTTTTTTGCTGGAGCGTAAGCCTAACGTCTTGGTTCTGGAGCAGTGTGCGTCGAGGACCCTGCGGTAACGGTTCGCCACAGCGCAGCGTCGCGTTGCGACACATGGCCCGCGGCAGAGAACTCGCTTCTATTAGGAGAATCGAATCGCATACGAGAAAGGAATGCGATGCCAAAATATTCATAATAATTGATGCCGTTATCGCCTTAAATACAAGCATTAATGTAGTTCTTTTAGGCATAGAAATCATCTCTTGCCTTAATATGAGAACCGGTCTCCAAATTAAGCACCGAATCACCATTTTCCCAAACTGAATAGCATAAAAGTCTTATACATCAAAATGTTAAATACAAATTTCAAAAATGACTCTTATTAGAAATACTCCATTCAGGCATGACCACGGCAAAAAACGAATGAAGGTCATCAGTAGTATGAAATTGCATTAAATGTCTTCAATTTCTTTCAGTCTCCACCTGAGTCGCCAACTTAACCAGCAGTGTCTTATTTCGCAGCACCACGGCTCGACCGCAATGATCGGACAGGAGACCAAGATAGGCTTCGCATGCATGAGAAGCAATAACTCGAAATCAAACCCAAGGGTGTTAACCAACCCGAAATTAGGCGCGCACAACGTGAGGGGAAATGAAGAACGCCTTCCATTAGCGTTAACGGGGTAGCCGGAGTTAGAGCCTCTCGCGAGGGAGCAGGTCCCAGGGGAAGCGTCGACGCGCCCTTCCGAAAACACCGCCCCACCCAGCCCGCCTTCGTTTTCCCCTCTCGCGCCACTAAAATTGGGCCGTAAATTCCGCAACAGGCGTGAGGGACCGCCCTAAATATTTCACGCGCACGATGCCTGGTACCGACGGGCCCTCTCCCGTTTTAATTAGCCGAGAAATTTACGGGAGCTGAGGCAACGGAGCGAAGAGATGAGGAGGCGGACGCCCGTCGAGTTGGCGCCTGGATCTGCGGCGATGGAGGCGGTGCGGACGATGGGGCGTTCATTGAACAGGTTGTTGTCTCCGTCACAGCCGACCTCGCGCCACGGAACAAACGACCTGCGGTAACACCTTACGAAACCTCCAGATGTCACAGGCACTTATATCTCACCGAAAGTCTCGAAATGGAACCTAAAATTTAACACGACGTTACAAACCGAGTTTCTTAAGTAGCAGCAATTTATAGACGTTGCGAAACGTCGAGGCGGTTCGCAAGAATGAAGGTGCATGCATCCAATAATACTAGTGACGCGCGGAAGATACAGCGTCAGCTGGGAGATGGTGGAAGCTGCCAAGGACCAAGCTCGGGCGGGCAGTTGGCGAGGAGTACACAATACTTTACAAGTTTGTAAACACTCGCCCAGTTCGTTAATACTATTGACCTAGTTCATTATGTGGCTTCCTCTATAAACTAATTAATATAGTCGGCAAAATGGAGCCGCAGGCAAGTTCAATTAAGAGAACAAAAAGAAAAATAAATACAGAGATAAAAAGATAAAGAGACGAGTAAGTTGACGTTACTCTTATTGACACAATGAATATCATACGAAGTGGTCGCACATACATTATAATGTCCATATTACAACAGTCCCATTAGTACACACTCACGTCTATCACTCACATTTCAAATCTATTGACCCTGAATGACTGGAGTGTTTGTCTACATACTGAAACTCGTGATAAAAAAAGCAAATATTATTTGTATAAACTGACAAAACGCATGACCATTCCTAAACCCGAAGTTGGAAAACGACCACTAAGTGTTGAAAGCTTTAAGGATGAAATGTTATCATGTAAACGATATGAGGCGATCTTTGTTCGTTAAATCAGACATAAATATATACTTCCCCCCTCCAAAAAAAAAAAATGATTCAATTGGAAAGAAGGGATTGGAACTACCAAATAATTATAAACACCATTACCATAAGAAAATAAACTTATTGTTCTACGAATTTTAAGGTCTAACTCTTCCCCATTCTGCCCCAGGTTCGTTAACGGAAGCAGAGAGTGACGAAGCACGCGATTCTCAATCCGCTGGTCGGTCATCTGTCAAGCGCACTTTGCCGACATTAACAATTCAATTTGAAATAATTATCCGTCTGTCTACCTGACTAGACTCTGGACTTGCTCACCTGTAGCTGCATTAAGGGCACCCAAAGCCCGATCGCAATCGATCCCGCGAACTGATGGGGCTAGCCCGATCAGTTCGCGGAATCGCCATGCGCGCCCAGCGCCACTAGATCACGTAGCCGGCGACGAGGCCTATACGGCGAAAATACGCCCGCACGTCCATTGCCCTCAGAGACGGGAGAAAAGTAGCAGTAGCATTGGTCAAATTTATTACTGAAACAAAGTTTTGTTGAAATTTAAAAGATCGGCAGCACATCTTCACATCAAATTTAGTTCAAGGCAAAATCTCTCACATCACACGACTCTGGAAACCGTACTTGACTTGTATTACTCTGCCATTTCAGGTAAAACATCGAAGACTACCTACAGAGACACAAATGTCACGAGTGGAGGGCAATGATATTTATCTCACTTTCTGACAAAATGTTAGCACCTAACTATCTGATCCAACGTTCTACAATTTTTATCAACGATTGATCCCTGACCAGTCTATACTTACCCACCGTACCTGTATTAAGGGCACCGAACGCCCGACCGAAATCGATCCCGCGACCTCGTGGGGCTAGCCCGGCACGACATGCGCGGCCAACGCCACCACTTCACGTATCGGGGCGACGAGTCCCGAGGCTTATACGGCGAAAATGCGCCCGCGCGCCCTCGGGGCAGCCGTCCGTTGCCCCCTCGGAGACGTAAAAATACGGCCGAGCGCGGCGCCGTGCACGTCCGAGAACGCCAGCGCCTCGCGACGTTTACTGCCGGGCCGACCCAGTTCCGCGGGAGCGCCGAGCGCCGTCAACAAGGGCCGAGCGGCGCCGCGTCGGCGACCCGTCATAACACGCGCGGCAGCGCCGCCCCTTACGGCGCGGAGCCGCGGCGGCTGCGCGCAGCTGCGTGAGATCGTCAGCGAACGGGGGCGTGGCCGAGCGCGAGCGCGAGCACGAGAGCGGAACGCGAGTGCGCTCAACGGAAATTAATGCCGCGGAGAAACTGGACACTCAAGTGACACAAAGCAGTTTGCGAAATAAAAATACACCTGCATGAAATTCGTCAAGAGTCCTCATAGTAAAGCAGAAGCAAAGTATTGGCCGGAGGCACGGAAAGGCAGGTTAATGGATGTAGCAAAGTGACTTTTTACAAGTTTATCCTGTGAAAAATCCTATGTTTTATAGTACTATATTTTTCTATATCAAAGTTAATCACAAAATTCCTGACTTATCGTAAATTTTCCTGGCTGCCTCGTAAATGGAGAGCACAATTAAACTTCTTAACCTGGATTTTGTGCGTAACAGTTTATTTGAAAGAAGCGAATTAATGAGCGTTATAAATAGGAGAATGTCTTCCTTGAAATCAAATTTTCTAAGTACGAAAAATCCTTGTCTAGCTCCAAGTCAGCGATATCCAAAAGTCTCTAAGGTTATAATTTATTTTTTCAACATCCTCCCAATCTAATAACAGTCCGTAAATAATTGTTACCTCACCTAATCCCAGAGATACGGTTATCACATGGACAGAATAAAATACCGCCCAAATATTCTTGACGTCGCCAGGGACGCACCAACGACCTTAGCAGCGACCGTGAAGTGCGAGGTGTTGCATATTCAGACAGCACTGGCAGGCTATCGCGCGCAAACCGTTCGCCGGGGAGGAATTCAGAGGGTGGGTCGGGGCCGGCGCCGCAGGGGAAGCGCCTTCCGGGCGACAGCGCATCGCCATGCGCGCCGCACCGCGACGCGGCGTGGCGCGGCGCCGGGCGTCTCGGCGGCATTGAGGAAGGCCGCGCCACCGTTGCGCTGCTGGCGACCCGCCGCATGCATTACACGGGCCAGCGCCGGCGGTGGTATTTGTGGAAACGGGAGACGGAGTGGGGCGACGACGACGGTGCCGCAGTGGCGTTGGCAGGAGAAAGAGGGTAGACGGAAGGCGATTATTTAGTGATATCGAATTCGTTTCCAAGAACCGCTTTCCTAGTAAGTAAATTTTAGGAAGTCCACGCGGAATGCATTCACTTTATTACACTTTGAATACATTGTCTGCGGTTGAACCTCAATGTTTTGTGGAAATGACTGCATTCAAACGATGTTTCAATAGGGTAATTATTTTGGAATACACGTCTCCAAAACCAACAACACCCATCTATTAAGAGAATTTCTAACTTCGACAGAGGTAAGGATAATGTAGAAGAGGCTAATTAGGAGAAAGGTATGATTTTTGTCGTCAAATGCGTGGATGGTGTAAGAGTGGTTACGAAGACAGTACTGTCGAGGCCCCCAGGTCACCGCCCTCCTCTTGCATTCGCTCCCAAACCGCTCTCGGAACACGACACCTCCGTAATTTACAGGCCTACGACATCTCGGAAGCACGCGGTAAGAAATATAATCTTGGCGGTGCCCTTACATGTCAACTCAGGTTGTGCATGCTTACATAGGTATGTTCAGTACGGTGCTAATGTATTATCTAGTTCCTACCGCATTCTACAAACATCGTCAGCCTAACATGGCACACGTTACACTCATAATTCAGAAGACTAAAAGAATATTGCCGGTTTATCATTCATTTCAACATCTAGTATGACAGTGCAATATGTCAACTACTGGGGATATACTGGCCATGTTACTTCCTGCAAGAATATTATTCAAAGTTTAAAATAAATTTGCATTTACATTAGCATTATCAAGCAATTTCTCTTTATAAGCTCGTAGACAAATCTTGATATAAAAAAAAAACTAAAATATAATATTCTCACCTGCGAAATGTTAATTTCAACGGAAAGCAATTCAATAAAAAAAACATTTCACTTCAGATACAGAATTTAATACTTATTTGTATTTCTATAAAACGTCATGCAATATTTCATCCCCTCTCAGGCAGCCCACTTCGTGCCTTCTGATAGCTGACACAAGCAGAGCGCGCCTCGCACAGTTGGTGTTGCAGCCCGGAGGCAGCACAGCGTGTTCGGCCCGTCCCCAGCTCGTAAAGAAGCGAACGAGATTTGCTCAACAAAGCGTAAATTTGTCTTTAAAGAGCGCCGCCCATATTTCGTGCAAGCGAGGCGGCGGCGCGAGGCGGCGCGGTGCTGGCCGAGGAGGCGGCGGGAAGGGGCAGGGCGCCTCGGCGACGGATCGTTTTATGGAGGCGCATGATTAATGGGATACTTTCTCGCTCGAGGATAAAATTTATCGCCTAGGAGTCATTCGGCGAGACGTGACCTGTAGTTAATTGATAGAAGAGTCTATTGGAGCCCCCAGCGCTATCGCCCCGGTTCCGGGAATCGGCTGCAACGTCAATGTGATGCTCCGGCCCAAATGCGGGCGTCGTTAAGACGCGATTGCACAAAACCAGTGATGTGAAGACAGCACTTGACATATGAACGCTCAGCAAAATTTAATGTCGGATAGTATTCATCACAATAATTCAAAATTACTTGCAAATAAATGTTCATGACTGATTGGGGAAGGGGTGGGGCTTGCCTATTTCTTAACTAACTACATTGCGATGGACGATTGAATAAATGGACAAGTGCTTAATTTACTCTCACATCTTCACGAACGTCAACAGGTCTCACGATTTTGCGTTAACACAATCGATGATCGCAGAGACACAACTCACTATTAAAATACAGTCTAGTAATATTGCAACAATCATTTCGCCATCGTGACATGCACGAAAATTACAAAATACACCTAATCGGAAACGATATAATTTCTCCAATAACGAACTCCAATAGATTACAAGCAAAACACTTAATTCAACGGGACAATAAACTGAAGAGTTCAATTACACGCTAGTAATATACCACTAAGACAAAAGTAAAGAGTAAGTGGGACCTGCCCCGATCGCCGTCAAACGCGGCACGGCGCCGGCTGGAGATCCGGGTCCTCCGCCCGCAGTGAAGATAGCGCGCGCCGACGGGACTCGCGCCTCAGGCCGCGTGGGCGGCACCCAACATGGTCCAAGGGGCGGAGGAGGGGGAGGAGAGCGGTTACAGTTACGCAGATAACACGCGCGCACACAATGGGCGCGGAGTACAAACAGACCACTTCGGAATGCGCCTGCCCCGAGGAAACCCGGCGCGGCTCCGTGCGTCCTTCTCCCACCCACACGCCCTTCCCCGCCCCGCGCCGAGGCTCAGGCACAGATGGGTCTCGGGGGCAGCATCGCCTCTTCCGGGAACGCACGCACGCGCCGTTCGCCTGATCGTATTCCCAATGCAAGGGAGGCCGTTTGGGAAGAAAGAACAGCCTAATGGAATCTTCGTCGAATTATTGGATGGCTGTCATCTCTGATAATAATTGATGAATGGTACAGAAGTTCAATAAATAATATTCATTGTTCGGCGCTTCCCGAATTACGATTCAGTGTAATAACAAAACAATAACAAAGACTAGAGGCATCAAGAAGCAAAGAATTCACAGTCAAGACGGGTTACTTGATAAGATAATATTTAATTTCAATTTTTGTAAACTGAAATCAACTGAAAACAACTTCCCCGAATGTAAATATACTTTTACGATTTCAAGACTCCTCTTTAACTACTTACTAACTAGATAAGCAATCCTCGTATTTGTTACTTACAAGGTTTTGACTTAAAGTTAAAAATTCATTGTAAACGGATTACACAGCAGAAAGTAGCAAACTATTAGTCTAATCTGCACATGGCTTACTTTCCCATTTTTTTAGTAAATTTATGCCTCCACCACCAACCGTTCAGTGTAAACATACGTAATATTGTTATTATGATTAACAGAATATTATATTTCGATATTCATTTCTCCATTTCATTTTTATTCCACAGATATCCAGCTTCGCTGTTGTCTGGCGTGTGATAGGATTCCGGGGTGATCCTCAATTTCCCTGACGCATCGTTTCCCCACAACGGCGTTCCGCGCACAGCCATATCCATCTCAGAAAACGGGGCGAGGAGCAGAGCGGAGAGACGATAAAGCGGGTCCCCTTAGAAAGCGTGCTCTCCGCAGATGGACAGCGCTGCCCGTCCTTTCCCGCGGCGCCATAAAGTGCGGGCGACCGCAGCCTGGCGCCGCGCCGCGCCGCACCACGCCAAGCCACGCAGGGCTGCACAGCCCGCGGCCTCGCGAGCGCCTGCCCAACCGCGCGAATTCGCTACAATAAACAGACGCTTCCATCTGTAGACGCACCGGATTACACAACAAAAATAATGCGCCGATGGTTATTTTAAAACGGAAACAGCAAGAGCAGAATTCACAGTCGACACAAAATAAATGAAGGTTCTTTCAAGCAGTAAGCGATTGCTCAAAATATGTGATCACTCATAGAGCTCCGTATTTCATAGACGTTCTATACATACGCATAGTAAGTGCTGCCTTAAATGATCGAAAACATTGCAACGTTTCTATTACACCGCTTGTTTTCTGTTTGGGTGATCAATGGCCACACACCGCTCACACATTTTAAAATAAGAATCAGTCTCTTGAACTCATAGTAACGCACCTCTGCATAAATGTGGCCTTCATTGTGGTAAGTTGTTAATGTGCACGAAAAGAATATTAGGAAAAGCATTCTCGGGTCTGTATATTTTAAGCTGCGAAATCACCGAAATGAACATAAAAAGTAACTCAAAATCTAGAAATGGTTATAACGAATAATGTGATTTCCGAATATACTTGCAGCTGATTTAATCTTAAGCAGAAACGTGCAAAAAATTAAGATTTTTTTCTTTTGGAAATTAATTGATAGTGAGTGATTCCGGGCGCGTTAACTACCGAGGTTATTAGTCTCGTAAGTGTACTGCACGTTTTTCCTCGAGAGGTGGCGGTGGTCTTCTCCCGCTGGATGGCGAGATCTGACGCCGACCTATCGTAGGCTTTCCCTAACCAGGTATCTCC
>BOPP01000095.1:180071-195229 GCA_017312745.1 Gryllus bimaculatus
GGACTCGAACCTAGGACCTCCCAGAGTGCCTGCACTGACATCAGTTGATGCCCTGCACCATCTCGACCGTTTCCCTCCCTCTTTCGAAAATGGTTAAAATTGGCACGATGAGACACGATAATTGGCAGTCCGACAATCCACATTTTTTATTGAACAGTTACCTCAAGTCACTTTCGAATCCTCTCATTAATGTATTTTTAACAATTTATTGAATGTTGTTGTGATGACATTATAAATGTAATGTCCTCCAATCCTTAAAACTATTTTCCATTCTCACCCCACTGAAAATAGAGCATTCAGCCAAAGGGTCACCCAAGAACAGACAATGCTGAAAATAGTAAAGAAGTGTTTTCAAAACATCTCACGAAATGACAATGGATATGAGGTGAATATGGGGGCGAAAAGCACTTTCAGAACCAAAACGGCCCATTTGCGTGACCACGAGGCAGCCGCGGTCTCCGGAGACCTCCATCCCTCTTCCCTTCTGCCTCAACCGGAGAAGTACAAAACAAACAACCCCTATAACAACCCTCCCCTCTTTTCGTAGCAGCGCACCCCGTAGCCGTGGAACGCCGCGACTTCAAACTACGTGTCCGCACGCACAAATCTTTGTCTGCTGTGAAGGGTAATGGAGGGGACGATTGCAGAGGTGGTCAGTAGTTTATTGCGGGTGGCTGTGTTGGTGATTACATCAATGGAGGTTGTAAGCAGACATTATAATCATATATGTTTCCCCAAAATAGTTATATATGAATAGAGAGTGAAGGTAATGAAATGGTAGTGATGGTCATAGTAGTTGTGGTAGTGCTAGTGGTAGTGGCGGTGGCAACGGTGGAGGTACCAGCGGCTGCCGAGGTGGCGATGGCGATGGCGGTGGCGCTGGCGGTGGCGATGGCGATGGCGATGGGAGCGGAGATGGTGGTGGAGGCGGTTGTGAAAGTGGCGCTGGCTGCGGAGGTGGCGGAGGAGGCAGTGACGGCTGCGGACGCAGCGGCTACGAAGGTGGTGTCACCGCTCTTAACGTGAGGTTTCTTCTACCTTCTGCAAAAATGTGAGAAGGGAAATAATCTTATTCACAAACATTACGACTGACGAGAATAACTGCAACTTCAAGGTGCCGCATGTTGTTCTTAACGACCGAGGCTGAACCAAGTGGGTGGGCGTGGCGCAGAAGAGAACAACAGTGAAGCGAGCACAAATCACCTTCTCAGAGCATGCTGAGACAAACAAGAGGTAGCAACGAATATCTTTGTTGAAAATATGGAGAGAATATGCATGCCCGACCGCTCTTGAATCTGCATATTGTCGGAGAATACTAATCTCCATGTGTAACAAAATGCATGGGAGAGAAATTAGAATCATGAACTGAATTCCACAATGCAGTTATCGGTTTTAGCATACAAAAGAAATGTCATGATTGCTTACTCCCAATGTTCGTATTGAAAATTAGATTTTTCATTACAGTTGAAGTGACGCTTCACTATAGAAATGTACTTCAGCTAATATGCAAAGAGAGCATGCATGTAAATTTTAGCCAAACTATGTTAATTATACCCGAGCACACTGCTTGTTGTTTGAACACATTCATCCAAGTAATAAATAAATGCATTTGGATTCGCACACAAAACTCGTAATTAACCCAATACATAACCCCCAGCTCGACATGTTCTGGGAATTGAATTCAGCTAGCTGATTGTTTTACGTGATCTGTAATACGGGCGTGACCCAAATACAAAGTAAAAAAAAAACAATATATGGTTAGTAGAAAGGACAATAAATATTATGTTATATTTTCACGTAGCATCAGACGTGATCACTCTCAAATAAATGGCCTAAGTGAATAACTAAATGCCTGCAATGACCAGAGATGATCCAGGTATTAAATCTCTCTATTGAAATATACAAATAAGACGAAATATTTTTTTCTACTGGGAAAGTAAGGTGATTCCATGACCTCCAGGTATAATCCATAGATCAGACGCACGCCTAATCGGAGTGTAAGCAAATAAAATGTATTATACTTCAGTGACTTGGGCGAAGTTATTACTTCTGTATTCATTTTGTACCCCGATTCCCAGAGCCTTGTCCTAGGTTCGGTGTGGTGTCGCAGGCGCACGCGATGCAGGACGTAGAACGCACTGAGGGCACCTGCGCGATTCGGCGCGGCAATTAACGCGAGCGGCGGCGGCGGCGAAGACCCACAAAGGCAGGCGCAATCGCCCTACGACGCCACATCATGCGCAGGGGCGGAAATTACACGAGCCCAGTGGCGGAGTCCAAGTTTACGGGCGAATGTGGAATCAAACGTTTCCTCAAAAGAAGCTAGGGAAATGGATGAAGAAAAGTAATCAATACAAAGGGAAAAGGGCTAAAGAACATTAAGATACTTTGAATAATTAATACATTCTCTTAGTGGTACAAATGATATTCATTTTCTTAGAAGTTGGGACGCAGAGCGCCAATAATTCTGATTCATTTCGAAGGAAAAATAATTATGTATTACAATCGCATGAAGTGAATAGTACATATTTGTTTAAAAGGGGCGACACCACTAACATACAGCAATTTGTTTTTCCAGAAATTAAAAGTGGAAACATTTTTATTACATTAAAGGTTCATCACATCAATTTTCAGTAAGTTCTTTTAGTACGTTGAAGACGTCTCCCGGCCCTTATTTATTCGTTTATTTAGAAAATCCGGACAATTTGATCCGGACGGGATCCGATCCCAATTAGAAGCGAGCACTACGGACGTTGAAATGCAAATACTTTGCTCGCGGCAACGGAAAACTAGTAGTGCAACTTTATACATATACATATACACACACATATATATACACATATACACACACACACACACACACACATATATATATATATATATATATATATATATATATATATATACATATATTCGACGTTAAACAATGTATTATGAACGGACAGATAAGTCTGATATTTAATAAGAACACTTTTCGAAACCAGGGACCCCCAAAACCGAAGATTTCCATCAAAGTTTCTGCATAGAATTATGGCAACAGTACATATACACTACATATACTTAACACGTAAGTAAGATAAAATAATTGTGAGAGCTAGTACTCAGCAAATTCACTGGAGTGTGTACTCAAACATATCTTTCCAATTGACGCTCGCAGCTACGTGTGAAATGAGAATATTCATCAGCGGGCAATGAATCCCACAGTACACGCAGAAGTTGTTTCACATTTACGTGCTGTACGGGTGTACGAAATGGGAATATCCATCAGCTTTCACGCGAAATAAGGAAAATAATTATGTCAAATTACATAAAAACCTGTCAAGAACATGAAAAGCGAAAACGCATTATCGCGTGCATGTCTTCGGCGTTTAATTACTTGTTCCTTAATGTTCGGCCATGAACGTATGAACGATACGATCGCATTCTGTTCAATAAAGTGGTTGTTTTCACTACGTATTGTATATCAGAATATCAATTTGTGAACAATAAAATAGTTAATGATTATTTTCGTTCTTTTCTATTTCAATCAAATTTCCTAAAACGCATTAAGTATGACACTCAAATTACCAAAAATATGTTACTTTTTATTTATTGAAGAATTAGACGTTACCGTTCAGATGGGCGAAACATACGACCGTAATTAATCACACACCACCAAAAAGACAGTTTTTGAAACAGTGGATTATTGATTCAAATTGCATTAACGAGGTGGAGTCTGACCTTATACAAAGGTTCTGTGGAAGCCGATCGCGAATACACTGACAAATGCGACCGCACCCACACGCTCAACAACGGTCGCCCCACGCCCTCTATCGCCGACCGACCACGCCCGCGTCGCGCCGCCGCCGCCGCCGCCGCCACCGCCCAGCTGTCCACTTCAACTGGCGACCGCATGCTCGCCCCGACCCACCTTTTGTGCAACGGGCGGACGACGCGTCTCTTTCGGAATTTACTCGCGGGGTGTCGACTGGTTCGTGACGAAAGAGTTGGCGAAGCTGTACGGAAAGTTCACGCAAAAGGTAACCTTAAACCAAATCCTACTTGGCATTTTACCTAAATAACTTCACTGATGCTCTCAATACAGATTTTAATTTCTAACAGTGTGACCCTTATGGGATAAATCATCATCTCGTATAAAAATATTAATATCTGATCCAATCAGATTGTACTTTTAAAATAGGTATACTGTTTCGTAGAAAATAAGAAATTTGCCAAAGCACTTAAGAAATTAATTCTTAAAACGATAATGCATTGAAACAACGGAAATTGCGTAAGCAAAATTACATTTTGTATCACAATACACACCTAAATATCTTGAGTAAGTAAATAGTCAATTTCATCAGGGCACTCCCAGCAAAAACTCTTCTGCGATCAGCACCCACGCAAATGGCAAATGATTGTTCCTCCAGTACGAGCCCCGTGGCTCAGGGTAGAGGAGCTTCCGCAAGAGACGGAGTGGGTGCGGGGGAGTATTTCGGGCGCTGGCGTCACAGAAGCACTCCGGGTCGCGGTGCGGGGCTGGGCGCCGTGAATCGGCGCGGCGGCGGTGGCCGCCGCCGGGAGGGGACTGGTCTGAATCGCTCATCTCATCGCACGGGCGCACCTCTGCATTCAAAGCGCCACACGAGGATGTTACATGCACGAGGAATTGCGTCATCGCTACAAGCTGACAGCCTTTAAATGTAATGTTTACCACGTTATTTCTTTTCCAATGCCCACATACGTACAATACATAACTAACCTATTCATGAGTGTATATATTCATAAAACCATACATGAGCACACTGTGTTGAAACTGTGGTTGGTGTATAAGAAAAAACTACAGAGGAAAAAAAGTAGAGATTTTGGACTGCTATTTTAATAAATAATTTATCTTTATCCTCGGCAGAAACAGCTCATCAAATTTGAGTTGAATAATTTCATAGGTAACCTCTACTGCTAATATTTTCACTACACGTTTTGAAATACATTTGTACTTCATTAAAAAATAATGATTTTTATTTTGTATGGGTCAATAACACACGTAACAAGAATAGAACAGAAAGATGAAAGCAAGACTGCAGAGTATCTTTGGCGAGGCGAGTCGTTCGGGAAGTCGAGGCCATCTACCGGCGGACACTCGAACCCGTTGGCGCTGCGAGTATCGATTTCCGACCACCGAGACCTGGATGAATGGAAGCAGAGCGGAGATTTGTAGCTGGCTAGATGTCGTGACAAGAGTGAACAGCATGGGGAGTGAAAGATAAAATAATGTTGATATTAAAGAACTCCGAAATTGGTCCGAGAGGGAGAGGATACCAGACCGAAGAAATATAATAAAAAGAACGCAGAAAATAAGAGAAAATGTCATAGAAAAGGTTTCCGGAAAAGGCATGAAAATGAAACAGCCAAATAAAAGCAAGTAGTACATTTTACAGGGCACCCCTTCCCCTTTCTCTCGTTTTTCTCTTGTTTGTGCGAAAAAAATCTCCAACCTTTTAACTCCTGCATAAACAAAAACAGCTTAAGTTCACTAAATTAAAAAAAAAATACAGAATTTTGCATTATAGCTCTCCCACAATAAGTTGAGAATGATTTGCTAACAGTAAACGTTGGTGGTAGAACTATTTTTGGTAGTACTTTTCAACAAAACTCTTAGATCAAATATAAAATGGTTACTCAAACTTTCTTTAGGCAATTCCAGTGAGCAGCTCTGCTAAAAACGACACTTCTTAAATTAAAAGCACAATTATCTAGTTTTTTTATAACTGCCGTTATTGGTAGTGTACACATTTCATTTATTTCGTATGAACCCTTTTAGCACTGCATAGAATTAATGCAATATATTCACTAAGGTGTGTTGTTGTTGTTTTTTGTTTGTTTTTTTATTTATTTATTTTTATTTGCAGACAGTGGCGTATTGCCGTTTCAGACGTCCCGCAATTCGAAACACAATCCAACTGTCCACTAATTGTGTATTTCTGAAACATGACCAGATACACACATAAATCGCAGAATCCGTCGAGTTCGTATAATGTCCATCTCGACAACATTGCATGAGATCATGCGTAAATCTCCAGGTGGCGCTAGAGCTTAGTTTCCACAACTGTCCTGGCAGGTAGGTCTGTCACGGTAATGAACGAGACAAAGGACTCAACATTTAAATGCCAAACCGCAAGTGAAGAGCTCTCCCGTTCAAGAAGCTCATGTATGATGCAAAATCCATGAAATTAATAAAACGAAACGTACTCCACAAAACGGCGTGAAATCTCAGAAACACAACTACCCATAATTTTCTAAATACTACCTTCAAAATATGCAGTACAGTATCGATCATTTTAGATCTAATTTGACAATAAGCTCCTTCTACATACCAGGCCGCACGGCAGAAGTGTCTCCCTGGTTGCACGTACCTGTAAAAAGATGGGGAATTTTATGAACATTGTAATTATGTAACAGGCATGCACAATAAAATAAATCAATAACTAAGGTAATTTCCAACCAATTAATTGGCGGTTTCGTTAACATATTTTTTTTAATCCTACGTCCCAATCTCTTTTTTGAATTAGCGAACAACGTAACGTTTCCTGCCATTATTTAAGTACACTTGTGTAATGACAAAAATTCTATTTCACGTTCAGTAGCTCAATTCAAGGCCGATAATGGCTCACTGCAACGTATCCGAAGTGAAGTTGTTTACGTAAGGCTTACGTAACCAGGCGAGCTTCGCTGTATTGAGTGTCCATTTGCAGGCACCCGTCGAGGTTAAACATCATGAAGGCGGAATAACGAAGCTTCTCGAGCACGGCCATTAATCGCGGACATCATAACGGACATAACAAGAGTAAACAACGGTCACATATCTCGAACCTCCGCGTTCATTGAATTGTGTAAGATACGAGGATCAAGCAGAAATGTGACCCACACGCTCGTGTCGCCCGAGGGGGTGGGGCAGGTCGAGGCATGACGAGGAGCAAGAGGCAGTCTAGACGCCTGGCAATTCAGAGGCACTCTGCCCCAGAGAGGCGGCGTTGCAGCTGGGGTACTGCACCATGGAACGTCGAGTAGCCCTGAACCGACAACTTGCAGCTGAGCAGCATCCGAGGTTTATAGGAGCAGTGAACTTCTCAGAATAGCCAATGCAACGAGCTATTTGCAAGGCCGGAATGAGACGAGACGAAGATCTCATTAATTTCAACAATATTAATCTAAAATTCAATTCTATACATCAGTAGCGTAACGAAATGAGTGCCCACCAGCACCGAAATGAGTGCCCAACTTTTAACGAGGCTCCCTTTACGAAATTGTATAGCAGTCACAAGTACTGTCAGTACCTTAAATACTAAAAATATCCACTAAAAATAGACCCGCAATGCGGACCCAAACGTTCCGCCACTGCAATACATGCTATCTAATCAGAAATAACAAGTAAAAATAAACTAACAAAATGTATATGTTCCGCTACATGATACATCAACGACTAGTATCGAATCATGTGTACGTGACCGTAAAGGAAGACATTTGAGATAAGATTTCCAGCCACGAATATAATAAAAGTGTTTAAACGTGCATTATCGTAGAACATCACTTACATACAAATTACTGTAACAATTATTCTCTCCCTCACTGAATTGGCAAAGACAAATATTCCAACACACATACTACTATAGTTAAAAACAATATGGGATTGATCCTTAAAAGAGCCAAATTCAATGTCTAACAAAATGCAAGCTTATGAATTAGGGGAAAAAGTGATGCTAAAAAAATTTAAAAAAATTAGAAATCAAATATACTCCCCACAAATTACACTTTAAATTTATAGAACCTAAGAACACATTGACTTGTTCATCTGAGAAACACAAAAACGTTGGTTATCACCTCTTCAGACAATCACGATTTACCTTAAAACACTCTCTGCCTCCGAAAAAAAAAAGTTTCGAGTCACACACCCAGCCAGAACCACACGTACAGGCGCGCGACTACGTGCCGGCGGGCCGACGCACGCCACACGGGCGTGTGCGCGTGGCCGAACGTGGCCCGCTTTACGGCGCAGTAAATAATCATTAGAGCGTTGACATGCACCGAGTGCGCGATCTCCGGGCGCCGACGCCGGCGCCACCAGCACCACCACCGAATCTCCATTACAAATGAGGGCCGGCGGGCGGGCGCTGGCGCCGCTTGCGTGCAGCAACACGGCGCGACCCCTCGCAAATCTGCCGAGGACGTATCCTTAGGGTCTTTGCGATCTTTTGTTCTTTAGGATTACGTGCGTGATTGTGACCAGTTTGGATTCTCGGTGACCGCGTGACACATCCGTTGTCTTAGCACCGCAATTGCCATTCTTTTTCATACCACTCTTCACAATTGTAAGTGATTTCAGGCGCGTGAACTATCCAGGTTATTTGTCAGGTATGTGCAGCGCATTCTTTTATCGTTGATGGCGGTGATCTTCCACACTGGATGGCGAATTCCAGCACCAAACTACCGTCAACTAGCGAACTTTCCCAACCATCACCCCCCGCGTGGCACCGCTCCAGCTGGGACAGACGAGGAAGAGGAAGGAAAGATCGCGAGCGGACCGGGGTCCTTTTGCTCCGGCATTCGCTAGAGCAGTCGTCACTGGAATTCTCCTCCAGACAGAGTCAGAATTCGACCTAGCTGACAAGCTAGTGTCGAAAATTCTGCAGCCGTCGGGACTCGAATCTAGTACCTCCCAGTCACTGCAATGTCATCAGTTGATGCTCTGAGCCACCACTCTCGGTTTCTATTGGGATACGCCCAACGATATTTTCATCCGCCCCCCCCACTAACTGATTAAGACCATAATAAATAATTCGAATAATTTATTATTTCATGTTCTCGGACGCGTCATCTGATTTGGTAATCAGTAAGAGTTGTGTACGAAGTTACCACGGAAGGTATCGGTGTTCCTCTTCCACTGTATGATGCAGTCCTGCACGGCGGCTAACCTCATTCAGGTTATCTCCCATCGGCACCATTCCTAGTCAGGACAAGCTCCAAGCTAACGACTGGTCTCCTGATACGTATGGTAGTAAAGTGCAAGTGTGTTTCAATCTAGTTACTATTTAACGAAAAGTCTGCCACCGTCAGACCTCGAATCTAGGACCTTCCTGCCATAGATACTGCAGTGATATCCGTTGATGCGCTGAACCACCTCTCCCGGTATCACTCTTCATTGGTTTTCAAGATGAGCGTTGGCTCATTTATCTCCCTTGACGAAACGTGATGCTTCTTCGTTAAACTGTCGCATTTAGGGTGTTCCACGCGATCTTGAAACAGGAAAGAACTTTGAGTGGGTGAGTAATATTGTAATGAATTTTTATTTTACATGTACGGGATAAAATTCTGTAAAATACAACACAAATATATTTTGTTCTAAGATTTTGGTAACCATTTAGTTTGAAAATAAATTAGTTCGTAGAAAGACAGGTGAAGTGATCTGGCGTTAACATCAAATTGTGGAGATATCGCAATTATTTTCACCCAATCATTTAACATAAATTATTTTCCGATATTTCTTAACAAAAAAAAGCCAATCTTCCGACGAGTGAAGATACGACAATCTTCCATTTCAACTTCTTCCAATTATCTTTTTCATAACTTCCTTCGAACATTGGGATATTCCCAAATTCGCCACGTTCCAAAAGTGTACAACATAAGAGGACAGTTTTATAACCGGTAGGAACTAAAATTATATGGTGAATAATCAACCGTACACAGCACCCACAAAAATAACAGCTGTTTCACGTTCTTGTACCTGCCACGCCGGGGGCAGCAGCCAAGAGACTCCGTCATGACGACACGCACAAACAGAGGGGCTGAGCGCCGCGAATATCGCTTCAAAATAGTTGAACCGGTGCGGCTTTAAGAGCACGCGAGTAACTTAACTAGACAGTCACAACAAAAACACCACCCAAAATCATCCCACCAAAATCTTGAAAATTTCTCAACACTATTTATTGGAAATTCTCCCTCGTGACATTGTAACGTATAATCTGACATCTCATTATGACTTTTTATAAACTTAAAACCCTTTTTGTCTTGCAAAACATGTTTCTGACACTTAAACATTCAATAACGTTGCTTGACTAATAAATCTGAGCCACAGTATGTAACACTTTTTTTTTGTTATTCACATCAACGTGAAGTCAATATTTTTTCAAATCTATGAGCACGGAATGCAATTTTAGAAAAAGCTTACTGTATTAAGTACGGCATTTCAAAATTAGTTTTTACAGGGCAAGAAAAACTTTATTTCCCAAGCAAAACTCCTGGCTGTTTCTCGGGCGACAGGACTGCATTTAATGCGCGACATAAAAGCATCCTCCGGGCATTAATGTTTACAGGCGCCACATCCGGAGTCCCAGGACATTCGCAGCCCGGGCACGGGCCGATCGCGGGGCTCGAAATGGCACCGGCGTGGCCGCAAAATCGCGCCCAAGAAGAAGCGGCGCTAGCGTAGGCCGCGGGGCATGGGCGCGGTGCCGCAGTGGGCATAAGCCACCACAAATACGGACACGGTACATCACAGTTTGTATCTTTCAAATAGACCACTTTAACAGCCATAAGTGTTCAAAACACGCCTAAGACAAATAAAAACAAAGTAGCATAAAATGAATAAGACACAAAACGCATTAATAGTCCCCACCTTTTTTGTTTACTTTCTTGTTTCATGGTGTAAAATTTCTAATTTCTATCTAATTTTCAAAATTGTTCTATTAAGTATACGTAAATATGTTTAATGCTATGTCGTACGCTCCGTTTACTAGGTTTCCTGATTGTAACTTCATAGGACGATCAGTCTGACCAACTGAAAACTTAATCAAATTACAACTTATCTCTCTCGTAAATAATATATTATTTTACAATTTGTCCGAAGCATTTCTAATTTTAAGGCGATAGACTTAATTTTGTTTTCCTTTTCTCACAGACTCATGTGAGGTGAATAGATTAAAAAGCGTTATAATCATGAAATGCACACAGAGTCGAGACCTTAAAGGAAATACACGATTTGAAAACTTATGCTAGCAACAAAGCCGTAGGTTCCAATCCGAGCGAATTCGTTTCCCATTTCGGACCAGTGTGCAGGGGCAGGGGCAAGAGCAGCGGCCGCGGTAACGGGACCGCCTGCTTAGTATTGGCGGCGCGGAGAAGCGCGGAGGCCGGGAGGGCGGGCGGCCGAGCGACCGGTTTTCTGGAGCGCAAGAACACGAGGAAGCGCCGAGGACCTGTCGCCGCCGCCGCCGCCGTCCTCGCGACCTCCCGAAGCAGCTGGCCGTCCGCCCGCCCGAGGACGCGCCGGCGACGCCCTCCTCCGGGCGCTGATACGCTCGCCCCGCCCGCCGGCGCCGCCGAACAATGGAAGCGAAAGTTGACGCGCGCACGGGTGCAATACGTGAACAGGTGACCCAGCCGAGGACTACTTCTGAGGGAGGAATTATCATTCAGTCAGCCACGCAAAGATTCGCGTGAGTTCGTTGTGGAACGTGTCTTATTTAAAATGATTAGAGGAAAGCTCACTCTGCCAAAAGAAAAAGAAAAAAACGGAAAGAACGGATGAATCCTAAAACAAACACGAATGAACAATTAGTTATTGCCACACTTTACTTTTTCTAACTTTGCATTATGCCCGAACGTAAACTTCTAAACTTCTCAGAATTTATACGTGGATATTCGCTAAACCTATCTATGAAACCCAGCGACTGATACTAAATATAAAATACATAGATCGTACTTCCATTTACGGCACCTTCATTTGTCTAAACTCGCCAGATTGTATGTGATACAGAAAATGCGAGCCAGATATTTTGTAATTAGACGTACAAGCAAGTTCTTTCAAATAGAATTACGGGTCAGACACACCACGTTGGATGTGTCTCCGAAGCTGTTTTCTTGCCCCAATTTTTCTCAACCGAAGGCGACCTTTCTGCAGTCTCTCGGCAGCACCTTTACGGCCCAGAGCAGCAATTCTCTGCTCAGAGACCCCGAAACGCGGCAGTAATTGCTTCGAGTTAGAAGAGTAATTGTATTTAAATGAACTCCCGCAGAGAGACAAATGGAAGAGTAAATTGGTCATTATGGCGTAATTCAAGAGGACAATGCTCGATGTGGTAGCTACGTCACTTATTCGAGAACATATCTATTCGCATGAG
This sequence comes from Gryllus bimaculatus, assembly GCA_017312745.1. Lineage (NCBI taxonomy): Eukaryota > Metazoa > Arthropoda > Insecta > Orthoptera > Gryllidae > Gryllus > Gryllus bimaculatus. Next base: position 192,224 of record BOPP01000095.1, read on the forward strand.
CACGCTTGACAAGGAAGAAAAAAAACCGGTTGACATGAAGGCAGAGGAATGCGATTCTGTTATGGAGGAGACGCTCGGTGCGCCGTCTTTTCTCAGCCCGAAGAGAGGACATGTGGGATAACGATGTGTTTCTAGGTCAGCATTGCCACACCAGATATGTCAAAGTGGCATGTTAATGGGCAAACTTTCACGTAAAAAGAACGTCATAACCGAATGCATTTCTTCGCCATCGAATCTGTGCAAATTAAGGTTAAAGAAATCATATCTTCTCAATCATATCTAAATGTTAAAATACCAGATATCGAATTTAATTCTATTAAATCTTAATGTACTAAGATTTCCTTCTAGTGGCAAAACTTGAGAAAGTAATATACGCCTTCCCGTTATTTAAGAGATTGTTATCTAATATTTTGCGAAGATTGAACGTCGTGCTTCCGCTATGAGTGTTTAGTCACTAACTAGCAGGCCACGCCCACCAACAGTAACCACCTGACCCCACATTCCTCATAGCCCTCAACCAGCGAGTGGCGAAAGTTCGGTAATTTCCACGCAAGCGCGTCGCAACTTCCGCTAATGGTTCACCTTTGATCTTGCTCCGCGACACAAGTACCTGAAAACCGCCGATTCAGCCTGTGGTCATTAGCGCCGCAGCTTCGGCACTGCAGGTGGGTACATCACCTCACGTCTTTTATTATTTTATGTCAGACACTCTCTTCTCCACTACTCAACACTACTTGCAATCGTTTAACCTCAGAAGCAATTCCACAGGTTCTCCCTCCATTTCTATTTCTCTCATGTCCGGCACGTATAGAACTACTTTCTATCCTCTCTTAATTACAAATATTACCAAATAATGGGCACTAAAATTCCTACATACCTTATATTTCCATCTATACTTTAATTAACCGAACCAGTCATTTAACACTGACTGCCAGACCTAATGTGACACATTCTTGTACCAGGCCTGAGCTGTTTTGCGATGTGTGTAACTATTATACACACGGCTTGTGAACAGAATTTTCTGAAACCTCACTGTCCATAAATATTATACACATATACATACGGTACATTTATAACACAAAAGTCGCGCTATCTATGAAAGAATTCCGAAACTAAATCTGGACTACAATCCAGGAGGTCGGGAGAAAAAGTATTCACCCAACAGTTTCAAATGCATGCATGCGGCCTTTAAGCGCTGTGGTAGATTTATACCCTTGGCAAGGTACAAGGGATGGCAGTTTGAAGCTCATGGCTATCAAGTGTTAATTCACAAGTAACGCTAGTTAGCAGAAGAAGTGATACAGAATATCATAATCGCACATTTCTATTTTAACACTTCTGAATACATCGAAATGTGTGCTCAACACACACACACACAAATAAGAAACTTCATAAAACGATAGATTTTAGTTCGCAACTTGCGTGGCCAGAGGATTCGCACAATAACGACCTAGAAGTCACCCGATGGGCAAAACGAATCCAGCAAAGTTGCAATATCTGCTAACATTTCAAAATTCTAATCCGATATTGTGCGATACTAATCCCACAAGGTAACCTTTCTAATGGATCAGCATGTGCCGCTGGAGAGAACTTCGCGCCAGGAAGATACATTTCTTTATTCCCCACCGCCCCTACCCCCTACGTCGCGTGGAGCACGCGACGCAGGTGCCGTGAGAGGCCTTTCTTTCGTCTCTGCCAGCCTCCGCTCAGCGCCGCCGCCGCCGCTGCCGCCACCGCATTGTTCATCGCGACAAGCGGCCCGTAATCCGGTAATGCGCGCCTGCGCCGCGCGCGGGCCCGCCCACCGCTAATTCCATTTGCCTTGCCGCGCGGCGCCGCGCGTGCCGAGCGCCATCTGCGTCGGCAAAAAACGGCGGGCAACGCGATACGTTTGGAGATGCTGACTTGAATCTCAATGGCAGAAAGCGCTACGCACGCGAAATCCTCTCGGGTATTAAACCTTAGATAAATTCTTACACTATACATCATTCGCATCGATCAAGCACTACAAACTTATCTCGAAAAAACAAAGCAAATGTTAAAGTGCAAGACAGTCCTGGAAGAAGAACGTGAATACTCAGAACGTACAACATATTTAATAAAATTTTAACTTTTCGAACAACAAGAACTAATAATGTCAAATCTTTCATTACCACTAGAGCAATATCAGACACATGAGTCAAAGCTTCTAATTTTTTATGTAATTAATATAAACATTTTATGACATATACCCGCTACTGAATGAACTTTTCTTCTCTTCACATTGCAAGATGTTGATACTCAAATGTCAACTCCCGCAAATATTAAGATTTGCAGATGCCTGAAGAAGAAGTAAGGATAAAGGTCCAGTGATCAACACGTTCTCACAAGGTCCCACGGGCGATTAGTTCTCGCCTTCTGTCCATATATTCTGTCGCTCTACCGGTTACGATTCGCATAAAACGACAAAGTAAGGCCACCTGCTTAGCCTGCGAAAGATATGGTTATTTTCGACACTAATGATTTCAGATATAAATTTATACCATAAACACGAAAATTAACGCATAATTTAGCCAAGGAATTTTCAACATCTAGCAAATATACTCTGTTATGGACTCAAAAATCCTAATTCATTAACACACCCGCCAACCTATTACTATGCAATCATTAAATATGTAATGTATCGATGGTATACAGGATGAGAAAAGGGAATTAAATAATTTTACCTGAACGTAGAATCTTGCTTAGCGGGTATATACTACAAAACCAATAATATACTTCACAATTTTACGGTTGAAATGTGGAGAAAGTTTTTCGTTATATTACTGTCTGTTCGATTACATCACGAACCATCTACACTTTGTTGAATACATATCACATTTCCTAAAAAATAACATCTATAATCTCCGAATGTTCTGGGGCGCTTCAAGCTTGCGAGGCCTAGGTGCGGGGATCTATTGGGAGAGACGGCTCCGCCCCCTTCCGAGCCCCTGGCAGGGCGCCGCGAGGCGAAGACTGACGGCGCCT